>JAMPIV010011246.1:0-398644 GCA_024509875.1 Oreohelix idahoensis | reverse complement strand
CCCCACTCCCCCTTTTTAATTATTTTATAATTCTAATAATTTATATTATATCTCTTAATTTATATTAGATCATTTATTTTAATTTCTATTATATTATTTTCCTATTTATCTATATATTTATTTTATTTATTTTCTCTTTATTTATTTTTTTTTTTTCTTCCCTCTAATTCATTTATACCATACCCCCCCTTAAATTTTATTTATATTTTTTATCAAAATTTCCCCCCCCCCCCCCCCTTTCTGAACCCCCATTCTTTTAATACATTACAATGTTCTCCACTCCACCTTTGTGAATCTACTACTATATCCTCACTAAATCTTATTCTAACAGAGCCTACTATATTCCTACTATTCACTCTAAAGGGACCAATTTATCACTTCAGAACCCTCTCAGTTAAAAATTACGACAATTATATGGTTAAGCTCCTTCGAGATTCTGCTGAACCTAGTTAAAATAGAGTGTGGTTGATTGTCTTTGTGAAGTAAGGGTATAATCTTTAAAAGTAATTACTTCCCCCCTAGACCAAGACGTTAGTATTTGGGCCGACCACACAATAATTATGACAGGTTTGTTTTTTTTCCACAGGAGCAGGCATTTTTGTGAGTGTATTTCTCCTTAGGAGCAGAGCAGTGCAGTTGAAAAGATTAGTCGATAATAGAAATCACCTTTGGTATTCTCTGGCAGAGGGAATTGAAAATTTTTTGGTTATATAATTGCTGGGACTGCGTGATTGTTTTTTTACAATCACGAAAGGTTTTGAAAGCGTTTATTGAGTTGAGCTAAGCTAAAACGACGGATTGTTCTGATTTTTTTAAAAAGATTAAAAATTAAGTAAACTACGTCTCATCTCAAAATTGTCTTCAGGGGACGGAGTTTGTTGTTGTATAGAAGTAATTGATTAACATTTTTTCTGGTAGAAAAAAAAAAAAATATTTTTTTTTTCCCTTTTTAAATTGTTTTTAATATAAAATATTTCTCTACTGTTTAGTAATAGTAGATTTGTTTTTTTTCTAGTGTAACTTACTAATTAAAATGGCATAGTTATTGCTGCGTTAAAAGTCTCTTAAGTGACAATAATAAAGCGGCGATAAGTTAATCACACGAGGTCATTAAGTAAAATAGTTTTTTACTTTCTACAACTACGTTCGGTTTTTCTCGTAGCGGCTTTTTAAGTTTTTGAGTTTTTTTTTATTCCCCCTTCTTGTTCTTTCCATCTTAATACTCTCAAATAGTAAGATAGAACATCCAGTTTCTTCAATCATGGCAGAGATGGTGGCAGAGAGAGAATTAGGATAAAATCCATTCTCAGACAGGAAGCGAAAGACTCAAGATTAGACACAGAAGCCGCGAATCTGTTTATCAACCAGGAATTGGAAATATATGACACGCAGCAACAAAGAGCAGAAGCAGAGAGGAAGGAAAAAGAGAGAAACAAAGAGCAGAAGCTGAGAGGGAAGGAAGAAAAAGAGAGAGAAGAGAGGGCAGGGAAGCTAGGAAGAAAGAAGCGGGACGATCGTCAATTGGAGCAGAAGAAAATTGAGGCAGAGATGGAAGCTCGCAGGGAAAGAGGAGCGAGGAGAGACAAAACCAAGGGTGAGAGAGAGAGAAAGACAAACATGAACTGGCGCTTAAGGGCTTTAGAGAGTCGGGGCGCCTCTACTTCGAATAACGGAGAGCCCGTCTTCGCCCCAGTCTCAGTCAATGGACCTCTCCAGCACTCATTCTGCCCAATTAGCGGCGATGCGATGTCTTTTGCTTTAGAATCTTTTCCTAGCCCTAATGAAAAAATTGACAGCTACCTAGAAAAATTCGAAAGGCTCGCGAATCTGTATGGGTTAGAGAGTTCCCGCTGGGCAATTAAGCTCTCAACGTCACTAAAAGCTAATGCTTATGACGTGTACACGAAGAGCTGGGAACCAACCAACATGATTACGACATGCTGAAAAAGGCCTTGCCCTTGCTAGAAACGGTTTGAGATGACCGCCCGAAAATTTTCTGCAAATGTTCAGAAACAGCCGAAAAGAGAGCACGGAAACATTTCCCACAATTCTCTTCACGTCTCACGGGCTATTTGACAAAGTGCATGCATCGAATTATCGGACCTACCTCTTTCACATATGAGGGACTCCTTGAACTTGTTCTTGTGGAGCAGATAAAGTCAAACTTTGTCAAACGAAACCTGTAGATTTTTGGCGGAACAGGGCGCAGTCAGACTTGAGGACATCCTCCGAATAAGGCCGAACGCTATTACCAATGCAATGGCCGAACTTCCCAGCACAACTAAACGTAAACCCACAGATGAGCCATCTCGAAAAAACAAAATCTAGAGCAGTCATCCTATTCCTCTAATTCCTCTCAGAATTATAACCAACGAGAAAATAATACCCAGAGACCTCCCCAGGAAAAATCGAAATTCTACAAAACCCGATACCCCCCCAACAACAATTCTGATCAACCCACCACGCCTACGTGGCAGCGCGGCCACCAAGGTCAAGGAAAAGGAAAGACCCCTACACCAGGAACGTCTGATCAGGGCAAGCAGACCGGGCCAAACCGCGTTGGATGTTTGCATACAGCCTCGAAAGGTAGAGTCAATGTCAGTGATTCTCAACCTGAGGGGGACCGACCCTCAACTCGAGGAACTGTAATTTTGAATGGTACCTCAACCACTTGTCTCTTTGACACTGGATTAAGTTTTAGTTGTATTGTTGCTAGACACCTAGTCAAACCAGGTCAGGAGACAGAGGAAACCGTCAAACTTAGTGGAGTTTTTAAGAGTGATGCGCCCAGGACGCTTCCTATCGCACTGGTAGAAATACACTCTGACTTTGTCAGAGGGGTTATTAAAGCGGTCATTATGGATGATCCTATCTACCCAGTTATCCTGGGATGTAGATATGTGTTTATTGGGAGACCAAAGGAGCCGATTGTGGCAGCGGTAACCACAAGAGGGCAAGCCAAGCAAGAGAGGGAGCCTGCGCCAAATTTGTTGCCGAATGAACTGAAGGAGGCGCAACAAAAGGACCCTACTCTGGAGCCCTGCTTTAAAAGACTGCCCATGGCTAAGGACCCCAGTCACAACAGAGACATCTTTTCTAAGGATGGCGTATTGTATCGTAGAACGGGCAACCCGGACACGGGGAATAACCAGCTCCTAGTACCGACGCAGTACCGAAGCCAGATCTTAGAGATGGGGCACTCTCTTCCCTTTAGCGGACATATGGGACAAAACGCCACTATTCAGCGAATAAAAACCCACTATTGGTGGCCAGGAATGAACTCTGACATTATCAGGTATGTGAAATCCTGCGCCCAGTGCCAACGGGTAGCACCCAAGCACTTGACACCCCAGTACCCATGGGGCAAATGCCAATAGTAGGGACTCCATTTGAACGGGTTGCTGTCGACATCATTGGACCCCTGCAAGGGACCTCAAGATGCAGCAATAGTGAATGCAGTCAGCGACTCATAGCTTGACTGCCTATGTCAGGACCAGCGAACCAGAGCTGGTCAAGACCGCGCTCCACCTCCACGTGGTGGTCCTGGAAACAGTCTGCAGCAGTGCAGGCTGGCTGAGCGAGCACGGATCGAAATGGGAAGGCAAACCCGGTCCTTAAAAAATGCCGTGCAGAAGTCGGATGTGTCGACCGAAAGGTGCAGATATCACAGCTTAGGCGCAAACAGACACAACGCAACCACCGTCCTTTTCAGGACGAACGAGGAAGAAGAAGAAGAAGAAGGACCCCTGGAAAGGACCAAAAGAAAGTACAGGTTCATCCTGACTTTAGTCGACACTTGCACAATGTGGGCCGAAGCTGTACCGCTACCATGCATAAATTCCAAGCATGTCGCAGAAGCCCTCGTGCAAATCTTTACACGGTTGGGATTCCCTCAACAAGTTTTGACGGACAATGGATCCCAATTCCGTAGCCTGTTAATGGAGGAGATCTTTAAGATCTTGAGGGCCAAACATATCCACACAAGTCCCTATCATCCGGCCGGAAATGGGCTCGTGGAACGTTTTAACGGCACCCTCACCACCATGTTACGTAAGCTGGGTCAGGAGAAACCGGAAGACTGGGACCTATATATATCGGCTGCCTTATTCGCCTACCGAGAGGTTCCCCAAGCGTCTACGGGATTCCCGCCTGCTACACTTTTATTTGGCAGACCTATAAAGGGGCCACTAGAAGCCTTACTTCGGTCCCTGACAGACCAAAAGGCTGACGAGACAGTCGTCTCCGCAAGCAAGTATGTATCTGAGCTCAAGTAAAGGTTAAAGCTAGGATGGGATCTAGCCAACACCAACCTTAAGAAAGCCCGCGCTAAACATGCTAAAAGATACAACAAAGCTGCAAAAGAGAGAGAGCTCCAACCAGGGGAGAAAGTTTTGTTGCTACTCCCAACCGGAAGCAATAAACTTCGCATCGGATGGCAAAGGCCGTTTACCGTCCTTAAAAAGATCTCACGTACTTAATTACAAGATCTCCATTAAAAAAAAGGAGAAGGCCTTCCACATAAATCTGCTCATGAAATATCTGGAAAGACCAGTGCTATCCTCCGAGCATCTCCTGGCTGTCGCCATAGCAACGGAAGACGAGGAAGATGATGATGGTTGCATGGAGTACCCATTGCAACCCACAGAATCCTTTAAAGATGTCAAGTTCGGCGACAATCTCTCACCAGAACAACAAACAGAAACCAGGGCGCTACTACAGCAGTACAGTGCAGTCTTAACGGATGTACCTGGTCGAACAAATCTCATCGAATTTGACATGAAATTAACAAACGAGACCCCTGTTCGAACCAGAGTATACCCCATCCCTTACGCTAAAGCTGATGCACTTCGCGGAGAAATAGACAAGCTGCGTCAGGCAGGAATTATCAGTGAGTCTACATCTCCTTACAGTTCGAGTGTAGTGCTGTTGCAGAAGCCCAATAAGGAAGTTCGGCTGTGTATTGATTACCGGTTGCTAAACGCTGTAACGGAATTCCAGCCTGAACCGCTCCAAACTGCTTCTGAGTTGTTCACCAAGCTCAGCAAGGCAACATATTTCTCCAAGATTGACCTCAGTAAAGGTTATTATCAAATACCAGTCAAGGAGGAAGTTAAACCTTTGCTAGCTTTCAGCACTAGTGAAGGACATTACACATTTAATGTGATGCCGTTCGGACTGCATAACGCACCAGGAGTGTTTACCAGGATGATGAGAAAGCTTTTAGAACCCTTGCAAAGTCCCCACATCCATAATTTCATGGACGACATCTTAATTGCATCGGAATCCTACGAAGAACATATTGCTACAGTCGCTATGCTCCTTAGGAGACTACAGGAAACTGGTCTCACAGCCAGACCTAGCAAATGTCTCATCGCATTTGAAAAGCTGGACTTCCTGGGGCACACTATTTCTCACGGCTGTAGTTGGCCTATTAAGAAGAACGTGGAGAAAATAGTGGCAGCAAAAAGACCCCGAACAAAGAAAGACATCAGGTCATTCTTATCACTATGTGCTTACTATCAGAAATACATCCAGAACTTCAACGGACTGACAGCACCTCTGACTGACCTCACCAAGAAAGGTTGTCCTGATAAGGTCATGTGGAATCAAAAGTGCGAACATGCATACAGCACTTTGAAAGGACAGTTGGCGGCATACCCCATCCTAAGGTTACCTGACCTTAAGAAACCTTTCGTACTGAGAGTTGACGCGTCAGGTCAGGGCATCGGGTCAACATTGCTGCAAGCCGAGGACAGTGACCCGAACCTGCTATTCCCAGTAGCTTACGGCAGTCGGAAACTGAATAAAGCGGAACGCAACTACAGTGTCGTTGAAAGAGAATGTCTCGCTCTGATTCATGGCATCAGACGCCATCATGAGTTTCTGTATGGTACTTCTTTCACGGTGCAAACAGACCATGCTCCATTAGCTTTCCTGGGTGCCAATAAGGAATTCAACGCAAGGATAATGCGTTGGGCCTTGTTATTGAGTGTTTATTCCTTCAAAGTGGAATATATTCCAGGAAAACAGAATGTCGGAGCTGACTTCTTGAGTAGAAACTGGACCACGGAGGAAGAGGAGAAAATCGACGATGCCAATCATCCAAAAGCTACCGATCAGGGCAGCTTCATTGTCATAAATGAAACATGAAAACGAGTTTCCATGTCTCAAAAGTGGGGACGGTTGTGACGTACGTCTAAGTATGACAAATGAATTTCCCTGACTCGATGGATGACAACAGAATATTGGTCTCTCATAACTTTAGAACCCCTGATCCTCTGTTGTAACTTTAACCCGCATGCAGCATTTCCACGAGAATTTTACACGCTGGATCAAAGCCAGGCTGATCTTCAGAATTCAACGTGGGGCGGTATACGATCTAAAGAAATCAGGGAACTCCCAGCTAACGTAGTTAGTTTCTCGAGAAATTTTTCGCACTCTCATGCGAGCAGCCTGAGACGAAGAAAATCGGTAGACCGGGGGAAACGGAGGAATCGCAGCGGTTAACACAACGGCGAGGTACCTCGGATTCTGCTCTACTTCAAGAAAAGTGTGAAAACCTAACACGTCCTATTTAAGTTACATTTGAGAAGTATAAATACAGAACTCCGAAAACTGCATTTTATCGTTCGTTCTGACAGAATCCTAGTTGCACTAGCATATAGCCTAGTTGGATTCCTGCTAGATTTCATCTACCTTCGTTGACTATTGGAGTGTATTCTTTCTGCGCAGACGGTAATTTATACATTAGCTTCGAGTGATTAGTGGTCTAGTTATTTCAATTTATTTCATTGGATTGTGGTGTAAATTTAACCTTATTAAATAAACCCATTTTCAAAGTTCTAGTGCAAACTAATGTTACAGCTAAAAGTATTTCCTAATACACTTGACGCGTAATTAATTTTGCAGACGTTAAAAGGAGTTATAACCAGTAAATCCAGTTTAGTTCTGTATAGATAGATGTGCTTTTAATTATTTTAACTCACGGGGAGTTTTCCTGATTTGTTAATTGACGACGCTAATAAAGAAAATAGGCTAACTGTAATTTATCGCGTGTCAGATTATAATATGATTTGTAATGCATTTCTTGTTTTGATTATCTTTCATTCAGAACGATCATTCAACCTGCATCCCAGCAATTATTAATTATATACAGAGTTCTGCCAACTCAATTCGATAACTCCAGTAACATATGAACCTTTTTTAAAGCTAAACTTGTGGCGACCTGTAATGGGCCCCGCTCCTCTGAATTTAACTGAGAATAAAGCCACCCAAGAAACACTTTTAAAATACTAGTTCATATAGGCTAGTCCTTAAAGTAAACTGGAAGCAGAACATATTTTATTCACTGCCCTATTTGTGAAGAAAAAAAAACCTAGATCTACCTGAACACTGTCTGTCAAGTATATTCAGTGGATTTTACACACCCCCCGAAGAAGAACTTACCTCAGTGTTTTTTAACTTGTGACATTACGGAAAAAGAAAGTTATCTCCCCCAGCTGTGCCAATTTTAGGAACCACACCATACCTCACGCCTAGCCTAATGCCTGTGCCATTCATTAGGAACTTTATCTAAACCAACAGTAGCCTTTACGCTTCACCGTCTGGCGATTTTTTGAGACTATTTGTTACCTCGTTAAATCTGGGGCCTGACACGGAAGAAATAAGAGGACCAGTCCATTATTCCACGGTATTTGCTGCTGTGGTAAATAATTCCTAGAGTGACAGAATTCACCATTTTGGTAAGTCTGCGTGTGTGTTTGTGGGATGGCCAGCCCTAGTGTGTTTTTTTTGAATGAAAGGAGATTTAATCTTTTCTTTACCCTTTTAATTAGTTCGACCTAGTATTAAGGTGAATTATATTCATTGTACGGGATTTCTCCTAGCGGGATTGTGTAACTGTGTTCATTCCCCCCTCCCGTAAAATTTGTATGATTAAAGGGAGACATTTGAGAACCCTAGCTTTTCCTCTACACCCCCCCCCCCCCCTTTACTGTAACCCCTTGCCTCAGAGTAATAAATTTACCAGTGGGTTAAATTGCCTATCTCTGATCACCTCCCCCCCCCCTTTTCTTGTCTTTTGGACCATGTCTTGTCTGTTAGTAAATACAAACGGGAAACGGTGGATGGGATATTTCTCCTCAAACCCCCCTCTTCCCTTATCATATTTGTATTCTGTAACCTTTGATTTTTGACTGTAAATGTATAATTATTTGTGACTGCTTTATGATAATAAAGGTATTAATCTTTATTTGTGTTGGTTGTCGGCTGGCCCAAAACTCCAAACATTTCCATCTGTGTAGACTGTATTCATGTACGTTGTGCGACAGAATCACCAAATTGGTGAGTGCGCCTGAGCGACTGGAACTGACAAACAATTGTTTGTTCAGAAGAGAGATAGGAATAGTCTGTGAGAAACAGATATTGTCGTAATAAGAGACTGTCCTTGCTCTTCCCAGCGCTTGTGAATCTACTACCTCATTCTCCTAAATCCTTATTCTCACAGAGCCTTCAATATTCCTCTACACTCTAAAGGGACCAATATCCATCAGCACCCTCTCAGTTAAAAATTACGACAATGATGACAAACAACCACCTAGCTTGAAAAGCCAGTATTACCTCATAGTACTACAGCACAACTTACACACATATTGCAATAATAATATATGTCAATACAAAGATTCTATCTATAAATTGTGTACATACACTTGTGATTACATTTGATTGTGATTCCTGATTCACTTTGTAGTTGAATCAGGATATCTAATATTTGAAGGAATTAATACATATATTTTTAAAAGTTAACACTTGACTCATTTAAGATAGTCTTATAGAGTGTTCTATGTATGTGAGTGTCACAGTGTTGTAAAGTATTGTTGATTTTAATTAAAGTGTTTATCTGTCTGTTGTTGTTGTTGACTTACACTTCATCATTATCATAACCCTAGACATTCAACGTAGTCATCACAATATTCCAGAATAAGTCTGACTGAGGCCTAAATGTGGTAGCAAGTAAGGTCATCTGTAATACACCACACTTATTAGATACAGATACCTTCACAGCTGACCTCAGTCAGTACACTAAGTCCCCTATAAATATTTATAATATCCCACTTTACCACAGGGGCTAAGTGGCGTACAATCTTTTTTCGATGTTAAGTGTTTAATTTCAACTACCACCTGTTCAATTCTTTATGACTGTACGATCAGTATAAAGTCAGGAGCCCTACGTAAAATATCAGGTTTCCTAATAAGAATTAAACCTGTTTTCTAAACCTAACATGGTATCGTTAGTTTTTTTCATCACTGTTTATTTGAAAAAAAATCAGGCCATGCACACTGCGAGTTGGTTTATTTTTAGACACACTGCGAGTGGCTTGCGTTACTGTGTTCCATGGTCCGTCTATCTCTCTCTGCTTTTTTTTCTTCTAAGCCCGTCTGTCTTTCCAAGGCTAACCTTGTGCGCGATTTTGCACTAATGTTAGTTTTTTAAAATCAAGGTCGTCTAGAAGATTTTACTACACATTCTATTTTTAGAACTACGGTTATCGCCGTATCGTTAAGCCTAAGCATTTTATTTATGAACGAACGAATTAGGACAAGTAGAATTCTTGTGTTAGCCATTACGGCGTTATACAACGAAGGCGTTATCTATACTGGGAAAGCACTGGTCTTTCTCTATTCTTCTTCCTATCGTAGTATTTCGTTCGGCTTTACATTTATGTTCTAATTTATATATGGGTATTAGAATTTGTCACCACAAAGGTGATGAAGAACACATAGAAAAGAGAACGAGAGATAGACATAAAGGTGATGAAGAACACATAGAAAAGAGAACTAGAGATAGACATAAAGGTGATGAAGAACACATAGAAAAGAAAACTAGAGATAGACATAAAGGTGATGAAGAACACATAGAAAGACCTAGAGCTGAAGCCACGGGACAGAAAGACTTGGCATAAGTTTGTTGAAGGCTTATGCCCCTTGGTGACTTGAAAAGTGGAAGAAAAAGAAATTTTATTTAACTTCGAAATGTGGTTTCCTGTTTGCTGGTTATATAAAATCCATAACACCAAGGGCGGACTAAGCAATTGGGCATTTCCAGCACTGCTCGAGGGAACACAGCAGTAGAGGAGTGCCACGCTCTCCTAATCTCTCCATGGGGAATCCATAAACAGAAGCTAATGTCCCACTTTTGCCCAGGGACCCGGTCACTGTCAATACGCCCCTGTGCAACACAACAATTAAACAAACGGTCTGAGGTAAATACGGAGGTTAAAAACACTTTCAAGAGCGACAGTAAATCTGGACATCTTGAGGCAAAAATGAAAAACGAGCAAGCCACCTGCCAAGACATGGCGGGAAATAAATACATTGTCCGTTTTCTGCTGCATACCCTGATGACGGCACTAAATTCTCTTGTGGTCATTTCATTCATTTTCATTTTGCTCCAGAAGTATGGAAGCGCTGAAACAGTGGCACGAAAGCACTGAAGCTTCATCTATGATGAGCAATGAGCCTTCACTGGCTAAATATATAAACATATGATGGAGACACTTATACATACTTACCCGAACTACTTAATATAAAAAAGGGAAAATTCCAGAAATGTTGTCACCGAAAAGGAACAGAAGCAGGAATATTTTTAAAAAAAAAGGGAAGAAAGAAAATTCGGCGCAATGAAGTATATTGGGAAGAAATGCGAGTTATTTCAAGCTCGCAACTTAGTCCTATGAAAAGATTGCAGCTTTGGTGTAATAAAATATGGGACATGACGTTACCGATAAGACCAATTATCTAATAAGGGAATGATACTGAAATCGGTATTATAAATGTACAATACACTAGACAAACGCGGTGTTTCGAGATTACTCTTCGTCAGCCATAGCCACAACAACGAGACAAAGAAGATAAATATAAAAGGGCTGTGGGGGAAAAAAACAATTATAAAGAACAAGCAAACACGTGAAAAATAGAATTAATGTACACATTAAACGACCAAATAAATTAGATAGACATATAAATGCAAAGACATTAACTACAATAACACAATACAGAATATAAGATAAATAAAATGAATGGTCTTCTTTTAAATATACTGAAGCACATTAAAAACGCACCACCTGTACAATCCAGGAACAGAGTGTGAAATGTAAATATAAGTGTTTACAAGTTTACATTTTTGGAATCTTTATTTATTTTCCTATGAATCCATGCTGGTCATTAATTTGTACATTTGATTGTTATGAAATTCATTGCATTCTGTGCAGGCAAGGGAGAAAACCAAAAAATGCAACCAATAAAAAAATTCATTCACACTATCCTCAGTATCTGGTATGTCCACCGTGTGCTTGCAAACAAGCTTGGCAGCGGCTCCGCATGGAACGCACAAGTCTCTGAAGGAAATTCCGGGGAATCAAGTCCCATTCACGTGTGAGAGCAGCTTCGAGCTGTTGCAGATTAGCTGGAGAACCTTGCCTGTAGACTCTGCGTCCAAGCTCGTCCCACAGATGTTCTATAGGGGACATGTCTGGTGATAGGACAGGCCAATCAATCGTCACAATGTTCTGCTGCTGTAGATATTGCTGCGTAATGCATGCGGTGTGCGCACGTGCGTTATCCTGCTGGAGAAGCTGCAAGTCTGGATAATTTGTGAACGCAGGAGCAACCAATGCATCCAGAACCTCATCTCGATATGTCACAGCATTAACATTTCCACGGAAGACGTTAAGAGGCAAGCGATGGTGTAAACTGAATCCTCCCCAAATGTGAATACTGCCACCTCCAAATCGGTTGTGCTGACAAGCACATCAATCTGCAAAGCGCTCTCCACACCGTCGCCAAATCCGCATACGTCCATCAGCAAAGGATATGTTGAATCTGCTCTCGTCTGTGAATAGGACTGCATTCCACTGCAGTCTAGTCCATCTGACATGTTGCTCTGCCCATTGCAGGCGCTGCTGACGATGTCTGTGAGTCAAGTTTGGCCCAACATAAGGTCGTCTTGCAGTAAGGCCTGTATCTCTGAGTCGTCGTATGACTGTCATTCGAGAGACTTGCCCACGTCTACCCACTATTGCTCTTGCTGTTTGACTTGCCGGGAGAGAACGATTCCTTAGGTGACTCAGCACAATATGACGATCTTGCGCAGGGGTAGTAACTCGTGGTTGGCCACTCCGAAGTCTATCCCGGGCCCTGCCAGTGGTTCCGTAACGTTCATTGAGACGTACAATAGTGCTGTGGTGGCAATTCATCCTTCTGGCAATGAGACTAACGTGACAGATAAGAGAATTATTATGGTTAATGAGGGGATATCGTGATGTAAACATCCGAAGTTCGAGAAAGATGAGACCCATTAAATTGAACAGCAGCCGGTTTGTTAGTCCTGTCAGGCATTAGTAAAACTGACAATCAGTTTTGCTACAGTCTTCTTCTCTATTTACATACTGACAGGTTGCCCGTCAAAAACAACGGGAAAGACTTTTTTTTTTGGTGCTTTTTCTGATTCATGGCTCGCGACAGGTGGACTTTTCATGCGTTTGATTACAGGTTATTTTTCTGGGGGAACTAAAGTATAAAGAAGATGAAGCTATATCAATGTTTTTTTTTTAAAATATAATTTTGCCTCGTTTTGGCGAGTCGCTTTTCGTTCAACCTAGACACAACATCCATCGGTTATATTAGGGCGCTTGTCTAAATATAACAGACCGCGTGGTCTGGTTGTGGGTGTATCCATGTATGTTTTAATCACAAGCAGCATTCTATAAAATAAAAAATATTGTATTCAACAATTCTTTGTTATTGGAAGTAAGAAAGAAAGTTCTTCAGAGTTATAGTGAGCCCATCCTGAAATTCGGAAGTGCGTCATGGACAATAGGTAAAAAGTAGGAAAAGCACTAGGGGCCACATAGATGTGATTTTACAGAAGAATGTTTAACATTCCATTGACAGCTAACAAAAAGTTTAACATTCCATTGACAGCTAACAAAAAGTAATGAGAAAAATGTCATGAATGCACAAAAGATGATTATTCCTCGTGTTAGAAGGTAGCAATTCAATGTCTTTGGGCATGTTATGAAAAGACGAAAGCTGGAATATATTTTGTGACAACAACATTGAAAGAAAGTAAATAGCGGAAGACAAAGAGAGCAAATGTAGCACAGTTTGACATTCATGGCATAGAAATCAACAACAGAATTGATAAATGTCACTGTAGACAAGCAGTTGTTGAGAGAATGATCGCCTACTCCACCGGGCAGGGTACTTGAAGAATAAATTTCTGTAAATCTAATCGTTACGTCACAAAATATAGCGTCACGTAGCAATATTAATTTATATTGGTATTTTCTTCCTCAAGGGAAGTGGGGGCTCTTAAATTAATATCAATTTCTTCTTTCTTTCTTTCTTAATCGTAACCTCTTCTACCTCGTAAACAGAGTGTAAGAGGTGACCCAAAGAGCACAAGGCTCTCGTGCAAAACACGCAATCAAAATGTTTGACAAACAGGTGATTAGCCCATTGTGCTAATATCAATTTTTTCCCCCGTCATCATTTTGACTGGTAAATTTATTAGTGCTTTATAATTAATGTGATATCAATTTCATTAATTATAAAGCACTGATAAATATACCAGTCAAAATAATGACGGGGAAAGACCTAAAGCAAACTTTTTAACCTTTCCTCATCTGCAGCACATTTGAAGAAAAAAAAGTTTTGAAAAACAAAACCTCACACCACACTTAAAAATCATTAGGGCCGCCTCTGCTTTCAACCTCCTGTGTTTCTATGTATCCCATATTAAGACTGACCACATGGCTTGAGTCACTATTTTCAGCCGAACCTTAGGTCCTGTATCCGATTTCATATACAGTACTTACTATTCTTCTTTAGCGACTGCACATTATCACAAAAGTCTAAATCACAGATAAACAGACGGGCTAGAAACTGAAACAGCAAGGTCTAAATTACAAATAAACATAAAACTATCAAACCCACGAAACAAAACAAAAAATACAAATTTGGCTTGAGTTAATGTAACTCAGAATGTGTCCGCATATCCTAATATTAATGAATATTGACATGGTCTCCCAACGGAAACTTCGCAAAAATGACTTTGACAACATCGTTAAGGATTCCGCGAGTAATTGAAATAGATTCTTGGTGGAAAAGGAGATTTCAAATAAACTATATATTGGTCCTGGGCGGAATAATGTTCTTCTTCTTCTTCTTCTTCTTCTTCGTCTTCTTCTTCTATTTCTTCTTGTTCTTCTTCTTCTCCTTCTTACTTACTTACTTAGTCGTTCCCCTTCTACCGTGAGGTGTAGAGGTTTGGAAGAGAGAGCGCCAGACTATCCTATCGGCTGTCTTCCTCCTGGCCTGGTTCCATTCTAGTCCTCGGTCCTTCAAAGATTGTCTAATGTTGTCCTCCCAGCGGACTCTGGGTCGTCCTGGGGGTCTTGATCCCTGGCTCTTTGTTTCCCATGCTTGTCGTGGTAGCCGATCTTCTCCCATTCTGCAGACATGGCCAAACCATCTTAGTTGGGACTGTTTTACTTGGGTCTCTTCTTCTTCTTCTACTTCTGCTAATTCTTCTTCTACGTCGTCTTTTGCTTCCTCGTATTTCTACTGCCGATGCTGCTTCTTCTTCCTCTTCTTGTTCCTCTTCTTCCGATACCATGACAGCTGGCGTAGAAGATTATGTCTCTCAACAACCTCCTTGCCTAAGTGCTGTTTATTAATTTTGTTGTTGGTTTGTTTCTATACATGACATTTTCATTATTCTTTCAAGCTGTCCGGGGTATGTTTTATCTTTTTCTGTAAAACTATATCTTTGTAGATCCAGGGATTTTCTTGCTCGTTAACTGGCTGTTCATGACTCGCTTCCTTTTGATAGGATTGGTTCTACACAACTATGTCGAACTCTCTTTCTTACCTCCAAAGATAAATCTTTTGCATAAATTTACTTTTCATTTTAATGAACCTTTCTAGGCTTTCTGCTATTCTACTCTACACTTCTGAGAGGCATGCGTGGAAGCACATCTGGAGTCATCATTATATGACAATCAGCTTTGCACAGTGCTATAGTATGTTGATTTGGATGTGAATCTCTGTCTGTGAGCCTAATTACACCTCCATTGACTTTTGAAATCACCCACACACTTCCAGAGATTCCCCCTGTGGTGAAACATGTTAAGAAGCCAACATTGCACACTAAGCTTATAGGAGTCACTTGAGCCCCCAGACGTAACTCTGGTTTTTACTTGGTTGCCTATGGACCCCATGACATGCAGGGGGAACTGAGAAGTGGCTCTGTGTAGGTCGTGACGATTCCATGGAAGAGCCCAGAACCAGAGCATAGTATTTTAGCTCCGTATATTTGTAGAGCCCTCTTAGAAATGCGGGGGAATGCACCGTATTCCACACGCTTCTTCCTCCTAGTTTGGGACCAGATGTGACGGTTCTTTAAATGCAAGCCAAGCTGGAGCTCATGACTTCAACTCAGTACGTTTCGGAATGGCAGAAAAGCCACAGGAAAATCCTAGATCTACAGTGTAGATAACTCACTTCAACTTGGCATTGGCTGCAAAAGAGCGAGAAGCTCAACAGTCCTGGCTAACAACAACAACAACAACAACAACTTCTGAGATGCATCTTCCAAATCTATGTAAAGAACGTGTCCACGCTTTGAATCTATTGTCTTGGTTCAAAACTATCGCATTTACCTTGCTTGTGCATTCTAGAGAAGTCATGCTCTTCAAGATAACCATTACTTATAGCTGTTGACTATTATGGCCAAAGTCTTCATTTTGACTATGTGTCACTTTTGTATAAATCATTGTTTGTAACTCTGTTTTATTTTTATTTTTTTCTTCAAGTATTGAAATACGGTGAACGTTTTCTCTACTTAAGGGTAAATCTATGCGTAATCTACGTTGAATAATTTAAGTAAATGTAATCTCTTAGCAGATATTGTCGAGGGAGGTTGGGGGTGAAGCGGCGGAGACCTCACTTATACTAGGTCTCAGCTTTAGCAGAGAGGAGTAACCAAATCCTTTCCTCGCTGACTTGCCTTCGTTAACTCAGAGCAGTTTCAAGTTTCAACTTTTACAACTGGGTAGATTGGAGCAGGGCGCGAAATACTTTCGAACCAGAACTCGAGAAATAAGTGCTCTAACCACTATCCTGCTCCGTCGCTCGTCGTAAAATAATCTGGAAACACGATCTTTGCGGCGAAATATTGTGCGGCCCCATGTAAGAACAAAGTTTATAAATTAAGGGGCTGCTGTAAAACTGGTAAGAAATATAAGTATTAAAACCAATAAAACGGTATTTGATCAGTTTTACAAATAACGGTTCACAAGAAACAAGGGACGTTTCGGGTTTTACCCTTCGTCAGCCACAAACAGGTGACAAAGACAAGAATACATATAGGTACAAAATACACCAGTCACGAAACGAAAACAGGGTAGCAGCAATGGTAGAAGTATAGTGTAAGTAAATAAATTAAGGGGCTGCTGTAAAACTGGTAAGAAATATAAGACTTGTTTCTTGTGAACCGTTATTTGTAAAACTGAACAAATACCGTTTTATTGGTTTTAATAAGAACAAAGTTTAGGTAAACTTGAGATTTCGCATCTTCTCCGACACTTAACTAAGTCTTCTTTTACAGTTTTTACCTTCTAAAACAATGAAGTATATTTATATGAATATATATAATATAAATATCCTATATATATATATATATATATATATATATATATATATATATATATATATATATATATATATATATATATATATATATATATATATATATATATATATATATATATATAATTTATATCAAGGCTTCTTAAATTTGTGGTACATAGAGCCCCTTTTAGAGGTTCGTGAATGAATTATAGGGAGTTCGTGTACATAACTTACACATTTCAGCTTCATTTTCATCAGAAATTTTATTCCGGGAATTGTCATAGATTTTTGCATTTAAAGAACTATGTTCTTTTTACAGGTTGATTTTATATTTCAGTTCGACTATATGTAAGTTCAACTATTATTCTGTGTAATAAAATGTATTATTTATATGTAACATTTTTTATTATACGGTTTACGTACATTTTTTCGAAGAACCGAGGCCGAGATGCAAAGAATGAATCAGAGCAAGGATGGACGCCGACCGAGCAAAGTGGAAGCAGTTTGTTGCTGCCCTACAAGACGCCACCAGGTGTGATGGCCACTGACTGCTGTGACAATCGGCGGTTAATGATCAAAGAAGAAGACGAAAGATACGTAGCCGTCTCAAGGACAATGTACGGGTCCATGGCACAAAATAGTTTAAGAAGACCTGAGTTAGAAGAAATGTAAAAAAGTGGGACTCTATATACACGGACAAGTATTTAAAGACGAGAAACAAACCATTTTTTTGTTGTTTACAAATCAAAAAGTTCTATTTGTATTTAATTTGTATTCGGTTGTTTCACTTTGTTGATGTGTGCAAGTCCACTGCTGTCAGACAATTGGAGGAAGGGAAAAACCGGTAGTCATTAGCAAAAAAACCATCCAAGGATTAAATTTTAAGACGGATCAATGGCGGATTTCATCCTGTAGCTATCCAACGTAATGAGTTCATTGGAATTCAGTTCTTTTTTGTTTTTATCTTCTCTCAGACGAATATCTTTCGCAGAATGAGATGTTTGAAGATGATGATTTAAAAAAAGGAAACAAAACAAAATAAAAATAAGGGTAGGAAACAAAACTACACAAATTTCTCAGTGCGAAAGACATCCATTTGGATTTTTGCTGGACATGCCGATAGACAGACAGACAGATAGACAGACAGACAGACAGACAGAGATAAATAGAAAAATGGATAGACGGATGGACAGACAGACAGACAGAGATAAATGGATAGATGGTGTGGTAAAGTGGGATGATATAAATATTTATAGGGGACTTAGTGTACTGACTGAGGTCAGCTGTGAAGGTATCTGTATCTAATAGGTATAGTGTTTTACAGATAACCTTACTTGCTACCACATTTATACCTCAGTCAGAATTATTCTGGAATATTGTGATGACTACGTTGAATGTCTAGGGTTATGTAAATGATGTAGTGTAAGTCACAACAACAACAGACAGATAAACAATTTAATTTATTCCACCACACTTGACAACACTGTGACACTCACACACATGTAACACTCTATAAGACTATCTTAAATGAGTCACTGGTAAAGTTTCAAATATATATGTATTAATTACTTTCACTATTATCTATCCTGATTCAACTACAAAGTGAATCAGGAATCACAATCAAAGGTAATCACAATTTATATGTACAGAATTTATAAATATGAACTTTGTAGTGACATATTTTATTAATATTAACCTATGTGTGTCAGTTGTGTAGTAGTACTATGAGGTAATACTGGTTTTGTTTTTCAAGCTATGTTGTTATTTGTCATCATGACTTCAAGTGTTTGTTTATCTGGGAAATAGTATGGGGAAAAAGTTCACAGTTCCTGTCAATTTAAACAAGGTATTGTCCCTCTTTTTTACTAAAATGTCAATTTTTGAGGGGACACATAATGTTGAGCTCCACTGGCCACAGAGGCTTAACTTTCGTGATGGCGGCAGGAAAAGACTCCTCTGCTCGATTGCTCCCCTGTGTTCTGGAGACACCTCACTAGTCGCTATCTGGACCCAGGAGTATGCTGTCAGCCTCCAGTTTCAGCAAAGCTCAGACCAGGTGCTGCTCAATAACTTTAGGACCACAGTCCCTGAAACAAGAAGGTTGTACCTCCTACTTCATAACTAATTTATAATCTATTTCCAGACTGAACACAATACATAACAAACACTGAGTTCAGAGCGGTAGGCCAATTGCTATCTTCATCTGAAACAATTGACATCAGTATACTCCTCCCTAATGGTTACTACGCCTCTGCAATTCCAGCATTATTTCTTTCTAGTCAATAAGATAGGTGTCAGTGTACTGTTTGGCAATTCCATGTAGTTTTACTTTCCTCCGACACCTTCTGTTCAGGTTGGAGCACTATATAGGCTTTGCCTCATGTTCGCTACTGAACCACACACATATACAGACATAAATTATCAATTTACATTCAATTTTCATTAAAAAGATATCAAATATTTCAAGCTTACCACAATTCATGGAAATAATACAGAATTACGTTGACTGGCAATGAATATGGCACAAAATCCGACCTGCCACTGTCTCAGGCTTTTATTTAGAAAAATATAAGCTGAATCTCAACGCACTGTTGCTTTAGAAAGTTTATTTGAAAATGTGGTGCTGAACTAACGCTTCTAATTGACTATATTGGCGGGTCTAACCAATCGAGCCATGTTTACACAAGCGTTTGAAAAAAAAGTACCCTTCCTTCCGTCTCCCCTAACAACAAAAGATAGTATTTGTAGCCCGACTAATCGTGTTTAGCCTTACATTTATTGCGCTCCAATCAAATAGGATTTAACATGGGGACCTATTTCCCGTACAATGGTGGTTTTAAAATCTGCCACTGAGCGATTCTGATTTTGGTGTTGTCTGACACCCTCACTATTTCTTTTGGCTATAATTTGTTAATTCCTAGACTATTTGCGTAACGTTTAACATATTCTTTGTCAGCAAGTCCTAAGGAACCCAAATATACAAATTTAAAGGAGCTAAGTGGCTGCGTTCAAAATATGCATTTTCTTCTAGGATAGTCGTGCTGTTGCCACCTCCTCACTTCCAAACTTTATGGTGTCTGGTGTACTGTCATGTTTTCAGACATAAAACAGTATAATGTCATATTTCCTAATAAGCATTTTGTAAGTTTTAAAACCTAACTCTCGTATGGGTAGTGTTTTTTTTATCACTGTCGATTTGAAAAAAGCTAGTGCTTGTGGCCTTACACGCGTGATGGTAGTAATTGTATAGCGAGACGCGTGTTAGTGTGGCATGCGTTCCGGCTTTCAGCCCTCCCTTCTCTCTATCCTAATTCCATCTGTCTTTCGTTTATGGTAACTTAGTGTATAAAATGACATGAATGGAATATTAAATATAGGTCAGCTTGCGTATCTCAAGGTTTTTCTTAGAAATGCAGTACACGTTTTATCGTAGAAAGCGTGTATGCTGCAGTAGGCTTTTACTATCAACGTGAAACGTTACAATTTGCAGACGAAGTAGAAAACAAGGGGGATTTCGAGTACAGTCATTGTGACAGCACTGTTCTTTACCATTCTTCTTTCCTTTTATTGAAGTTATTTGTTAGGCTTTACATTTACTTTTTAATTTATATATGTGGATTAGAATTTCACACGACAAATTCTCCCCACTTAAAACAGACGTTATATGTCAGTCTATAATTCTATATACACATAGAGAAATTTATTATCTTTCCTGGGGCTTAGGGTGATTCTCATCACACGGATGGCGGCTTAAAAAATCCGCTCCCAGATTTGTTTTTCCACTTATATACTCTATGCTAAACTCAAATGGCTGCATCAGTAATGACCAACGGAGTAATCTAGAATTTTCATGTCTAGCCTGCGCTAGAAACGACAAGGGTTTGTGATCCGTTTGCAACTTAAATGCCTTCCCATACAGATAAATATTGAATTTCTTTATCGCCCATATTACTGCAAGACATTCTTTTTCGCTAGTTGAGTAATTGGTTTCAGCTTTATTCAACTTTCTGCTAGCATATGCCACTGGGCTTAATTCCCCATCCAATGCATCTGATTTCTGTAGCAGAGTTGCACCTAACCCAATATTACTGGCATCCGTCCTTACTATGAATTCTTGACTTAAGTCAGGTAATTTCAAAATAGGTTTACTTGTGAGCTTTTCCTTCAATTCTTGGTAAGCCATTTCACATTGTGGTGTCCATGTAATTCGATCTGGATGTCCTTTACGTGTCAAATCAGTTAACGGTGCACATATGGAATTAAAGTTTTTGATATACTTTTGGTAGAAACCACATAATGAGACAAAGGATCTCACGTCTTTCTTGGTTTGTGGTCTCGGGGCTTTCTTTAGTTTCTCTAAATTCTTTGGGTCAGGGGTCATGTTTCCCTGATAAACGGTGTGTCCCAAGAATTCTAATTCTTTACATCCAACGCAACATTTGGTTGGTCGGGCTGTCAAATTCGCTTCTCTAAGTCGATTAAACAGCATGTTCAGAGAGTCAATGTGTTCCTCAAATGTTTCTGTTGCTATAAGGATATCATCCATGAAATTTGTGATGCATGGATTATTCAGAGGGTCCAATAATTTTCTCATCATTCTAGAGAAGACACTAGGCGCATTCTTCAATCCAAATGGCAATCTGTTAAACTCATAGTGTCCCTCTGAGGTACTAAACGCTAGGTATGGTCTAACCTCAGGCTTTACTGGAATCTGATAGTATCCTTTACTCAGATCCACTTTTGAGAAATATTTAGCTTTATTTAGTCTGGCAAACAACTGATTTGTATCCGGCAATGGATCCACCTGTCCTTCTGTAATAGCATTCAGTCTCCTGTAATCTATACAGAGTCTATGTTCTCCAGAGGGTTTCCTTAAGAGTACAACACTGGAACTATATGAAGATTCACTGTGTGAAATAATTCCTTCCTTCAACAAATAGTCTATCTCTTCCTTCAAGGCTTTCTCCTTAGCAAAAGGAATCGAATAGGGTTTCATACAGACAGGTGTGGGGTCTATCAGCTTCATATCATATTCCAATAAGTTTGTATGCCCCGGTCGGTCTGTTAACACCTCTGTATGATTATCTATCCAACGGGCTGATCACCCGTTTGCCAGTCACTTCGATTACGGAAACAACAGCAAATGGATTGATTTGCCGTTGCCCTAAAGACGCCAATAGGCGTGATGGGAAACAATGGCAAAGAAAACCTATCTGCTGTTGCCCTAAGACGCCACTAGGCGTAATGGCCACTGATGGCTTTGACGGTCGGTGGCTAAGGACGGAAGAAGAAGAAGAAGATGATTATCTATAACCTGTTGTACTCTCTTCTTTTGCTCTTTCGTTAAGTGTGTACTGATTTTCACCTGTGCCGCTGTCTCACAGGGATGTAATGGATATTCAAATGATGAAAGTGGTTCCTTTTTCATTTCCATGGCAATGGACAAGGTTAACAAGTGTGTCTCTTCCTGATTTTCTCTTTCCAAATATTTCTTCAGGAGATTCACATGATAGATTTTTTCTTTCCCCTTCTTATCTATCTTATAATTGGTTCTAGACACCTTCTCTAGAACTGTATATGGACCTTGCCATCCAATTTGTAACTTATTCTGACTACCGGGCAGAAGAAGCAGTACCTTCTCTCCCACAGCCAAATCTCTGTCTTTAGCTTTCCTGTTATAATAGGCAGCATGTTTCTTCCTGGCTTGTCTCAAATTTTCATTGGCAAGTTTCCAGCCAGTTTTTAAACGAGTGGTCAGCTCATTCACATATTGGTATGAGGATGTAATGTTTTCCTCTGCTTTTTCATCAGTCCACGTTCTTAACAGAGCTTCGAGTGGACCTTTTATTGGCCTTCCAAACAATAATGTTGCCGGGGCCATACCGGTTGAACTATGGGGTACCTCCCGATAAGCAAAGAGGGCGGCGTGAAGGTACTGGTCCCATGTATCTGGTTTTTTGTGTGCCAACTTTCTCAGGATCGACATCAACGTGCCATTAAATCTTTCCACTTGGCCGTTCCCTTGGGGGTGGTACACACTACAATGGAAGTGTTTGGCCTGGAAGATCCTGAAAACTTCTTCTGTTAGTTTCCCCTTGAACTGAGAGCCATTATCAGTCAAGATTTGATTGGGAAAGCCTAACCTTGTGAAAATTGTGAGCAATGCCTCTGCCACATGTTTAGAATCAATCGATGACAGGGCTACCGCCTCTCCCCACATAGAACAAGTGTCCACCAGAGTCAGAATGTAGCTGTTCCTTCTCTTGGTTCGGGTGAGAGGTCCCACAAGATCCACGGCAACTCTCTCAAAGGGTGTTCCCACTATGGGCATTTCCCCCAGAGTTGCTGGTGCAGTCCAATGCTTAGGTGCTACTCGTTGGCACTCTGGACAGGATTTTACATATCGTTTGATATCTTCAGTTATCCCTGGCCAGAAATAGTGACAAGCTATACGCTGTCCTGTTGCGCTGATCCCCATATGACCACTGAAGGGAATCGCGTGCCCTAGTTCCAACACTTTAGTCCTATATGAAGTGGGAAGGACCAGCTGTCCGTGACCATTGGATTCAGATCCAGCCTTCCTATATATCAGCTTGTTCTTCATATAAAACTCTCCCTTGCCTGGAGGTGTATGGGTTTTGGGCAACTTCTTGAAACACGGCTTGAGTGTTTTGTCCTCAGCCTGTGCCTTCCTCATCTCATCTGGATGAGTATTTATTGGATTATCCTCCTCCTTTTTAGACTGTGATCTGGTCTGCACTGTTGCCAATATCACAGGTCTCTTGGGATTCCCCAAGAAGACATATCTACACCCCAATATCAGAGGGTAGATTGGCTCATTTATCACTGCTGCTTTTATGATTCCTTCCACATATCGCGTTTTCACCTTTATCCGGGCGACGGGAAGTGTCATGGTAGCTACATCCTTGGTTGCAGTTTGAATCTCCACTGTTTCTGTGGTGTATTGATCGGCCTGCACCAGGTGAGAACTCACAACGGAATCGTAATCTAAACCGGTATCATATAAACACCTTATAGTGACACCATTACAGATGACATCTTCACACACTGGGGGTTGGTATGGTTCCTGTAGTTCTGCAGGTTTGACCTTTTTTTCCTTTTTCCCAGATGTCATAGCAGCACAATGAGGAGGTTTCCTTCTACAATGGTCAGTGTCATGATTGTTCATCTTACAATTTTTACACCACCTTTTCCCTTGGTTGAAAGATTTTCTTTCATCATATTTCCTTTCATCGAATTGTGGGGTTTTATTTTTATTGTCATACCGTGGCCTATCAAATTGGTGCTTACCTTTGTTTTGATCTCTAGGATCAAATTTATTAAAGTTCTGTGGTGCCCTAAAATTTTCCACCTGTTTCTTTTTGTTACCTGATACCTCTGCCTGAGCCGCTTGATACCTTTCAGCAACATTTAGCAACTCACCCAGCCTCTCTGCACCTTGTTCCATGAGAAACTTTCTCAGGTCTGGAGCCATGGACTCTCTTAATTGTTCTATAAGGACCATTTCCTTAAGATCTTGGGTTTTCCCCAGAGAAGTCCATTTCTCCAAGTATGTCTCTAACCGTGCAGAGAACTGGTGATAGGTTTCACCTGACAGTAGTTTAGCATTCCTAAATTTTTTCCTATAAAATTCTGCGTTCTTTTCATATCTTAACAAAAGAGCCTGCTTTAGCATGTCATAATTTTCCTGATCACCTCTGCTCATTTTGGCAAAAACTTCATAAGCTGCCCCACGAAGCCCTTGAGATAACTTTAAGCTCCACCTTTCTCTCTCTAACCCATATGTGGTAGCTAATAGTTCATATCTATTTAGATAGCTCTCAATATCATCGTCTTTCTCAACAAAATGATCTAAATGAAAATTCATAGCTGAGGTTGAGGCTCCCTGGCTAGCAGTGGCATCAGAGGTAAAGGGACTGGCACCATTTTCAGGAGCATGGCCTTGAAACTCAAACTCCCTTAGTCGTAACTCATGTTCCCTTTGTAATCTCTTCTCCTCCTTTTCTGCTTCCCTCTCTGCAGTCAATTTCTTCTCTTCTCTTTCTGCAGCCTGTCTTCTTTCCTCGGCTTCCAATGCTTTAGCCTCTTTGACAGCCTCAATCTGCAACATCTTAGTCTCAGCCTCAGCCTCAAATTGTAACTTCTTAATTTCCTTTTCAGCCTCTAACTTTCTTTCGGCCTCTTTTTCTAATCTTCTTTCTTCCCGTTCAATATATTTGTCACATTCAGCAGAGCAGTGACATAAGCAATCATAATTTGCCCGTCCATTCCTAACTCTTTCGCAGTCTGTACAGCAGCAGATCGAAATTTGGCCAGGTCCGCCATTTTCTAACAGGTAAATTTATATAATGTCTAACTAACCAATACAATCTGATATTACTTATCCAAAGACACCACAGGCACTGAGAGCTCAACGTTATTTATTTTCACCCAAGGATACCTTTTTAATTTCTATTATTCCCTGAAGTGAATTACCCCCAATATTTTTAATAGGGAAAGATTCAAAATCCCGGGAGCGAGACCCCAATATATGTGGTAAAGTGGGATGATATAAATATTTATAGGGGACTTAGTGTACTGACTGAGGTCAGCTGTGAAGGTATCTGTATCTAATAGGTGTAGTGTTTTACAGATAACCTTACTTGCTACCACATTTATACCTCAGTCAGAATTATTCTGGAATATTGTGATGACTACGTTGAATGTCTAGGGTTATGTAAATGATGTAGTGTAAGTCACAACAACAACAGACAGATAAACAATTTAATTTATTCCACCACACTTGACAACACTGTGACACTCACACACATGTAACACTCTATAAGACTATCTTAAATGAGTCACTGGTAAAGTTTCAAATATATATATGTATTAATTACTTTCACTATTATCTATCCTGATTCAACTACAAAGTGAATCAGGAATCACAATCAAAGGTAATCACAATTTATATGTACAGAATTTATAAATATGAACTTTGTAGTGACATATTTTATTAATATTAACCTATGTGTGTCAGTTGTGTAGTAGTACTATGAGGTAATACTGGTTTTGTTTTTCAAGCTATGTTGTTATTTGTCATCATGACTTCAAGTGTTTGTTTATCTGGGAAATAGTATGGGGGAAAAGTTCACAGTTCCTGTCAATTTAAACAAGGTATTGTCCCTCTTTTTTACTAAAATGTCAATTTTTGAGGGGACACATAATGTTGAGCTCCACTGGCCACAGAGGCTTAACTTTCGTGATGGCGGCAGGAAAAGACTCCTCTGCTCGATTGCTCCCCTGTGTTCTGGAGACACCTCACTAGTCGCTATCTGGACCCAGGAGTATGCTGTCAGCCTCCAGTTTCAGCAAAGCTCAGACCAGGTGCTGCTCAATAACTTTAGGACCACAGTCCCTGAAACAAGAAGGTTGTACCTCCTACTTCATAACTAATTTATAATCTATTTCCAGACTGAACACAATACATAACAAACACTGAGTTCAGAGCGGTAGGCCAATTGCTATCTTCATCTGAAACAATTGACATCAGTATACTCCTCCCTAATGGTTACTACGCCTCTGCAATTCCAGCATTATTTCTTTCTAGTCAATAAGATAGGTGTCAGTGTACTGTTTGGCAATTCCATGTAGTTTTACTTTCCTCCGACACCTTCTGTTCAGGTTGGAGCACTATATAGGCTTTGCCTCATGTTCGCTACTGAACCACACACATATACAGACATAAATTATCAATTTACATTCAATTTTCATTAAAAAGATATCAAATATTTCAAGCTTACCACAATTCATGGAAATAATACAGAATTACGTTGACTGGCAATGAATAGGGCACAAAATCCGACCTGCCACTGTCTCAGGCTTTTATTTAGAAAAATATAAGCTGAATCTCAACGCACTGTTGCTTTAGAAAGTTTATTTGAAAATGTGGTGCTGAACTAACGCTTCTAATTGACTATATTGGCGGGTCTAACCAATCGAGCCATGTTTACACAAGCGTTTGAAAAAAAGTACCCTTCCTTCCGTCTCCCCTAACAACAAAAGATAGTATTTGTAGCCCGACTAATCGTGTTTAGCCTTACATTTATTGCGCTCCAATCAAATAGGATTTAACATGGGGACCTATTTCCCGTACAATGGTGGTTTTAAAATCTGCCACTGAGCGATTCTGATTTTGGTGTTGTCTGACACCCTCACTATTTCTTTTGGCTATAATTTGTTAATTCCTAGACTATTTGCGTAACGTTTAACATATTCTTTGTCAGCAAGTCCTAAGGAACCCAAATATACAAATTTAAAGGAGCTAAGTGGCTGCGTTCAAAATATGCATTTTCTTCTAGGATAGTCGTGCTGTTGCCACCTCCTCACTTCCAAACTTTATGGTGTCTGGTGTATTGTCATGTTTTCAGACATAAAACAGTATAATGTCATATTTCCTAATAAGAATTTTGTAAGTTTTAAAACCTAACTCTCGTATGGGTAGTGTTTTTTTATCACTGTCGATTTGAAAAAAGCTAGTGCTTGTGGCCTTACACGCGTGATGGTAGTAATTGTATAGCGAGACGCGTGTTAGTGTGGCATGCGTTCCGGCTTTCAGCCCTCCCTTCTCTCTATCCTAATTCCATCTGTCTTTCGTTTATGGTAACTTAGTGTATAAAATGACATGAATGGAATATTAAATATAGGTCAGCTTGCGTATCTCAAGGTTTTTCTTAGAAATGCAGTACACGTTTTATCGTAGAAAGCGTGTATGCTGCAGTAGGCTTTTACTATCAACGTGAAACGTTACAATTTGCAGACGAAGTAGAAAACAAGGGGGATTTCGAGTACAGTCATTGTGACAGCACTGTTCTTTACCATTCTTCTTTCCTTTTATTGAAGTTATTTGTTAGGCTTTACATTTACTTTTTAATTTATATATGTGGATTAGAATTTCACACGACAGATGGATGGACAGACAGACAGACAGACAGACAGACAGGCAGGCAGGCAGACAGACAGACAGGCAGGCAGGCAGGCAGGCAGGCAGGCAGGCAGGCAGATAGATAGATAGATAGATAGATAGATAGATAGATAGATAGATAGATAGATAGATAGATAGATAGATAGATAGATAGATAGATAGATAGATAGATAGATAGATAGATAGATAGATAGATAGATAGATAGATAGATAGATAGATAGATAGATATGGATGGATGGATGGATGGATGGATGGATGGACGGACGGACGGACGGACGGACGGACGGACGGACGGACGGACGGACGGACGGACGGACGGACGGACGGATGGATGGATGGATGGATGGATGGATGGATGGATAGATAGATAGATAGACTTGCTACTTGTATTTCAAACAGTGAAACCATCTGTCTACGGTTTGTTCCTTCTCATTCAAACAGTTGAACTAACTGTCAAAAATGTTCACCTTCTATTTCAAAAACTGAAACCAGTTGAAACTTGTTTCTTCTATTTCAAACAGCAGAAAAGAATGTTTTAAATTTGCAGCCTTGTCTTCAAACAGAGCAAAATAATCGTTTAAGACCTGCGCTTTCTAGTCCACACAGTGAAAAACTAGCCGTTTAAGGTTTGCTCCGTCATTTTCAATAGTAGAATGAAAAACTGTTTCAGGCTGCCTTCTTCTATTTCAAACAGCAAAACCAGATTTCGAAGATTGCTCCTTCTATTTCAAACTGGGAAAGAAGCTGTTTAAGATACATTCCTTCTGTTTCGAAAAGTGAAACTGGCCGTCTAAGATAGAGTCTATACAAGTCTGGGTTGTGTCACGTATGCTAGGTACTACGGGGGATTCGAATCACTGACCATACGAAGGGCGCATCGCCTCCCTGCGAGGGAGAACCGTGACAGGACACGCGATCAACTCAGCAACACAAACAAGTGCATCACCGGAGGGCAACCCCCACCATGTAAAGCAAATTGTTGCAGAAATCGTCACTTCAAGAACACGTCGGTGTTTTCGTGCAGGACTCTTGCATCGGGGCTACAGCAGTGGTCGTCCTAAGCTCCTTAAGGAACAAACGAACGAACTATATTTTCAAAGGGTTAAGAATTGGGCACGCAGGCCCGTCTGACATTCTGCCCTTCCTCTCTCCCTCATCAAGCATACTGTATCCTGCCATCCTCACAGTTACTTTAAGTATTATTTACGCATGTATCATTATAAAGTAATATAACATCATACATTTGCAATTTCTAATCATAACGTTTTTTTAAACATATCAGAATGTAATACACAAAAAATAACATCAACAAAAAAAAACTAATAAACAAATAAAACAAACAGACAGACAAAATACAACCCTCCATACAGTAAATTAGACAATGATTTGACACATAATCAGATTAGGGTGGCATTTTATAAGAGCTCGTGAAATATTCTTCTTCTTCTTCTTCCTCGTTCGTCCTGAAAAGGACATTGGTTGCGTTGTGTCTGTTTACAACGAAGCTGCGGTATTTGTGCCTTTCGGTCGACACATCCGACTTCCGCACGGCATTTTTTGGGACCGGGTTTGCCTTCCCTCTTCGATCCCTACTCTCTCAGCCAGACTGCAGTGATGCAGCCTGTTTCCACGACCACCATGTGGAGGTGGAGTAGGGTCTTGGTCAGCTCTGGTTCGCTGACCCTGACGCAGGCAGTCAAGCTATGGGTCGCTTACTGCATTCCTCACTTTTGGTGCGTCTTGGGTCCCGTGAAATATTCGAACAGTCTGCTATTGAATGACTAGGAACTTGGCGTGTTTTCAAGTGTATGCGAGAGATTTGACCAGACGTGAGCGGCTTTGAGTCCCACAGCAGATACTGACATGGGGAGTGCATTGTTAACGAGCGAAAAAGAGACGAAAGAAAGAAATCCAGAAAATAAGAACGCAATTTTGTTCTGAGATACGTTATGTTTTCATACAATCAAACCTTTGAAACCGCGATCAAACATTCCTCAATCCATTTCGCTGTTTACATCTGCTTGTAATAATTTGTTCGTGGTTTTGTAAAGTACGAGCCTTCGCTGCTTGGTTCTGTTTTTCAGCAGTCTCTGGCCAATATTCCATTCTGCCAGACGTTATTCACAGCACAGCAGATTTGAGACAATGGAAATCATTACTTACCGGTGTCTGAAAGATCGTGCCATTGTGATCATGAACAATGCGAATTCTGCAGGTTTAATTGCTCAAAAAATTAAAACAACAGATGGCATAATTCTGCGAATGTTTTCAAAACAACATATGCGTATTTCAAGCTTCGTTACTTAACAATTTTAATTCATACGCTATTGTCTTTTCATGCTGTGATGTGGTTTATTGGGCAGATCCATTGTGCAAACGTCCTTCGAAGCAGCTAGGGACTAATTGTGAAAGAAAATGTTCAGTTTTCATAAACATTAGAATAATTACGATTCTTGTTTTCTTCCATTTAATTATGTTGGTTATATCCTTGTACGTAATGGTGTTTATATAACTACTGCCTGGCAACCAAATGGTTTATTTATTATTGATAATGCCTTTTATTTCTTCTTTTCCCGCTTGAGTCTAGACGCACTGACAGATTTCTCTTCCATTTTGACACGCGCGTCAGGTACCCTTGTACACTGAGTGGAGCTAAATGGTTTGGAACCAGCTAGCAATTTTCGAACCTGGAATTATTTGATTATTTACAGGTGAAAGATTTAAAAGTAGCCACAATTGTGGCCGTTGGCATATACGCTGGCTGGTCACATGCGCCAATTCATCAATGTGGCCGGGTAAGCTGATGATGATGTGTGTCTACTATTCCCTAATTTTCTATTCTCTCCTATTGTTGATCGTATAGAGTTCGTATCACTACCCTAACAGTAGGCAGCTCTGTATGTGTGGTGGTGTTAGACTTCTAATTTCTTTCCGCATAACGACAACAGTTTACAACAGTGTATAACTGACAAATGATGAATGATGACGCGAGTTGGCGAATGACTTCACTCGGACAGAAGTAGAAGTAGCAAATAACGGTGAAACTTTATTTACATAAAAATAAAGTGGTGAATGTGAAATAATGAGCCCAACCTTCACCTAAGGTTGGCAGTTTGGTACATCAACAAATCCGATTCAATTATTTGAACAAATATCTTGTCCCCTCTCTTCATTCATGCTGCTTTAGTAGTTCTAGTTGTCTCTATTTGCTATGGTGGTCACGACTAAGAAAACTACTGCTGTCATTATTTATCTGCCTGTGGTGAAGTGGGATATTATAAATATTTATAGGGGACTTAGTGTACTGACTGAGATCAGCTGTGAAGGTATATATATCTAATAAGAGTAGTGTATTATATATAACCTTACTTGCTACCACATATCTATATATCTCAGTCAGAATTATTCTGGAATAGTGTGATGACTACGTTATGTGTCTAGGGTATGTGTATGATGAAGTGTAAGTCACAACAACAGACAGATAAACAATTTAATTTAATCCACTACTCTTAACAACACTGTGACACTCACATACATATAACACTCTATGAGAATATCTTAAAGAAGTCACTCGTAACTTTTCAAATAACAATATGTATTCATTACTGGCATGAATGAATATGTGTCCTGATTCAACTACAAGGGAACCAGGAATCACAATCAATTTAAATTACAAGTTATGTACAGAATGTATTTAATATGAATATTGTAGTGACATATATTATTACAAATGTTCTATGTGTGTCAGTTGTGTAGTAGTAAAATGAGGTAATACTGGTTTTGTTTTGTTCAAGCTCTGTTGGTATTTGTCATCATGACTTCAATAGTTTGTCTTTAGGGACTAGTATTGGAGATGTTCACAGTTCCTGATTTTAAGACAAGTAAATTCCCCTCTTAATGTTAATTTTACAAAGTCAGTTCAAGATGAGGGGACATAATGTTGAGCTCAGCTGGCCAAGTTAGCTTATCTGGCGTGATGGCGGCAGGAAAGGACTCCTCTGCTCGAATTCTCCTCTGGGCTCTGGAGACACCTCACTGATAGCTAAAAGGACCAAGGAGTATGCTGTCCGACACTGGATTCAGCAAAGCTCTGACCAGGTGCTGCTCAGTACCATCAAGACCACTGTCCCACAATTCATACGAATAAACACAGATACGTTGATTAGCAATGAATTCTGGCACAAATTCCCATCTGCTTATCTTCCAGGCTTTTATTTAGCCAAATATAAGCTGGCTTCAACGCACTGATGCTTTATCAATCTTATTTAAACAAGTGGTTTCGAACTAACGCTCCCAAGTGTGTATATCAGTGAGTCTGACCAATGAGCCCCGTTTCGACAAGTGTTTGAAAAAATGTTACCTTTCCCCGTTTCCCCTAACAACCAAGATAGTATTTATAGCCCGACCAATCGTGGTTAGGCTTTCATTTGTCGCGCTCCAATCAATTTGGAGTTTACATGGTAGGCTATTTCTGTAACGTAAATTTTTTTCAAACACGTTAAAAAAAAATCTTATGAGCAGAAATGATTTTATGCTGTCAGGCACCCCCAATATTTTATTTTGGGTATAATTTATTAATTCCTGGACTATTTGCGTAACGTTTTACATATTATTTGTCAGCAAGCCCTAAGGAACCCAAAAATACAAATTTAAAGGAGCTACGTGGCTGCATTCAAAATATGCAATTTCTTCTACCTCCTGTTTCGAAGATGTGCTGTCTGGGTACTGTTATGTTTTCAACCGTAAACCCATCTAATGTTATCTTTTCTAATAAGAGTTTTTTATGATTTATAAACCTAACTCTGGGAAAGGGTAGTGTATTTTATCACTGTCCGTCTGAAAAAAAATTAGTGCATGTAGACTTACACGCGTGATGGCAGCATTTGTGTATCGCGCGACGCGTGTTGCATGCGTTCCTGATTTTCAGCCCTCCCCTCTCTCTTTATCCTTTTGTCCATCTGTTCGTTCGTTTTGGTAACGCAGTATAATTAATGTTAGGATTAATTTAGGTCATTACGCAGTACGTCTCAATGTTTTTCTTAGAAATGCAGCACACGTTTCATTGAAGAAGGCGGGTAATAATACAGTAAGCTTTTATATCAACGTGAAAGCGTTACAATTTGCAGACGAAGCAGAAAACAAGGGGGATTTCGAGTACATTCTTTGTGACAGCACTGTTATTTTCCCATTGCTCTTCTCTTTATTAATTTTATTTGTTAGGCTTTATATTTACCTAATAATTTATATATGTGGATTAGAATATTTCATGACACCTCCCCTCTTAAAACAGACATTATATGTCAGTCCTTTATTCTATATACACATAGAGAAATTTATTATTATTGCTGGTGTTTACGGTGATTCTCATCACACGGATGGCGGCTTAAAAAATCCGCTCCCAAATTGGTTTTTCCAGATATATACTCAATGCTAAAATTATATGGAGCCAGAAGCAAAGACCATCGGAGTAACCTAGAGTTCTCATGCTTAGCCTGTGCTAGAAACGATAAAGGTTTGTGATCTGTTTGCAACTTAAATGCCTTCCCATATAGATAAATATTGAATTTCTTTATCGCCCATTGTTACGCACGGATCATTATTATTTTTCGTTTGTATAAACATTTTTCATATGTATGATCATTTTTTTGACTGAAGTGTGTATTATGTTTTCTATGGTCAAAGGGACATAATCCGAGTTATCGAGACTACAATTTTTTTAGGAGTTGCCTTCTCTTGTATAGAGACACGTTCGGTCTATAATTTCTTGAACGAAGCGTGACCACATCTCCTTATTTGGTAGTATCAGTCAACTATGGTAGATGTCTGAAACCTTTCTTAACGCTTCTTTCATGACCATAAAAGGCGCGACTGTGTAAGACTTTTATCTCGAATGTTCTTCGAATCGTCTTATTGTGAACGGCAACTCAGAGATTGTCGTTCTGCGCATGTCAAACCGGGAGTTCGTTCTGTGTGTTCCGCCCAGTTGGGGAGTTTAGAAATGGTTTAAGAAGCGAGCAGACGCAACTGCGTCTTGTGATTCTCTGAGGGAAATACAGTGTCTTAGTGAGTTAGTTAGCTAACTAGACTATTTCCCAGTATTATGCAGCCTGCCTGGAGGCATATGTTCATGGTTGATTTTCCGAAATAAGGTAATTCCTCTTGTATCGAACTTTATGCTATCGTCTAGAGGTTCGTCATTTTGTCGCCTATTTGCTCGCCTGTGTGATGCAAAATGGAGAGGTACTTTGACTAGGATTAAGTCACCAGTATCTGTATACCTGAACTAGTTAAATATATATGGGTCGCTCTAGACCAACAAGACTGTTGTCTGTGTTCCAGGATTCGTTATATCAGAGATCACGTCCAAGTCAGATGGTTAGACTTAGGAACATTATAAAGGTCGAGCTGACCTGTAGCCCATGTATGCTATTCACGTGCAGACAGTGAACGGACTTATTGTATACAACTGATCTGCTAGCATCAGAATGGGAGCATTTATTATTGTTTATGAACATTGAAGATCTGTAGCTGACACTGTTGCAGAAGTTATAGAAATTATTATTATTTATACAGCTTCACGAACTAGCACTCGATGATTGATGAATTTCTGAATCTATTGAACTGTGATGTCTTATGACGCATATATACAACAGCTATCATTGCTGACTACAGAAATTGTTTTCAATGTGCCATATCATCTTGCTGAACTCGTTAACCATGTTGATGTCATAAGTATCATGACTGTTTTGTGGCGTGCAATAAATGAAAGAAACTTATACAACGAAGTTACCCTTTCTATGACTCTACACGTCATGTTGCCTGTGTGATAACCCTGTGAACTGTTCCACTACCACATACACAGCAACATCCTAAATCAGAGAAGACACCTACATCTTACACTTTAACACCAGGTGTCGATAAGGGTGGCAAGTTACCACTTCAGCACAAATCCACCCTTATCATTTTTGGTGGCCAGAGCTGGTTCTATCATCTGATATTTTGGCGCACCATATCATTTTTGGTGGCCATAGGTTGGTTCACTCTGATTCCAGCTATCAAGGGGGTCAGCAAACCCAGACATCATCATCATACTAGATACAACTACAGCATCAACTACCACCTTACAAGAAATTTTATTGAAAGTATCCGGATTTTCTGACAGTTGCTGATTTTGAAACTACCCGGCGCTGCTCGGCAATATTGAAGTTTATGTAAAATTAGAAGGACAAGTACCGAGCGAATGGATTTCCTGATCTGGTGAAAAGAAGGACAAGTGCCGTAACAACTGTTCCGGTCTCAGGGGTACTGCTGCGGGTTCAGAAGGTCAAGTGCCGGTTAAATCAATTTAGAAGATTCAGAAGGTCAAGTGCCGTAACAACTGTTGCAGTATTAGAAGCTCATTTCCTTCGTCATGGCTGTTTATGGGAGCAGAAGTTAATCAACGTTGGATCATTATCCTCAGAATGCTGATTACATCCTGTTCTGCACCGTGCTGACGCTGGATTTATAGAAGTTAAGTGGCCTGTTTTGTTTGTGAACTGTGCCCTTATGTTCTAACTGAGCCTTCTGTACTTTCACACTTTCTCCTATTGTTTTCATGATACATGTTTATATGTTATATGTTATTTGTTATTTGTATATTTATATGTTTATATTTCAGCGGGTTTTCTCGGTTGGGCGGAGTCTTGCAGTAGAAGATACCACGTCACAGAGGTTCTACTGTTAGCGTTTTCGTTAGGGACTGTGCGAATTTCCTACAGTGAAATTTGCTAGCGACAATCGTTGCTATATCTGTTTAGTTGTGACGAGTTGTGCTTTATTTTTCTTTCTTCTTTATATATATTTTTTTTTTTTTTTTTTGCTTTCTCTTTCTTTGTGTTTTTAGTTTCGATTTCGATTGTTTGTATTTGTAGGTCTCCCCTTTGCTATTATTCAGTTCTTTACGTATATTTTTGTGTATACACTGTAGCGTCATTTGTTAGTCATATCTTCGCATATTTCTTTTTAGTTTTGCTGTTTGTGTATTTGACTTATGCGAATGTTTTCGTATGTTTTGATCTTTGTTGATTGTTTACATTGACTCTGATCTTTGTTATTGTTTACATTGACTCTGATCTTTGTTATTGTTTACATTGACTCTGATCTTTGTTGTTGTTTACATTGACTTTGATCTTTGTTATTGTTTACATTGTTGATGACCTTTGCTATTGTTTACATTGTCTTGTTATTGTTTACATAGTTCTTGCATAGTTAGCTTTCACTATTGTTGATATATGCTCATGCACTATTGGTCTATAGTGCACTTATCATAACAAACTGGTGTTTTTGCTTATGCACTATTGTAGTGCAGTTATGATAAATAACTGATGATTATGCACTGATTTGGGTAGTGCACTGTTAATTAAGAGGTGACTTGTGATATTATTATACATTTGATAATACAAGTTGGTGTCAACTCCTGTTTCCCACAGAGATTGGGTTCAACATAGAGATTATACAAGCACTTTATTAAGTCTTGTTGCTATTTAACATTGAAATAAGATAATTAATTATTTCAGGTTCTGTACTCACATTTTGGACATCATGTCTACATTTGAGTACTTTATTGAGCAGGGTAAAGCCCTTGGGAAGACAGGTGATAAATTAGAAGAATTTGCGACTGTTCAATATGCCAAGGCATTGAAGTCGGAAGAAAAGAAAATGAAAGAACAAACTGAACAAAAGAGAATAGAGGCTGAAATAGAACAAAAGAAACTGCAGATGCAGGTGGAGGAAAAAAGATTTCAAATGGAAATGGAAAAACAAAAAAAGAAGCTGAAAATAAGAGACTTGAAAAAGAGGCCCAGGCTGAAGCTGAAAATAAGAGACTTGAAAAAGAAGCTGAAAATAAGAGACTTGAAATAGAGGCTGAAGGAAAAAAGTTACAGGCCCAGGCTGAAGAAAGAAAGTTACAGGCTGAGGCTGAAGAAAGAAGGTTACAAAGAGAGGCTGATGATGAGAGAAAAGCAAAAATGGAACATGATGAAAAAGTCTTAGCTTTAGAGTTAGAGAAGTTAAAGTTATTGAACACTGGTAATGCTAATGAGGCAAATAAGGTGTCAAATAAGACTAATGCTAAGGATTTCAAGCTTAATCTACCAGCATTTAATCCCTCAATCGATGATATAACATTTTATCTAGATAGATTTGAAAGTGCATGTAATGTACATAATATAGATAAAACATTATATGTGTATCATCTGTCCAAGATACTTAGAGGTGATGCTTTGACTTTGTTGAGTATGGTAGATGTGCCTGACAAAAACAACTATGAGGTTGTCAGGGCGGCATTGTTAAAGAAGTACCAACTTAACGAGGACGGATATCGTCTTAAATTTAAAACCATGTTACCAGAAACTGGAGTTGAATTCTCTGAATTCATCTCAGGCATCCGTCTTACTTTTTTACGATGGGTTGAGTTGTCTAAGACAGAAAATACATTTGAAGCTCTTATGGATTTACTACTTAGAGATAAGGTTATGTCTTCTGTTAATGAAGCTTTTCTATCTTTTCTTCATGAGCGTAAGCCTAAAAACATAAAAGAAATGGAAGAATACTGTAGCCAGTATGTTACTGCGCATCCGCACATAACCATTAGTAACTCTAAGGTGAAAGAAGGTCTGCCAGTTGCTTCGGCAGCACCTTATGGCCCAAATTTTATGCGTAAATTTCAGGGTAGCCAGAAAAATTTCAATAAAAAGAGTAATCGTAATTATGCCCAGAACCATAGTGATCAATTCCAGGGTGATTCTTCTTCCCAGAACTGGAGACAACCTAATACTACACGTTATTCTACTCCGGTTAACTTTAGAAATTTTCACAAAGGTAATCGGTATAGAGGAAAATATTTTATGCAGAGACCTCAATACCAAGATAATAGAGGTTCTCAACAGCATAGAGATAGTAATGACAGTTATGGAAACTGGAACTCAAACCAGGATAAAAATTACAGTAGGGACTTTAATGATAATTGCAGAGGCAATAATGGTCGCGGTAGATCGCAACATAAGAGAAAAAGATATCAACAGACAAATTCTGTTCAACAAGAATCTCAGGGAGCAGATAAACAGGTTAATAATGATAAAGACCATAATGCTATCGGATGCTCATCTTTTGATTTTGGTAGGGCAAATAAATGTATCCAATGCAGTACTTTATTTGATCCGAAAACCATTAGTACTCTAAGCTGTGGTCATCCTTTGCCCGCTCTTCCTGCTAATGTTGCTCATGATGGGAGAGGTTCTCTTATATTACATAAGGGGCTAGTAAATAGTAATCCAGTCTCAGTGTTGTTTGATTCTGGATGTACTACTGTCGGCGTTAGGCAATCTCTTGTAGATCCATCCTGTGCTACAGGAAAAGTCATCAAATGTGTCACATTTGGTGGCACGTTAGAAAAGTATCCTACTGCTATAATACACATTGCTACTCCTTTCTTCACGGGAGAGGTCCACGCGTGTCTACTTCCAAACCCTATTGCGGACCTTATTATTGGTCGTATTCACGGAGTTAGGGAATGTACCCCACAGCAGATTGCTGTTTGGGAAGAGCAAAACATTGAAGCTACCAATGCGGTGGTCACAAGAGCACATGCTCTGGATCCACCTCAAACTTCATTAACTAATAATGATGAAGTAAATGACCAAGATAGTCACTTGACTATTACACGTGACTCATTTATCAAATTGCAAGAAGAAGATCCTTCTTTACAAAAATTCTTCATTCTAGCAAAAAAAGGTGATCCTAATCAGAACACTAATAGGAAATCTTGGATTTCTATGAAGAACGGCGTACTTGTACGTATGGTACAAGACTCGACTACGTCCACTCATTCACAAATTCTTGTGCCTAAGAGCATGAGATTGCAAATATTGCAACATGCTCATGACTCGCAATGTGCTGGACATATGGGTTTTTCCCGTACAAAGTCGAGGGTTCTTGCGGCTTTCTTTTGGCCATTTGTGAGCAAGGACATACGAATGTACTGTCGCTCTTGCAAAGTATGTCAGGAGGTCAAATCTAAAGGACCACGACATGCTGCGCCTATCCAGGCTGCTGACATTCCTATTCGCCCTTTTCAAAAAATGGCAATAGATATTATCGGTCCTTTTAGAATTAAGTCGGCTAGAGGACATCAATTTATCCTTACATGTGTCGATATGTGCACACGTTGGCCAGAGGCAATACCTCTCAAGAGCATCTCAACTGCTGATATCGCAGACGCTCTTTGGCTGATATTTTCTCGCTTGGGTTTTCCCGGAGAAATATTGTCAGACCATGGCACTCAACTTATATCAGACACTATGTCACAGGTAATGTCTATGCTACACATTAAAAGGTCTCTCAGCAGTATCTATCACCCAATGTCTAATGGGTTGGTCGAACGTTTAAATAGGACTCTGAAAACTTTACTTGGTAAAATAACTGAGGATCATCCTCAGGATTGGGACAGGGTCTTACCCGCGGCTCTCTTTGCGTATAGAGAGGTCCCCAATGAACATACGGGGTTTTCCCCTTTTGAACTTGTCTTTGGCGCGCAACCGCGCGGCCCTATGTCTTTACTTCACGATCTAATCACTGCCGATAATATTAGCGATGAGACTCAATCTTCTTATGAGTACGTCATTGCTCTTAGGCAAAAGATCATCGAGGCATGCAAACTAGCAACTTCGTCTTCAGAATTTGCTAAAGAAAAGGCAAGGCAGTTTGCAAATAAGAATAGATGTCTACGACAACTTTGTCCAGGTGACAAAGCTCTCGTTCTACTTCCTTCAAGGGAGAACAGACTTCTAATTGCATGGAAAGGTCCATATGCAATAGTCTCCAAAATTTCTGATGTCGACTATGTTGTCGATATTGATGGAAAGCATAAAACTTTCCACATAAATATGCTCACAGAATTTTATGAAAGACCTGACTATTTGCAGCCTATTTTCCAGGCTACGGACAATTCACAAGCAACTCATGGTCAGTACTCATCTCTGTCAGTTATACAGGATGAGGAAACTACTTTTTCTGATGTCAATCTTCCTCTTTCTATGGTCCCACTTTATTCTACGGAATCTTGGAAAAACGTGACCGTTTCTCCAAATCTTTCCGCTGAGGAACATCGACAAGTTTCTTCGATGTTGCAAACATTTCAGGATGTTCTTACAGACATCCCGGGACACACACATGTCATAGAACATGACATTGTGCTAACTGATCACAATCCTATCAGAGTCAGACCATATCCAATACCTATTCATTTCCAGTCTCAAGTCGAAAAAGAGTTGGATGAAATGATACGTTTGGAAATCATTGAACCATCCACTTCAGCATACTCTTCGTCTATGGTTATTGTTCGAAAGAAGGATAATAACATTCGCATTTGCGTAGATTATCGCAAATTGAACCAAGTTACGAAGTTCGATGCTGAACCTATGCCTTCATTAGAAGAGCTACTCAATAAACTTTCTAATTCTAGATTCTTTACCAAACTAGATTTGTCTAAAGGTTATTGGCAAGTCCCGCTAACTGAACGTGCCAAACCTTTTACAGCTTTTTCTACACCTAGGGGTTTATTCCAATGGAATTTCATGCCTTTTGGTCTTATGAACGCCCCTGCTACATTCGTACGCATGATGCGGCGAATTCTCGCATATCGTACAGATGTCATAGCATACCTAGATGATATCTGTCTATTCAGTGATTCTTGGGAAGATCATTATTTGGGTTTATACGAATTACTGTCTACTCTTCGCGAGTATAACTTGACTGCAAAACCCTCTAAAGCCTTTATAGGATTTAGCGAGATTTCTTTCCTAGGTCATCGGGTTGGTCATGGTCTTTTAAAGACAGAGGACCACAATGTTTCAAAAATACTTAACATTTCGGTCCCTAAGACGAAGAAACAAGTAAGGAGTCTATTAGGTTTGATTCAATTCTACGGACGATTCATTCCGAATCTGTCCTCCATTATGGCACCGCTTTCTACTTTATTGAAGAAAGGGTCGCCTAATCTGATCCGCTGGTCTAAAGAATGTCAATCCTCATTGGACCAGGTTAAAGCCCTATTTTCATCTCCACCTATTCTTAAGTTACCTACTATTGAGAAGACTTTTGTTCTTCGAAGTGACGCCTCGTCAACAGGGATTGGGGCAGCACTAATGCAGGAGTATTCTGATACTTTGCATCCGGTGATGTATATCTCTAGGAAATTAAACGCTGCAGAAAAGAATTACTCGGTTTTAGACCGTGAGTTATTGGCTATGGTATGGTCTATTCTGAAGTTACAAAGATTTCTTCTAGGCGCACATTTCATTGTGGAAACCGACCAGAAAGCGCTTACTGCTATTCAGAGCAAAAACTTGAAGAGCTCGAGGTCCACTCGTTATGCCATAGCTCTTCAACCATTTCATTTCTCGGTTCGAGCTATCCGTGGTTCGGATAATGTAATGGCAGACATTCTGTCCAGATGTCCACACGATTCCACATGATTCTTCTGTCATATATATATTTCCTGATATACAGTCCAATGTTATAATGACATGTTAGTAGATTTTGTCTCATTTTTTTTTTTTGAGGGAAATTTATAACATTGTACCATGTAATTATCTAAGAAGGCTTAGTTAGTGATATACGGGCCAAAAGATCACTCGGCCACATTTAAATAAATTATTTTCAGGATTGTATTAAGAAATTTACCAGTTGTCTTTAAGATTTGTGTTATTGATATTTTCGCAGCACATCATTGAAGTCTGCGAGTTTATGTCCATTGTGGAACTTTGAGGATATCAAGTCCTGTCCTACATTGGGAGCGGATGATGTCCACATCTTCTTCTATTGAATGTTTTGTGTCACCGAAGAGCAACACATGTATTACTTATTAATTACTGTTACTTTATATAATGTAATAATATAGTGCGGTATATTAGTAAATTACACCGCTATTTGCAACACATTGTATGATAACACATAATATATTTAATTTCATATATTGGTATGAGTATAATTTGATTGTCATTATGTTGTTGCCATCATTGTGGCGTGTGTTGGTGGCACCTTCCTGGAATATATCAGCGTATACTTAGATAAATTTTTTCTCTAAGGATCTGAGATATGATCTCAGTGTCGCTCCATGCGTTGAGCTAATTTGTTAGGTATATATCCACGCATCATACGTGCGTTAGGAGCCTAGATTTTTTCCGGCTCCAGGATTTAAAAAAAAAAAAAAATGTTTCATTTTTTTTTTCCAGGGAGGGTGCGGTAATGTTACGCACGGATCATTATTATTTTTTCGTTTGTATAAACATTTTTTTCATATGTATGATCATTTTTTTGACTGAAGTGTGTATTATGTTTTCTATGGTCAAAGGGACATAATCCGAGTTATCGAAACTACAATTTTTTAGGAGTTGCCTTCTCTTGTATAGAGACACGTTCGGTCTATAATTTCTTGAACGAAGCGTGACCACATCTCCTTATTTGGTAGTATCAGTCAACTATGGTAGATGTCTGAAACCTTTCTTAACGCTTCTTTTCATGACCATAAAAGGCGCGACTGTGTAAGACTTTTATCTCGAATGTTCTTCGAATCGTCTTATTGTGAACGGCAACTCAGAGATTGTCGTTCTGCGCATGTCAAAAAAACCGGGAGTTCGTTCTGTGTGTTCCGCCCAGTTGGGGCAGTTTAGAAATGGTTTAAGAAGCGAGCAGACGCAACTGCGTCTTGTGATTCTCTGAGGGAAATACAGTGTCTTAGTGAGTTAGTTAGCTAACTAGACTATTTCCCAGTATTATGCAGCCTGCCTGGAGGCATATGTTCATGGTTGATTTTCCGAAATAAGGTAATTCCTCTTGTATCGAACTTTATGCTATCGTCTAGAGGTTCGTCATTTTGTCGCCTATTTGCTCGCCTGTGTGATGCAAAATGGAGAGGTACTTTGACTAGGATTAAGTCACCAGTATCTGTATACCTGAACTAGTTAAATATATATGGGTCGCTCTAGACCAACAAGACTGTTGTCTGTTTTCCAGGATTCGTTATATCAGAGATCACGTCCAAGTCAGATGGTTAGACTTAGGAACATTATAAAGGTCGAGCTGACCTGTAGCCCATGTATGCTATTCACGTGCAGACAGTGAACGGACTTATTGTATACAACTGATCTGCTAGCATCAGAATGGGAGCATTTATTATTGTTTATGAACATTGAAGATCTGTAGCTGACACTGTTGCAGAAGTTATAGAAATTATTATTATTTATACAGCTTCACGAACTAGCACTCGATGATTGATGAATTTCTGAATCTATTGAACTGTGATGTCTTATGACGCATATATACAACAGCTATCATTGCTGACTACAGAAATTGTTTTCAATGTGCCATATCATCTTGCTGAACTCGTTAACCATGTTGATGTCATAAGTATCATGACTGTTTTGTGGCGTGCAATAAATGAAAGAAACTTATACAACGAAGTTACCCTTTCTATGACTCTACACGTCATGTTGCCTGTGTGATAACCCTGTGAACTGTTCCACAGCTACAACAGCATATGACACTGGGTTTAATTCCCCATACCAAATGCTACAACTTCAGAGAAGACACCTACATCTCACACTTTAACACCAGGTGTCGATAAGGGTGGCAAGTTACCACTTCAGCACAAATCCACCCTTATCACCCATATTACTGCAAGACATTCTTTTTCGCTAGTTGAGTAGTTGATTTCAGCTTTATTCAACTTTCTGCTAGCATATGCCACTGGGCTTAATTCCCCATCCAATGCATCTGATTTCTGTAGTAGAGTTGCACCTAACCCAATATTACTTGCATCCGTCCTTACTATGAATTCTTAACTTAAGTCAGGTAATTTCAAAATGGGTTTACTTGTGAGCTTTTCCTTCAATTCTTGGTAAGTCATTTCACATTGTGGTGTCCATGTAATGCGATCTGGAAGTCCTTTACGTGTCAATTCAGTTAACGGTGCACATATGGATATAAAGTTCTTGATATACTTCTGGTAGAAACCACATAATGAGACAAAGGATCTCACGTCCTTCTTGGTTTGTGGTCTCGGGGCTTTCTGTAGTTTTTCTAAATTCTTTGGGTCAGGGGTCATATTTCCCTGATAAACTGTGTGTCCCAAAAATTCCAATTCTTTACATCCAACGCAACATTTGGTTGGACGGGCTGTTAAATTTGCCTCCCTAAGTCGATCAAACAGCATGTTCAGAGAGTCAATGTGTTCCTCAAATGTTTCTGTTGCTATAAGGATATCATCCATAAAATTTGTTATACAGGGATTACTCAGAGGATCCAATAATTTTCTCATCATTCTAGAGAAGACACTAGGCGCATTCTTCAATCCAAATGGCAATCTATTAAACTCATAGTGTCCTTCTGAGGTACTAAAAGCTAGGTATGGTCTAACCTCAGGTTTTACTGGAATCTGATAGTATCCTTTACTCAGATCCACTTTTGAGAAATATTTAGCTTTATTTAGTCTGGCAAACAGCTGATTTGTATCCGGCAATGGATCCACCTGTCCTTCTGTAATAGCATTCAGTCTCCTGTAATCTATACAGAGTCTATGTTCTCCAGAGGGCTTCCTTAAAAGTACAACACCGGAACTATACGAAGACTCACTGTGCGAAATAATTCCTTCCTTCGACAGATAGTCTATCTCTTCCTTCAAAGCTTTCTCCTTAGCAAACGGAATCGAATATGGTTTCATACAGACAGGTGTGGGGTCTATCAGTTTCATATCATATTCCAATAGGTTTGTATGCCCTGGTCGGTCTGTTAACACCTCTGCATGATTATTTAGAACCTGTTGCACTCTCTCTTTCTGAGTTTTCGTTAAATGTGTACTGATTTTCACCTGTGCTGCTGTCTCACAGGGGTGTAATGGATATTCAAATGATGAAAGTGGTTCCTTTTTCATCTCCATGGCGATGGACAAGGTCAACAAGTGTGTCTCTTCCTGATGTTCTCTTTCCAAATATTTCTTCAGGAGATTCACATGATAGATTTTTTCTTTCCCCTTCTTATCTATCTTATAATTTGTTCTAGACACCTTCTCTAAAACTGTATATGGACCCTGCCATCCAATCTGTAACTTATTCTGACTCTCGGGCAAAAGAAGCAGTACCTTCTCTCCCACAGCCAAATTTCTGTCTTTCGCCTTCCTGTTATAATAGGCAGCATGTTTCTTCCTGGCTTGTTTCAAATTTTCATTGGCAAGTTTCCAGCCAGTTTTTAACCGAGTGGTCAGCTCATTCACATATTGGTATGAAGATGTAATGTTTTCCTCTGCCTTTTCATCAGTCCACGTTCTTAACATAGCTACATATGGACCTTTAATTGTGTGGACCTATTTGTCCATGCACCGGTATGGTCTCTTCCACTCGAAGCTTTATAGTGATGATTTTTCTTCCCAGAATTTTCATTCACAAAACGACCGCTACCAATTTTTCTTTTGGGGCTTTCTCCCCTCTTAAAATTCTTGATGAGAGATTTCCTCCCTACATCCTCTTCCTCCAGTTTGTTTAAGTCCGATTGAGGGATTTTCGGCTTATCCTGGGGTAAGACATCTCTTTGCACTCTCCGCATAGTGGCCATTGTAAAACAGTTAAGTGAAGCTTGTCCGTGAAAAGGGGCTTCCCATTCCATTTGGTCCACTTTATCAAATCTATTTTTCTTTTTATTGTCAGGCCTAATTTTGCCCCGGGGCGTGTCCAGGTCCTGATCCATGTTCCCACTTGTGGGTGTTCCCTCATGTGCTATGCTACACCTTTCTACAAAATTTTCAATGTCCCATCTTGCTTTGGGCCAATAATAATTGTGAGCCACCTTTTGAATGATGGTACCTATCTTCTCATGGTCCCCATCTGGTTTCACATGTAGGCTCCTTATTAAGTCTGCCCTATATCTTTTAGGAAGAACCAGCTGTCCGTGACCATTGGATCTAGCTCCAGTCTTCCTATACATCAACTTGTTTTTCATGTAAAAATCTCCCTTGCCTGGAGTTGTATGACAAGTTGACAATTTTCTGAAACAAGGCTTGAGTGTTTTATCCCCAGCCTGTGCCTTCCTCATCTCTTCTGGAGTGGTATCCAACATAATATCCTCCTCCTGTCTTGAGGTCGACCTGACCTGAAGGGTTGCCATATACACAGGTTTCCTTCTGCAACGGTCAGTGTCATGATTGTCCATCTGACAATTCTTACACCACCTTTTTCCTTGGTTGAAAGATTTTCTTTCATTATATTTCCTTTCATCGAATTGTGGGAATTTATTTTTATTGTCATACCGTGGCCTATCAAATTGGTGCTTACCTTTATTTTGATCCTTAGGATCAAATTTATTAAAGTTCTGTGGTGCCCTAAAGTTGTCCACCTGTTTCTTTTTATTACCTGTTACCTCTGCTTGAGCTGCTTGATACCTTTCAGCAACATTTAGCAACTCATCCAGCCTCTCTGCACCTTGTTCCATGAGAAACTTTCTCAGGTCTGGAGCCATGGACTCTCTTAATTGCTCTATAAGGACCATTTCCTTAAGATCTTGGGTTTTCCCCAGAGAAGTCCATTTCTCCAAGTATGTCTCTATTCGTGCAGAGAACTGGTGATAGGTTTCACCTGACAGTAGTTTAGCATTCCTAAATTTTTTTCTATAGAATTCTGCATTCTTTTCATACCTTAACAAAGAGCCTGCTTTAGCATATCATAATTTTCCTGATCACCTCTGCTCATTTTTGCAAAAACTTCATAAGCTGCCCCACGAAGTCCCTGAGATAACTTTAAGCTCCACCTTTCTCTCTCTAACCCATACGTGGTAGCTAATAGTTCATACCTATTTATATAGCTCTCAATATCATCGTCTTTCTCAACAAAATGATCTAAATGAAAGTTCATAGCTGAGATTGAGGCTCCTTGAGTAACCGTAGCATCAGAGGCAAAGGGACTGGCACCATTTTCAGGAGCATGGCCTTGAAACTCAAACTCCCTTAGTCGTAATTCATGTTCCCTTTGTAATCTTTTCTCCTCCTTTTCTGCTTCCCTCTCTGCAGCTAATTTCCTGTCTTCTCTTTCTGCAGTCAATCTTCTTTCTTCTGCTTCCAATTTCTTAGCCTCAGCCTCAATCTGCAACCTCTTAGTCTCAGCCTCAGCTTCAAATTGTAACTTCTTAATTTCCCTGTCAGCCTCTAACTTTCTTTCGGCTTCAAACCTTCTTTCTTCGCGTTCAATAAATTTGTCACATTCCGTAGTAACATAGGCAACCATAACTTGCCCATCTAATCCTAACTCTTTTGCAGTCTGAACAGCAGCAGATCGAAACTTGGCCAGGTCCGCCATTGTCTATCATGTAAATTTCTACAATGTCTAACCAACAATTCAAATTCTAAATATATATAATGGACAACACAGGCACCGTGAGCTCAACCTTATTTTATTCCACCCAAGGATACCTTTTAATTCTTATATTCCCTGAAGTGAATTACCCCCAATATTTTTAATAGGGAAAGATTCAAAATCCCAAGAGCGAGACCCCAATATATGTGGTGAAGTGGGATATTATAAATATTTATAGGGGACTTAGTGTACTGACTGAGATCAGCTGTGAAGGTATATATATCTAATAAGAGTAGTGTATTATATATAACCTTACTTGCTACCACATATCTATATATCTCAGTCAGAATTATTCTGGAATAGTGTGATGACTACGTTATGTGTCTAGGGTATGTGTATGATGAAGTGTAAGTCACAACAACAGACAGATAAACAATTTAATTTAATCCACTACTCTTAACAACACTGTGACACTCACATACATATAACACTCTATGAGAATATCTTAAAGAAGTCACTCGTAACTTTTCAAATAACAATATGTATTCATTACTGGCATGAATGAATATGTGTCCTGATTCAACTACAAGGGAACCAGGAATCACAATCAATTTAAATTACAAGTTATGTACAGAATGTATTTAATATGAATATTGTAGTGACATATATTAGTACAAATGTTCTATGTGTGTCAGTTGTGTAGTAGTAAAATGAGGTAATACTGGTTTTGTTTTGTTCAAGCTCTGTTGGTATTTGTCATCATGACTTCAATAGTTTGTCTTTAGGGACTAGTATTGGAGATGTTCACAGTTCCTGATTTTAAGACAAGTAAATTCCCCTCTTAATGTTAATTTTACAAAGTCAGTTCAAGATGAGGGGACATAATGTTGAGCTCAGCTGGCCAAGTTAGCTTATCTGGCGTGATGGCGGCAGGAAAGGACTCCTCTGCTCGAATTCTCCTCTGGGCTCTGGAGACACCTCACTGATAGCTAAAAGGACCAAGGAGTATGCTGTCCGACACTGGATTCAGCAAAGCTCTGACCAGGTGCTGCTCAGTACCATCAAGACCACTGTCCCACAATTCATACGAATAAACACAGATACGTTGATTAGCAATGAATTCTGGCACAAATTCCCATCTGCTTATCTTCCAGGCTTTTATTTAGCCAAATATAAGCTGGCTTCAACGCACTGATGCTTTATCAATCTTATTTAAACAAGTGGTTTCGAACTAACGCTCCCAAGTGTGTATATCAGTGAGTCTGACCAATGAGCCCCGTTTCGACAAGTGTTTGAAAAAATGTTACCTTTCCCCGTTTCCCCTAACAACCAAGATAGTATTTATAGCCCGACCAATCGTGGTTAGGCTTTCATTTGTTGCGCTCCAATCAATTTGGAGTTTACATGGTAGGCTATTTCTGTAACGTAAATTTTTTTCAAACACGTTAAAAAAAATCTTATGAGCAGAAATGATTTTATGCTGTCAGGCACCCCCAATATTTTATTTTGGGTATAATTTATTAATTCCTGGACTATTTGCGTAACGTTTTACATATTATTTGTCAGCAAGCCCTAAGGAACCCAAAAATACAAATTTAAAGGAGCTACGTGGCTGCATTCAAAATATGCAATTTTTTCTACCTCCTGTTTCGAAGATGTGCTGTCTGGGTACTGTTATGTTTTCAACCGTAAACCCATCTAATGTTATCTTTTCTAATAAGAGTTTTTTATGATTTATAAACCTAACTCTGGGAAAGGGTAGTGTATTTTATCACTGTCCGTCTGAAAAAAAATTAGTGCATGTAGACTTACACGCGTGATGGCAGCATTTGTGTATCGCGCGACGCGTGTTGCATGCGTTCCTGATTTTCAGCCCTCCCCTCTCTCTTTATCCTTTTGTCCATCTGTTCGTTCGTTTTGGTAACGCAGTATAATTAATGTTAGGATTAATTTAGGTCATTACGCAGTACGTCTCAATGTTTTTCTTAGAAATGCAGCACACGTTTCATTGAAGAAGGCGGGTAATAATACAGTAAGCTTTTATATCAACGTGAAAGCGTTACAATTTGCAGACGAAGCAGAAAACAAGGGGGATTTCGAGTACATTCTTTGTGACAGCACTGTTATTTTCCCATTGCTCTTCTCTTTATTAATTTTATTTGTTAGGCTTTATATTTACCTAATAATTTATATATGTGGATTAGAATATTTCATGACACTGCCTAAAAAATTCTTGATATGGCAATATTGTCTTTACAAAAATGTTCTGCTTTTTTCTCTGTTCATCTTGGCATATATTAGAAGATACTGGCCTACCGCCAAGGATGAAAATTCGCAAGGTCTATTGTTTCCTACTTCTCAGGACAAACTGCTGTCTCGTCATGTATTAAGAAGTTTATCATATGTTGGTAACACTCAACATACCTGGGTGTCTTGTGATCTCAGACATTTCTCTTGTACTGGCGACACTGTCATTCTTGTCCTCATAATAAATATAAAAACTATCATAGTGGCGTACCAAGCGATTGGGCGGCTAGACAATCGTTTCATAATTCTGTCACCGCAGAAGCAACAAACTCATTGGCAAATTGTCCGATGATACCTCTCAATTGCGCTTGCCACTTCTAAATATCTTTAACCATTTGGGAGAAAGCTCATTCGAGCTCTTTACGTTAACGCGATTCAAATCTGACTAAATTTATTTTGTACCACGATTTACAACGATAACTTTTTACAAACTATCTAGATCGTCTGTCTCGAAAACAACTCAGTGAGAAATATAAATTTCCCATGCAAGCTTAACTTAGCCGAGTTCACCAAAACAGAACTCCAAACTTGAGTCAGCATTCTTTTCTCAAGGGGCGTAAAACATTATTGTTGAAGGATTGTCGCCCTCTGATAATAAATCATATAAGTCATAGATTTTCGCCCTTTGATTTAAATTATAAGTTCGTTAATTTCTCTTATGCAAATGTTTGCAACCCGATTTCTGACACTCGAACATCCTGTTACACAATGAAAGAAATTTTTTGGTAGACCGCAACCTCTTTGAACAAGATCGTGACACGCTAAAGTGTGCCAAGCAGCGTTGCCACTCTGAATTTTGAAATTTTAAAAACCTAGATATCGGCGACTTGGGCTATTTTATGCGATTTTTTGGCTACTGTAGGAGACTTTTGGGCGATATTGGCCTATTTTGAGCGAAATTTAAGTGGTGTTCTTCAACAAATGAAGGAAAATGACACCGAAACGGTACTTTAAAAAAAAACCTAGATCTAAGTGAATCCACTTAGGACTGGCAACGCTGGTGTACAGTCCTGCCCTAAAACAAAGTATTCTCGAACGCATGATCCAATTACCTTATCTAGCAAGTATCCTAAAATTATCTCACTCTCACAAATAGTAAACAAACTCCAACAACTAAGATAAACTCCACGCGGAGCTCTTCTGCAGCTGAACACAAGAGATGTCTTGATAATGGTGTATCTTGACGACTTTTTGGGTGCAAGAAGTATCCCTTTCATTATTTTAAAATTCTGTTTTTGCACTTACGTGTTTCTATAGCCTTGTATATTTAAGTTACTCTCTTTATTTGTGCTTGCTGTATTCTTTTCTATTTAATTTATTGTAATTAAAATCAGCGTTAATACATCTATTTTTTTAACGTTTTTAGATAATGTATGCGATCTTAGCGACATGCCAGGCCCAGAGATAGATGGATAATCATCATTCAATCATTGTACGATCATTTTTCCTGTCGTATAACACTGTTATTTTCCCCCTAGATGTCTCTGTTATTCATTAAATTTGGAATTAATTGTTTTGTTTTATTATGTGTTTTGTATTGACACGTCCAGTGGCGTCTTGTCATTAGAGGCTGTATTATTGAAGCGTACTTCAATACTTTCCACAAAGATAAATTTTTTAAAGATATATTGGTTATATTGGAATGAGCCATTTGGTGATCCACGATATGGGACACTATTCTCCGAAATACCCGTATATTACTACCGTTTGGTTGAAGAGAAAAGGCTTGGTATCATTGCTCTATAAGATTTCCTGACTTTTCACTTTAAACGGCATACAATTTCGTGACGTCTTCCCTTTATACGACATAGCGTTTCATGACGTCTTCACTTTACACGATATAATATTTCCTGACGTCTTCTCTTTAAACGACATGACACTTCATGACGTCTTCGCTTTACACGACATAATATTTCCTGACGTCTTCGCTTTACACGGCATAACATTTCCTAAATAAATATTATACACAATAAGGTATGTTTCAGGCGCTCGTGAGAAATAAAGAAGCAGACAACTAGACAGCAGAAAAACAACAGAAGTGAGTGGCTTACCGGAGAATTGAACCAGGACCTAGTTGCCGAAAGGAAGACTATTTCAGATTATAAGTCAGGAATATATGCTAATACAGTGTATTAAAAATAAAATAATAACTAAATATATTAGTTATATTTTGGCATATGACGTGTTACAACAAAACTATAATCTGAAATCTAGGGGACCCCACCCGACTGTCAAAATCGGGCCCGCGATGAGGCCGACCCTGTCTGAGTGAATAATTATCCCATTCTTTCTTGGTTTTATAAGAACCGCGGGGAACTGAACCGGGAGTTTCTACGTATGTTATTTCATAAATGGTTGTTTGCGTAGAATAATAATAATAATAGCCCCTTCAGTCATAACTGACTATGGGAATACGCCCTTCAGGGGACAGTCCTCAGCTGCTTATTTTCCTGGTTTTCGACGTTTTCTCCTCTCTTCTGCTTGCCGTGAGAGCATCTTGTCGCCCAATCTGAGGTGGGGCCGTAGAGAGCATCGCCACATGGTGCGGTTGGCGGCTTCATCCTCTCAGGCTGCTGGATTAATGCCCAGTGCCCTCATATCTCTCTTGTACACATCTTTGAAGCTCAGCTACGGTTGCCCAACTGTTCTTTTGCCATCTGCCAGTTGTCTGAAGAAGATATCTTTCGGGATGCGACAATCTTCCATGCGGCGGACATGGCCAAGCCAGCGTAGTCTGCGCTGTCTAAGCAGTGTAAACTGTACATGTTTTGAAGGCCAGCACATGACAACAGCTCGACATTTTTGCGTAGAATAGAAAGATGGAAAAAAATCATCTGCGGGAAAAAAACATTGGTGCCTGCATGAAACCTAAAAGCCCCTTGTTGTTCCCGGGAAGTCTCTGGTGAGACATCGAAAGAACTGGAGGACTGCTCACTCAAGAATGTCGTACAAGACGACTAACATGAAGTTGTGCACGGGGTTGGCAATCTCATATCGCAAAACAAATGTCTACATTAACCACAACTGCAAGATCATGTGACTGCTTGGTGCGGGTGGGCTTCCTGCGCGGGGACCAGCTGCAATGGTGTCTCCATCCTCGATATGGAACAAAAATAATGATGATGATGATGATGATGATGATGATGATGATGATGATGATGATGATGATGATGATGATGATGATGATACAAACTAAAAACTGTTTGAGGCATAGATAATGTAATTTTTTTCTATATTGTTCTGTAACACTGTCCCCTGTCACCCGTGTGTTACCGGGGCCCGAAAGGGGAGCAAAGAATAGTAACACTGCACCCTACCACGCATGTCGTAAAAGGCGACTAAGGAGGGTATGGGCATGGGGCTGTTTACCCCATCCCGTAAAAACTTCGCACAGTGGGCTGATCACCTGCTTGCCAACCAATCTGATTACGGAAACAATGATAGATTGTTTGGTCTGTTTTTGTTCCACAAAGACGCCACTAGGCGTGGTGGAAACAGCGATAGATTGATCAATTTGTTGTTGCCCTAAGACGCCACTAGGCGTACTGGCCACATACTGCTTTGCCGGTTGATGGCTAAGGATGGAAGAAGAAAGAAGACTGTCCCCTGTAAAAGTTGTTTCCCCCCCCCCCCCCCCCCCCATCCCCCACAAAAAAAGCAGCCTACACTGAATGCAGAAGCTAATGATCCGTAAGGCTAAGCACCGCCAGAGCGTGAACTCATAAGACAGGTGGATCCGTTTCCAATCATCACCGTATCTGGAATATCTCCGCGCAGTCCGCAGTTAGTGGTGTATGACTTAATTTAGAAAATGTATGTTCATACATACGTTCTTAATCCAGCCAGTTATTCTTTATTATAAATATTCTTCTACGATTTGCTAGAAACAATTTTGTTTGTTTGTTTTTTTGTCCAATACTAATTTTTTACCTATATTTTTGTGTGGGGTTTATACTTGTTTATGAGCGTTCGGCAGGCAGAGTGGCTAGAGCCCTGACCTCACGCGGCAAAGGTGTCTGGTTTGAAACACGGCTTAGTTATGTGACCGGATGGCCTACTACGATAGCATTATCCGTGCTAAACAGTACTAGAATAAGTGGCTTGGTAACTAAAACACGAAAAAACTGTGTCCCCTTAGTTATGAAATGGCCACGACGTAGTTGGGCCGTCCAACGCTTCCTAAGGCGGGAGTTACCTAGCAAAATAGTGATGTCAATTGGAATAGCCATGATTGTCTATAGAACAGCGAAGCTGTGCCCAATGAAATAAATTATAAAATATTAAGATGACCAATCAAAAGGTGGCAAGACCACGCACCACTTTGGGTTAGCAGAATCTCATAAACAAGAAATCAGTAGTATCTAGAGAGCCCTAGCACATGGACGTGGTTTTTATCTGGTAGTTGAAGGAACCTGGCGCTCACCTAGACTGCCACAAAAGTCCGGCTCCTACAATCAAGATATTTTATTCTGAAGACATCAGAACAGTATATGAGTAGCTGACAGTGAATTTTTGCATTAGTAAGGGAATTATGACTATACATTCTCTAGTGTATGACATCGTAAGTTCACATTCGACTTAACTAAGAAATATTTCAGAGAACACTAAGCAAAACGCACATGTCTAAAGGAAGTGGAACATATTGATTCTCAACTAGCAAAACTACACGAAGAAGTAGAGGGATATCTTGCTATTACGCCCAAAGAGCTCTCTAACAATAATAGGAAGACGGAGTATTGTCAGGAGGTATATGTACCACAATACATTAAAGTAAAAAGTGGAAAATTTGTGATTTTCAAAGATACAACATTTGCTGTACAAAATCTGAATTATTTGTAAGTTGCCATGCCAGTTAACGTTATTCGTTAATAAAAGTTTTGATTGAACATTCAGAAGTTGATTCAGTCACTACACGTTGAAGATTTTGTTGGATTTAATTGTAAGACTGCCACAATATGTACATTCACACATTATACTACCATAGAAGGATACGAACGAACCTGAACCATTAACCTATCATCCAAGAATTACTATCTCTGGCAGAATAGGCCAGTAACAGAAAATTGACTTAGGAGATTAAGAAAACAAAGCTTTGAGAAATATTACTAGGTCAGCATTCTAACACCTAGTAACTACATATCTCTAAGAGTTGTCGTGACTAACGGTTACAGTTACACTCCAGTCTACCCAGCTGTAAATAGGTACCTGACGCTGCTTTTGATTTAAGAAACGCAAAGGCAGCGAGGAAGGGAACTGGTCACCCCATCTCTTGAAGCTGGGCCTACAGAAGTCTCTAACACTTCACTCCTCTTTGGCAGTATCATCAATGGGACTAACTTTATCTTTTTATACTTGTTTAAAGGGGAAGTTTTCAAGGTGACCTTGTTAAAGTCTGAGTCGTTCTGTGTCGTGTATTCCTTAGCTGCAGTTTACCGTGGCAGCAAGGCGATTGTCCCTGGCTCCAGTTCTCGGCAACAATGTTCGACAACAATGTCCGGTGTCATAAAATAACAATTAAAAATAACTAACGAAACACCAAGTTGATTTATGCATGTATAATAAGACACACTGGGTAAACTCATCATCATCAGGTGCCATCTTCACAACGAAGGTCGGCTGTAATGCATCTCCAACGTCTTCTGTCTCTTGTCTTGATGGTGCACTCCGATAGACTCTTTCCTGTCCATCTCTTGATGTTATCTTCCCACTATTTCCTGTCCATCTCTTGATGTTATCTTCCCACTATTTCCTGCTCATCTCTTGATGTTATCTTCCCACTATTTCCTGTCCATCTCTTGATGTTATCTTCCCACTATTTCCTGTCCATCTCTTGATGTTATCTTCCCACTATTTCCTGCTCATCTCTTGATGTTATCTTCCCACTATTTCCTGTCCATCTCTTGATGTTATCTTCTCACTATTTCCTGTTCATCTCTTGATGTTATCTTCCCACTATTTCCTGTTCATCTCTTGATGTTATCTTCTCACTATTTCTTGTTCATCTCTTGATGTTATCTTCCCACTATTTCCTGTTCATCTCTTGATGTTATCTTCTCACTATTTCCTGTTCATCTCTTGATGTTATCTTCCCACTATTTCCTGTTCATCTCTTGATGTTATCTTCCCACTATTTCCTGTTCATCTCTTGATGTTATCTTCCCACTATTTCCTGTTCATCTCTTGATGTTATCTTCCCACTATTTCCTGTTCATCTCTTGATGTTATCTTCCCACTATTTCCTGTCCATCTCTTGATGTTATCTTCTCACTATTTCCTGTTCATCTCTTGATGTTATCTTCCCACTATTTCCTGTTCATCTCTTGATGTTAACTTCCCACTATTTCCTGTTCATCTCGTGATGTTATCTTCCCACTATTTCCTGTTCATCTCTTGATGTTACCTTCCCACTATTTCCTGTTCATCTCTTGATGTTATCTTCCCACTATTTCCTGTTCATCTCTTGATGTTACCTCCCCACTATTTCCTGTTCATCTCTTGATGTTAACTTCCCACTATTTCCTGTTCATCTCTTGATGTTACCTTCTCACTATTTCTTGTTCATCTCTTGATGTTACCTTCCCACTATTTCCTGTTCATCTCTTGATGTTATCTTCCCACTATTTCCTGTTCATCTCTTGATGTTACCTTCCCACTATTTCCTGTTCATCTCTTGATGTTATCTTCCCACTATTTCCTGTTCATCTCTTGATGCTACTTATAGCGCTGTCTTCCTCGTACCCGGTTGCCTTCAACTCTGCCTACTATTATGGTCTTCAGTCCCGGTGTTATGTCTTTTTTACATGGCCAAAATATTTTAGCTGTCTAATTTTGATTTCCTTCACTGATTCTCTTTTCACTCCTAGGTTTTCTATGACCTTTTCATTTGTTTTCTTCTCTTTCCATGAGACGTGCCCCACTTCTGGGTAAACTAAAGAATCTCATTCTAATCCTGGCTAGTCTAATGATTGAGATCACACATTATTATTGATCTTTACTCCCTCAGGAAACTTGAAATTACCCCCACCGGGGTAATTTATAGCTAGGCTCCGGCCACTGCTTTAAAGGAAAGGGGGAAAAGGGGGGGGGGGGGGGCCGAATACTTCATTTACAAATAGACAGTACGAGTTTCCTTCTGTTATGTTAGAATGTTTGTGCCTCATCGTTAAATTGCCGGGTTCAGGGTTCAGTACCTGGTAGCGTCACTATCCAGTCTACCCAACTGTAAATAAATGCCTGACTGACTGCTCGTGAGTTAGGGAAGGCAAAAACAGCGACGAAGGAAACTGGTCATCCCACTTCATAAAGCTGATACCTCATAAAGCTGATACCTCATAAAGCTGATACCTCATAACGCTGATACCTCATAAAGCTGATACCTCATAAAGCTGATACCTCATAAAGCTGATACCTTATAAAGCTGAGACCTCATAAAGCTGATACCTCATAAAGCTGATACCTAATATGATGAACTCTTCAAAACTTCACTCCCCTTCGGAAGTAACAGCTATGGACTACATTTACCCTTACATATTTTTTTTTTAAATTTCATCGTACATTGACTACTACTGTTGTGTTTATATAAATTATCTAGTTATGTTTCTACTACGTGTATCATTATGGGAGCCCAAAGTGTGGAGCCGCCTCTGAAAATCTATTATTTCCAGTGGTAGTTGTTATTTCTCTATTAGTTCTTGTCACGCCAACAGATGTTTCTGTCATTCGGCGTTGATGATTGTGATATGACTGTTGTTTATGTTATATTAAACGAACATAATAGGTGTTTGAAAACTGGAGCTCTTCTTATGTTTCATAACATTCATTGAGCGGCTTTATTTTGTTGGCCTTACTTTCTCGTGTTTTTTCTCTCTCTGTAATCTATGTTTGTATGTGTATGTGTTCGCGTCACATTCTAACAACACCACAGTTGTTAACCTGTCTTACTTAGTCGTTCCACCGTGAGGTGTAGAGATTTGGAAGAGCGGGCGCCATACTATCCTATCGGTTGTCTTCTTCCTTGCCTGGTTCCATTGTTAACCTGTCGTTTACCTGAATTAGTTACTGTTTAGTATGAATGTGTGTGTGTATGTATGTATTTGTGTATCTGTGTATGCATGTTATGTATATGTGTTGGTATGTATGCGTGTATGTGAGTATGTTATACATGAACTAAAAAGTAAATCGTCACAAGGAAGTATAATGCGCGAAAAGAAATGTGTTAATCTCTCATTGCCATCTAGCTTTCTATCTAACGTTATAAAAGGTAAAGGTAAAGGATTCCGTTACAAGCCCATTGAGGCATATTGGGAATATGGTGTTAGGCCCATATTTTCTCGACCGTCGGCACACTAGGGGTGATGTGGTCAGCATCACGCCGGCCGCCTTAACCTTCCCAGAGTTGCTCTGGTACCCATTTGAGGCTAAAATAAAACGTTAAAATAAGTGATAAAATACTGTCATTTGCTGTGAGATCCAGATTACAGTTACAGTCATACCCCGCTTTACGACGCTTCGCTTTCCGACGCTTCGCTCATACGCCGGTTTTCAATTACCACCCATTTCTTTGATACGACGACATGACTCGCTCATGCGACGCTTTTTCGACATGACACTTTTAAAACCGCTTCCCCTTGCTCTCTTTGCAACGCTTTATACTTCATGACTCAGTGTGTTTTTATCGCCTTTCGCGCGCATCATTGTGATTTAGCTCTGCTATATTGTGATAAAAAAATGGGCTTCCAACGTGATTTAACTATTTTTATATTTTATTATTGTTAAATAAGTATTTAATTTAATACTGAAAATGCTGTGAAGATGGCTCTGCAGATAAAACTTGAAGTGGAGGTACAAGGTATGGCGGAACTTGTGGATTTCCATGCGTAGCCCCTGAGCAACGAAGATTTTCTGGAGCTTGTAGAACATCGGCGAGATAAAGAGGATTCTGTAGTAGAAAAAAATGAGTCTAAAGGTCTAACCTGCAAAGAACTCGAGAAAGCTTTCCAACATTTTGAAAAGGGGATGGTAATTTTAGAAAGAACAGATCCCAATTTTGAAAGAAGTTGCAAGGTTAACTCTTCAATTTTAAATTCATATGCCTGTATATATAGTACAGTGTCGATATTCAGAACAAATTTGACATTCTTATGGCAGTACAGGAGGAAATGACACCAGATGAACTTGCCAATAACATCAGAGATGTTTATATTACAAATGCACAGAGGTTAATTCCTAAAAGAAGTATAAAGAGACGAGAATACATCTCAGACGAAACACTGAAGTTGGTGGTAGAGAGAAGAAAAATGAAGTCCAAAAAAGATACAGAAAATCAGGAGTTGTACAAGGAATACACAAAGCAGATTAAAAAAACGAGTCAGACAAGACAAACAACAATACATAAACGACACCTGCAGGAAAATAGAGGAAATGCGCGAACAGGGATTGAGTAAGAATATGTTTTCTGAAGTAAGAACATTGAAGAACAGCAACTTTAAATCATCACCTCGAGCAATAAACGACAAGAAAGGCGACACTCTAACAGAACGTAAAGATATTCTGAACAGATGGAAGGAGTACTGTCAAGAAATGTATACGGAAATAAACAAAGCGGCAGATGACAACGTCATGAATGAAGCGGAACGTGAACCAGAACCTACCATAGAGGAAGTCCGGAACGCAATCAAACACTTAAAAAGTGGAAAATCTCCTGGTTGTGATGAAATAACAGCTGAAATGATACAGGCAGGAGGAGAAGGCAGCGCTCGTATATACCATGCATTATGCTGCAAGATCTGGCAAAGCGGAATTTGGCCCAAGGAATGGAAAAGATCAATTTACATACCCTTGCCAAAAAAGGGCAACCTGAAACTGTGCACAAACTACAGAACTATAGCTCTTATAAGCCATGCCAGCAAAATACTATTACAAATCATAATGAAAAGGATGCAACAAAAGCTAGAAACAGAAATAAACGAAGTACAGGCGGGTTTTCGACCAGGTAGAGGCACTAGAGATCATATATTCAACATGAGGATCATCATAGAAAAGTGTAGAGAATTCAACGTTGACCTACATACTTGTTTCATTGATTACACCAAAGCTTTCGATTGTGTACAACATCAGCAGTTATGGGCTATTATGAAAAATATGGGATTTCCAAACCACCTTATACAACTCATCGCACTGCTGTACCAAGAACAACAGGCAGCCGTAAGAATAGAGGGTGAAACATCAGAATGGTTTGAAGTACAGAAAGGAGTAAGACAAGGCTGTACCCTTTCCCCTTACCTGTTTAACATTTATGCCGAGAATATCATGAGAAATGTAAGAGATGACCAAGAACACACAGAGTTTGACTCATTTAACATCGGCGGGTACCAGATCCCGGAAATCAGATATGCTGACGACACAGTCCTCCTATCGACCAACCCAGAAGGACTTGAACAATTACTTCTGTCCACCAAAAAACACAGCGAGGCCCAGAATCTATACCTAAACACCAAGAAGACTAAAGTATTGACAACAGACAAAGTAAAGACCAAACCAGAAATTGAAATTGATAACGAAGAACTGGAAAGTGTTAATGAATTCGAATACTTAGGATCAATCATCAACAGCTCTGGCGACTGTGCAGTAGAAATTAAAAGAAGACTTGCAATTGCTTCACATAAACTAATACAGATGAAAAACCTATGGCAAGGCACAAGCAAAGAAACAAAGTTACAACTGATCAGAGCATGTATATTCCCAGTAGCAACATACGGCTGCGAGACTTGGACACTCAATAAAACAGTTGCAAAAAAGATTACATCATTTGAAATGAAATGCTACAGAAGGATGTTGAGAATACCCTGGACAGAAAAAAAAGACCAACAGAGAAGTATTGCACTCACTAAACGTACAGGAACATTGGCTCCTAAATACCATCGCAATAAGGAAGCTGAAATTTTTCGGTCATATAAAAAGACATAATAGCCTGGAAAAAACAGTGATGGAAGGCATGGTCCCTGGAAAAAGGGGAAGGGGTCGACCTAGACGACGGTGGACCCAGGACATCACAGAGAGTCTGAACTTGTCTTTGGCTGATGCAGGTCGACTTGCCCAGAATCGTGATGCGTTCAGAGCAGCTGTAATGGAGACAACGTTCTGGAAAGAATACGTCACATGATGATGATGATGCCTGTTTATCAGAAATCTACAGAGAGAAGAAAAGAAGAGAGACAATCCAAGCGTCTTTAGAGAAATACTTCACGAAAACATCAGCTGCCCCTAAAAGCCCAACTGCAAGTGCATCATCCCAACGCCCTGTCGCAAGTACATCAGCAGAAAGTCCTACTGCAACTACATCACCCAAAAGCCCTACTGCGTTGTCCATCAAAAGCTCTACACGAGCAGCAAAAAGACTTGCTTCTGCAAGAAGTACATCAGAATCTCCAGCAAGGAAGCATTATGAAGAATGGATTGTCAGTCTAGAAGATGTGGCCACTCCTTCAGACATCCTTCAATAATTCGCCAGTCGCAGCTACCAACAGAAAGATACTAATGCTATAGATAAATAAAATACAGTTTTACATAGTTTGTTTAAATTCTACGTTATTAGTTAGGTTTGTAATTGTTGCTGTCATTTTTGACGGAGTCATCTGTCAAGTTATTTGCTTATGTTTTTATCATAAGAATAATTGTGTCTTTACCTGCGATGTCAGGTTGATTAGGGGTTGTCTTCCCTTGTTTATTCATTCATTGTGTTTGACCTTTAGGGTCAAAGGTAGACAGTTCGGGCGTATGCCCATGGGCAGGTTTTTTTAAGCGGGAGTTGAGTTAGACTTCCGGCAAGCCGGGGAGTGTCCTGGTTTCTGAAGGGACGAGAGTCCATTGTGTTTTTCGGGAAGAATCTTCGAAGTGACTGCACTGGCAGTTTTCCCCAGTGAATCTCTGTGCGTTGGAATGACAGCAGAGTTCCTTGTTAAGTTCTGTGGACTCGGTTACAGGTAATACCGACTTTTTCCATTACTATGCTTTCGGTAGCAGAACATGTTAGAAGATTGCCTAGTCTGTGAACTGCAGCTCACCGGTCCTCCATTTCAGAACTTATTTGTTGTGCTCAAGGTAGCCATCCAAGACTATTAGTCTTCATACCATCCAGAAATCCAGTGACGAAGATATATTATGGGAACCGCAGATTGGCGGAATTTATGTCTACAATAAGCATTACTGCAGGGTTGATGGTAACCTGCTTATCAGAAGTACACAGCCGACGTCAGAACGAGGCCTGTGTTTTCGGCTATTATACTACAGCCTGATAATGTGCAATTGGCGGGGAATGCCAAGTTGCACCTATGTGTCAAAGTGATTAAGGTATCTGACGCGTTTAGTCAGTAATCCCAGGGCGACGCCACGAACTGTCCTTATTGAAGAACATTGTATTGACCATGCACGAATATTCAAATGTTTACCAGCTTGCTGAATGCCTAATGTATACCTATCGATTTCCGGTCAGCATGACCTTGTTTACACTGACTGTTCCTGTTGATACCATGTGTGTTCTCGTCAATAAATGTTTTGAAACGTGCCTGCAGTGTCCAAGCATCCTTGACTACTGCATGTGAGTGTATGGGTTGCAGGGTCTACATACATACGAGCCTAAACACATTCGCGCCTTCATTCGCACCCACACTCAGTTCATCATACGCTCGCACTACACACCTAACAACATGTATACTGTCTTGGGCCAGTGATCACCTCAACAAGAGAAAAAGTACAGTTACAGTAATGTACATGTATGACCATTCCTGTACTGTTCTTGTTTCAGCAGTGAAAAAATGCCGATTTTCGCTTTACGTCGATTTTCGTTTTACGACAATGGCCTGAAACCTTACATGTCGTATGAGCGAAGCATGCCTGTACTTAAATGCGAAAGTCTTTTGCATTTATACTACCCACAGTCATATACGAAAAAGTGCAAAATATGCAACAACCCATACGAAACAGCATCACACATATTAAATGGATGTACCAAATTTCAAACCTTACACCAGCAAAGGCACAACAGAGTTGTAGAAATTATTTATGAGAAAGTGAAATTGTGACGAAATAGACGACCTCTATCGATCTTTGGTTCTCTCCAGCAGTATCGGTACAATTGTGGTACTTTTTTTAAATTATGCACTGTCAATTATCGCACTTTTCTGTCTTTCTTTCTGTCTTTCTTTATTTTTCTGCTAAGTAGCAGATATTTGATTTTATCAAATTACCCTGTAGGTAATACATATCACATTTGCAGGAGCGGCTGATTATGATACATCACATTTGCTTGGCGCTACCCAGATTTGTTGGTTATAATCGCGGCAGATTATCTCCATCGGCCAGCGCTATCGGCGTAATCACCGATAAGACACGGAGTTTGCGCACTCATACGACAGATAACGAGATTACTGTCTGTGTGACACCTGTGGGCAGACAAGAGTGATATAATCTCTTCCGGTCACTGGGTTAAAAGTAATCATGGATTCATTACATTTTAGACAATATGAGTCTACAAAGGTGTTTGTGAGAGTGTATGCAAGACACCATATTACCATATATGGGAGACGTGACCTTTTGCAAAATCTTTCCATGTATGAACACAGTATCAAGGTCTTTGTCTTGTGTTGACTGACATATACTGTAGAATAGGGGAACAACAGAAGTGATTGCGTCATTAATAGGCTGAGGTGCCCATTGTAAACTTCCGGTGTTGTGTTTCGCACTAATGACCGGTCAGTAAAGCATCTTTTTATTGGGGATGCCTAGCTGGCCAGGAGGATAGTGTGATTCGCTTGTATAGCTAGGCGGTGTTGTCGTATGGAAGGTACGGGGTTCGAACCCTGGGTAAGCCACTCACGTCTGTTGTTTTTCTGTTGTCTAGTGTTCTACTTCTTTATTTCTTACGAGTGCCTGAAAACATACCTTTATGTTTGTCTAATATTAATTTACTGAGGGAAATATAGCCTGACCATTTTCGCAGTTTTATCTCACTGTGAAGTGCACGCTCGCCAAGACAACACCAGACCTCGCCAGAGTGGAGAATAGATTCATAATTCCTATTTGTTAACCGGACCTTTTATTGGTGAACCAAATAAGACTGTTAAAGCACAGGAACTCTTTACATTTTAATAAATAACACCGGGACTAGGAAACTGAAGAAACACGAAGCAGAGAGGGAATCTGTGGTCAACATTAAAGACATCCCAGACGTGTGTAAGAGAACGATTCGTCTCTTTTATTCATCTGAGCAAACAAGTCTGTAGCCAGGATTGGCGTAAGTTGTGATTTACATTTCATATTTTATTACTAACATGTGAACTAACATATATATATGTATATTTTACCATGTGAAGTTTAATGTGTGAAACTCGCTATTGGATGTCAAAGTCATTTGGGGCTGGCAACCTCAGTATCTAGAATGATGATTCATGAACCATCACTGCATGGGCTGGTGATTGCTTTACTGATAGTTTTGTAAAGAGAACTAAAAGCATAAAGTAGTTCCAGGTTCCCTATAGAGCAGGGAAGGAAAGATGAAAGAAATGATGTACATTCTAAGTATAATACTTACATTTTCAGAGCCGTGTCAATGTCCCTATAACCATTTTTACTTTAAAATTAATGGAAGCTTTCAAGCTTTAAACCCGTGTAAATGTCTATGTGAAAATATTCATTCTAAATAATAGAAGTTTCAAACTTTTCCACAAGTGTAAATGTAAATGAAACATAAAGGAATTTACATTGTGACCACTTTTCAAACAGTGGAGATGTAAATGTAAAACATATTATATATGCACTTTTAACCTTTTCGTTTAAAAGTAATGTAAAGCTAAAGCTATTCAGTTTAAACGTAAAAGAAGTTTTATCCCGAGGGATTAAATTTAATTCTCATTGATGCGTGATGCCATATGATGATGGATGGCATCCGCATGTCTGGTTTTGTGTAGTGTGTAGATGTGTTCAGTCAAAACAATGTTCATGCAACAATAACAGGGCAATCCACATAGGACGTCAGTAAACTCACGACGTATAAAGTCAATGAGTCTTGAAACAGCCGTTGACGTTTTTCTTCATTATTTATTGTGGACGCCACAGTGACAAAATGGTTACGCAAATGTGTAGGCACATCAAACAGTCATTATCACAGCAACATTCAATACAGCAATAAACGGTAGACAGCATTACAATGATGAGTCAGATGCATGTTATATTTCAAAGTGCTGTAAATGTAGTCAGGTGGAAAACTCCATCCTTTTCTATAACAGCCAGGAGATAACCAGATGTATGAGATCAGTTCACTCTCCTTAGTTTGACTTCAGCAAGACAGACACGTCTGCCGAAGTATAAATAATGTCCTCAAAAATATCCTCTAGATAATAAAGGTTTTCCAAACCTAGTTCATTTAACAAAGTAGCAAGTAATGGTCCTTGGTACCTGCATCAACCGATGCAGTACAATGCAGCGACATGTGAGCTAGGAAAACATCTCGTGACGACGACTTTCGCAGACAGGCTATGAATCGAAATCGCTCACGACCCAAAATCAATAGAGTTAATGAAAGAGTCAATTTACCTTGCTTTCATGAAATACACAGAAATATCACGCCTCCCGACATGTGGGAAACACTAGAGGTATTATCTCGAATAAACGAAATATCCATTAAGAGGACTACACATCCCTGACAGAACAAAAAAATAGCGGAGATCCCCTCTTCAACGAGGCATCTCTTTCGCCATTCCAAATCGCTCACTCCACTAGTGGTGGGCGAAAACCGATCGACAAAGAAGCAAGACAAGTCATGCGCAGTCCAGCGCAAAACGACCGCAGCTCAAACTTAACTGCATTCGATACCAACGCGAGAAGACAAATGCTTACCGAGAAAAGTGACTATAAATTCCAAGCAGTTGTTGCCCTTGCGTTATAAAACAGATATTGAAATAAAACGATGTTGCGAGAATTTATCACGCAACATATCACCACCTCCTCCCGATAAAAAAAATGTGTGGAACATATTTTTTTTCAATATCAAAGAGCAAGCGATAAGCGGCTCAAAACGCACGAATTATGCGCTGATAATTAACTAAATTGCCAAACAATAGGCTAATTATAGAGTGTCTGGTGAGGATATACCTCAACAGAAAAATAAATATGTCTCAAAAAATATTCACATCGGGGAGGTGTCACCAACACACATCACGTTAGCATGTAAACACAATATACGTATGCAAGTTACTATAATCATCATTAAACAGCATACTCTAATATTGTCTTTAAAAATGGATGTACAAATCTGATAGGAAAATTTAGATAGTACATTCTTTGACATGTAATGACATAAGTACATAGTAAAGTTAAACTACATGACGATCCAGGACATATGCTCTGGTATTCCGAGGGTAAGTACACAATCTAGAACTCGTAAGGTAAGTCCTCAGCTCAACAATGACATTCTGAGAAAGTACAAGCAATATAATGCTAATTAATAACTAATATGCTTCATAAGGTACAATACATTATTAATAATTGTGGCTGTTTAGTAAACTAACGGCCCTTATATTAACTACTCAGTCCTCCTCTATCATCTTAAAAAAACGAACAGAAGAAGATGACAACAAAGCACGATAGTGTGTACATATAAAGTAAGTACAGATGTGCTAATCTATTGTAGAAATATAGGTGTGTTATGACTCTGTAATATATGGAAATATAGGACAGAAGTATTAGTTGGAGTCATGTGGGCATCTAGACAAAATGTCAGCCATCACATTATCCGCACCACGGATAGCTCGTACCGTGAAGTGAAAAGGTTGAAGAGCTATAGCATATCGAGTGGATCTCGAACTCTTCAAATTCTTAGTCTGAATAGCTGTAAGAGCTTTCTGATCAGTCTCTAGAATGAAATGTGCGCCCAGGAGGAATCTTTGTAGCTTTAGAATTGACCAAACCATCGCTAACAACTCACGGTCTAAAACCGAGTAGTTCCTCTCTGCCGCATTTAGTTTTCTAGAAATGTACATAACAGGATGCAGAGTATTTGCATATTCTTGCATCAGTGCTGCTCCAATCCCAGTGGATGAATCATCACTCCGAAGAACAAAAGTCCTATCAAGAGTAGGTAATCTTAAGATGGGAGGAGAAGAAAATATATTCTTGATTTGGTCTAGTGAAGATTGGCATTCTTCAGACCAACGGACCAGATTAGGCGAACCTTTCTTCAACAATGTTGATAGAGGTGCCATGATCGAAGATAAATTTGGAATAAATCTCCCATAAAATTGAATTAAACCTAAGAGACTCCTAACTTGTTTCTTCGTTTTAGGAACAGAGATGTTCAGTATTTTGGAAGTATTGTGGTCTTCTGTCTTCAAGAGACCATGACCAACACGATGACCCAGGAAAGAGATTTCACCAAAACCAACAAAAGCTTTAGAAGGTTTTGCTGTCAAATTATTCTCACGTAGAGTGGACAGTAAGTCATATAACCCTAAATAGTGATCTTCCCAGGTATCACTGAAGAGACAGATGTCATCTAAGTATGCGATGACATCCGAACGATGTGACAGAATTCGACGCATCATGCGAACGAAAGTGGCAGGGGCGTTCATGAGACCAAAAGGCATAACATTCCATTGAAATAGACCCCTAGGTGTAGAAAAAGCAGTAAGAGGTTTGGCATGCTCTGCTAAAGGCACTTGCCAATAACCTTTAGACAAGTCAAGTTTAGTGAAGAATCTAGAATTAGAAAGTCTAATCAGTAGATCTTCTAACAAAGGCATCGGTTCAGCGTCGAACTTTGTGACCTGATTCAATTTGCGATAATCAACGCAAATTCGTATGTTCTTATCCTTCTTCCGGACAATAACCATGGAAGAAGAATATGGTGAAGTCGATGGTTCAATTATATTTAATTGAATCATTTCATCCAATTCCTTTTCCACTTGCGACTGAAAGTGTATAGGAATAGGATACGGCCTAACCCTAATTGGATTATTGTCGGTAAGAATTATGTCATGTTCTATGACATCTGTGTGTCCAGGAATGTCAGTGAGAACATCCTGAAATGTTTGTAACATCGACAAGTCTCGTCGATGTTCGTCACCAGAAAGATTAGGAGAAACAGAAACGTTTTTCCAAGATTCCGTGGAATGTAATGGAACCACTGGAAGGGGAAGGTTGACATCAGAGAAGGTAGCTTCCTCATCCTGAATGACAGACAGGGATGAATAATGGCCGTGAGGTGCAGGAGCATCATCCGTTGCCTGGAAAATAGGCAGCAAATAGTCCGGACGTTCGTGAAATTCCGAAAGCATGTTTATGTGGAAAGTTTTATGCTTTCCATCAATATCGACCACATAGTCAACATCGGAAATCCGAGAGACTATTGCATACGGACCTTTCCATGCAATAAGAAGTCTATTTTCCCTACTGGGGAGTAGGACGAATGCTTTGTCACCTGGACAAAGTTGTCGTAGACATCTATTCTTGTTAGCAAACTGCCTTGCCTTCTCTTTAGCAATTTCTGATGAAGCAGTTGCTAGCTTACATGCCTCAATGATCTTTTGTCTAAGAGCAATGACATACTCATATGAGGATTGAGTTTCATCGCTAATATCATCGGCAGTGATGAGATCGTGTAATAAAGACATAGGGCCGCGTGGACGCGCGCCAAAGACAAGTTCGAAGGGAGAAAATCCTGTGTGTTCATTAGGGACTTCTCTATAGGCAAAGAGAGCCGCGGGTAAAACCCTGTCCCAATCTTGAGGATGATCTTCAGTTATCTTACCAAGCAAAGTCTTGAGCGTTCTATTCAGACGCTCAACTAACCCATTAGACATAGGATGGTAGATACTACTGAGAGATCGTTCAATATGTAAGGTAGACATTACCTGTGACATAGTGTCAGATATGAGTTGAGTGCCATGGTCTGACAATATTTCTCTGGGGAACCCCAAGCGAGAAAATATCAACCAAAGAGCATCTGCGATATCTGTAGTAGATATGCTCTTAAGAGGAATAGCCTCTGGCCAACGTGTGCACATATCGACACATGTAAGGATAAACTGATGTCCTCTGGCCGACTTGACCTTAAAAGGGCCAATAATATCTATGGCCATTTTCTGAAACGGCCCCCGAATAGGAATGTCAGCAGCCTGGATAGGCGCAGCATGTCGTGGTCCTCTAGATTTGACCTCCTGACATACCTTGCATGATCGGCAGTAAATACGAATGTCCTTATTGACAAAAGGCCAAAAGAAAGCCGCAAGGACTCTCGACTTCGTACGGGCAAAACCCATATGTCCAGCATATTGCGAGTCATGAGCATGTTGCAATATTTGGACTCTCATGCTCTTGGGAACAAGAATTTGCGAATGTGCCGACGTAGCCGAATCTTGTACCATACGTACAAGTACGCCGTTTCTCATTGCAATCCAAGATTTTCTATTTGTATCCTGATTCGGATCACCTTTCTTCGCAAGAACGAAGAATTTTTTTAAAGAAGAATCTTCTTCTTGCAATTTTATGAAAGAGTCACGAGTGATCACTAAGTGACTATCTTGGCTATCAACTTCATTATCACTATTCAGTGAAGTTTCGGGTGTTTGTAGAGCTTGTGCTCTTGTAACTACTGCATTTGTAGCTTGCATGTTATTATCTTCCCAAGCAGCAATCTGCTGTGGGGTACACTCCCTAACTCCGTGAATACGACCAATAATAAGGTCCGCAATAGGATTAGGTAAGAGACAAGCATGCACATCTCCAGTAAAGAAAGGAGTGGCAATGCGAATTACAGCAGTAGGATATTTTTCTAGAGTGCCGCCAAATGTGACACATTTAATAACCCTTCCTGTAGCACAAGATGGATCTACAAGCGATTGTCTAACACCAATAGTGGTGCATCCGGAATCGAAAAGTAGTGAGACCGGAGTATCATTAACAAGACCCTTATGTAGAATTAAAGAACCCCTCCCGTCATGCGCAACAGCAGCAGGAAGAGCGGGAAGTGGGTGACCACAACTCAAAGTAGTTATGGTACCCGGTTCGAATAAAGTACTGCATTGGGGGCATTTGTTTGCTCTCTCAAAGTCAAAAGCAGAACTAGTGACAGCGTCAAAGTTTTTACTATCAACAACATGATTACAGGCTCCCTCAGTTTCCTGCTGTACAGCATTAGCCTGCTGATATCTCTTTTTTTTGTGTTGAGATCTACCCCGACTATTATTACCTCTGAAGTTATCAGAGTTATTATTATCTCTGCAGTTATTATTGTCTCTATTGTAATTGTTATACTGGTTCGAATTCCAGTTTCCACGATTACTATCATGTTCACATTGATGCGAACATCTATTTGTTTGGTTTTGAGGTCTTCGGCAGGAATAACCTCTATTACCATATCCTCTTTTTGAAATGCTTATAATTATTAGGGTGATAGTAACGAGTACTATCAGGTTGTCTCCAATTCTTCGAAGAAGAATCACCATGAAATTGATTTCCATGATTTTGACAGAAATTACCGCTACTCTTTCTATCAAAATTTTGTTGGGATCTACGAGCAAAGTTTTGACCATACGGAGCTGCCGAAGCAACTGGTAAACCTTCTTTCACCTTAGAGTTACCCATGGTTATGTGTGGGTGCGCAGTTACGTATTGGCAACAGAAATCTTCCATTTCTTTTATTGTTTTAGGTTTACGTTCATGAAGGAAAGCAAGGAAAGACTCATTGACAGACGACATGACTTTGTCTCTAAGTATTAAGTCCATAAGTCCTTCATAAGTTTTTTCCGTCTTAGATAGTTCAACCCATCGTGAGAAAGTAATGCGTATTCTTGCAATAAACTCGGAGAATTCAACTCCATTTTCAGGTAACATGTTTTTAAATTGTAGACGATAGCCGTCTTCGTTAAGCTGATATTTCTTTAACAAAGCGGCCCTGACAACCTCATAATTGTTCTTGTCAGGTTCATCCACCATATTTAATATACTTAGAGCTTTACCTGTCAGTATCCCTGATAACTGATAAACATATTTGCTTTGTCTATGTTATGAGCTGTACATGCTTGTTCAAATCTGTCCAGATAGAACATTATGTCATCGCTGGAAGGACTAAATGTTGGTAACTTAATCTTAAAAGTATCATTATTAGCCTTACCAGAAGATGAACCCTTGTTTGAATCATTACCATTACTCATGCTTGTCAATTTCAATTTTTCCAACTCTAAAGCTAAGACCTTTTCTTCATGTTCCATTTTTTGCTTTCTCTTTCCTCTCATCAGACTCTCTCTGTAATCTTCTTTCCTCAGCCTGAGCCTCTTTTTGAAGTCTTTCATTTTCAGCTTCTTTTTCAAGTCTTTTATTTTCAGCCTCTTTTTCAAGTCTTTTATTCTCAGCCTCTTTTTCAAGTCTTTTATTCTCAGCCTCTTTTTCAAGTCTTTTATTCTCAGCCTCTTTTTCAAGTCTTTTATTCTCAGCCTCTTTTTGAAGTCTTTCAGCTTCTAGCTGTAGCTGGAGTTTTCTCTCCTCAGCTTCTGATTCCCTTTTTTGTTTTTCCATTTCCATTTGGAATCTTTTTTCATCCACCTGCATCTGCAGTTTCTTTTGTTCAGCTTCCATTGCTTTATCATATCGAGCAGTTGCAAATTCTTCTAACTTATCACCAGTCTTCCCAAGCAATTTACCCTGCTCAATAAAGTGCTCAAATGTAGACATGTTGTCTAACATATGAGTCCAAAACCTGAAATAATTAACTAATTTATTTCAAACCTAAGTGTAACAAGTCTTAATTAAGCACTTGTATATTCACATCACCTTATATTATCCCAGTCTCTGTGGGAAACAAGTCTCCAATCAAAGAACTTGTATATGAAATATCAGCACTCAATTCTTGATCATAAGTGCACTTCTCATTCAATAGTGCACGACACTATTCATCATTCATTTATCATCAGTATAGTAGTAACAGTGCATTAGCATAGCCCATTAACTAATTACTATAACTGTAAACAATGACTATGTAAACACATGCAGAATGTAAACATTGAAAATGTAAACAATACAAACAATGTAAACAATAACAATGTAAACAATAACAAAGATCAGCAACAATACAAAAACTTTCGCAGAAATCAACTAAAAATAAAGCAGAAATTAATGAAATATCACAAAAAATGTGACGATATCTGCGATAGAATTAAACAAAATACATGACACCACAGTGTATAAACAAAAATGTTGTATGAAACTAAATTATAGACAAGAGTAGGCTAACAAACACAAACAAATCAAAACAAAACTAAAGAATGCGAAATAATAACGAAAACAATATTAAAACATGTCATCACAGCTAACATAAATAGCAACAGAAGTCGCTTAGCAAATTCCAGTATTGGAAATTTGCAAACCTTACAGAAAACGCTCACAATAGACGACCTCTATGACGTGGCATAATCTAACGGAGACACCACCCAACCGAGAACCCGCTGAAATATAAACATATAAATATACAAATAACATATAAACATAAAACATATAGAATGAGATGATACACAGAAGACTCAGCAGAAGTATAAGGGCACAGTTTACATACAAACAGGCCACTTAAACTTATAGGCTTCCAATCGTAGAACAGCAGAAAAAATACGGATGTCAATCAACGTCCTAAAGAGCGAAGCTCCAACGATGATGGCACATCTGAACTGCTTCCACTGCTAACACGATGGTACAAGAGCTTCTGACATACTGTGTGTTGAGTTGTTTCGGCACTTGACCTTCTAATCCAAAAGTAAGTTGATGGAAATCGGTACTTGGCCTTCTTCAGAAAACAACCCGTTTCAACCGGCACTTGACCTTCTCAAAAAACGACAGCACTGGAACCTTGACAGCAGCAACTTGCTTGACTTGCGTAAAAGATAACAGCAGTCCGAGTTATCCGGCAACATGTAACAACGCCGGGTACTGTCAAATTCTTGTTTCCGTCAAAAAATTGAAATTTGACTTTTACCGGGCAACGCCGAGTACTTTGAAAATTTGAAGATGTTGACTGTATTGAAGAATGTTAATTTCTTGAAGGATGCTGATGAATTCTTGTTGAAAATGAAGTGGGTAAGGGACCCCGTGTTTGCTGGTACCAGAATCAAACCAGCTTATGGCCACCAAATGATGCGTGATGCCATATGATGATGGATGGCATCCGCATGTCTGGTTTTGTGTAGTGTGTAGATGTGTTCAGTCAAAACAATGTTCATGCAACAATAACAGGGCAATCCACATAGGACGTCAGTAAACTCACGACGTATAAAGTCAATGAGTCTTGAAACAGCCGTTGACGTTTTTCTTCATTATTTATTGTGGACGCCACAGTAACAAAATGGTTACGCAAATGTGTAGGCACATCAAACAGTCATTATCACAGCAACATTCAATACAGCAATAGACGGTAGACAGCATTACAATGATGAGTCAGATGCATGTTATATTTCAAAGTGCTGTAAATGTAGTCAGGTGGAAAACTCCATCCTTTTCTATAACAGCCAGGAGATAACCAGATGTATGAGATCAGTTCACTCTCCTTAGTTTGACTTCAGCAAGACAGACACGTCTGCCGAAGTATAAATAATGTCCTCAAAAATATCCTCTAGATAATAAAGGTTTTCCAAACCTAGTTCATTTAACAAAGTAGCAAGTAATGGTCCTTGGTACCTGCATCAACCGATGCAGTACAATGCAGCGACATGTGAGCTAGGAAAACATCTCGTGACGACGACTTTCGCAGACAGGCTATGAATCGAAATCGCTCACGACCCAAAATCAATAGAGTTAATGAAAGAGTCAATTTACCTTGCTTTCATGAAATACACAGAAATATCACGCCTCCCGACATGTGGGAAACACTAGAGGTATTATCTCGAATAAACGAAATATCCATTAAGAGGACTACACATCCCTGACAGAACAAAAAAATAGCGGAGATCCCCTCTTCAACGAGGCATCTCTTTCGCCATTCCAAATCGCTCACTCCCACTAGTGGTGGGCGGAAACCGATCGACAAAGAAGCAAGACAAGTCATGCGCAGTCCAGCGCAAAACGACCGCAGCTCAAACTTAACTGCATTCGATACCAACGCGAGAAGACAAATGCTTACCGAGAAAAGTGACTATAAATTCCAAGCAGTTGTTGCCCTTGCGTTATAAAACAGATATTGAAATAAAACGATGTTGCGAGAATTTATCACGCAACACTCATCGAGGGTAAATTCTGACATGGGATGGTAGAATAGAAGGGGGGGGGGGGCACATAAATGTGTCGGGAAAACGCCATACTCAGAAGAGCGTTTCGTTTCTATTTCTATTACCAGTTATTGGTGGTACCAGCAGAAAGTACAATCTCTGGAACCAAATAAACGTAGAAGTGGACTGACGTTGTGAGCGACGCCATCATAAGAGGGTCTTATAGACAGACGCAGAACCAACTTGGCCGTTACTCCTTGACGTTACTGGAACGTGCGACGCCTGAACTTTGACCAGAGACGAGCGAGAGCAAAGTGAAAGGAACTAACCCAGCGGGAGAAGAAACTACCATTGGCAGCTAAGTTAAAATATCCGCTGGCAAAAGTGACCTCCTTTATTCAGTTAAATCCCATTCAAGTGATGAAATCCTTTTCAAAACTATTCAAATTATTTCTTTTAAACTGTTAAACTTAAAGTGATTATTAAATTTTGTTATTTGCAATGTTACAAATTTAACTTCGATTCAATACTTTTAAATGTTCTACATGTTTGTTTCAGTCAAAGTTACTAAACACACACACACACTCTAAACAGCGCTATATATACATTATAATGATAATTCCACTGATTAACTTAGCGGTGGGGGCTTAACGAGCTAGAATACACCATTGCTAAATTCTTCATAAAAGTGTCGGCAGATTATAGAATTAATGTGCTCAGCGACAGCCAGCATTGTTTTCGCTAATTTGAATATTTTATGAAGACTCCCATGTGATAGAAGCTTTACTACTCTTCTATCGACATTTCTGCCAAGAGTAATCTTGTGTAAAAATAGACTCTATTGAAGCCTATAATAGATACTCTTGAGTTATGGCCACTGTTGAACCACTACTGCAAAGCAGGAGATGCAATACCGTCACAGAAATGGCTTTTATAGTAAAAGTATCAATACCATATGATGCCCATTTAGATAAATGTTACCAACATAAACTTAATACTATTCACTGACTGCAGAAATCAACGAATTAGGCTACCGTACACATGTTATTGTACTAATAATTGATAGTTTGGGTCATGTGCATGCAAAGTGTGTGAGTGGATTGATGTCGCTGGGGCTGCAGAAATCTGAAGCCAAAGTCGTATGTAAATATGCCAGCATTAGTGCAATTATAGGATCTTACAGAATATGGAAACTTCAATGTAAAAAAACACAAATTTCAAATTGCTGGAGATGTTTTCCACACTTTTATTTAGTCTAATCTCAATTCTGCTCTGTTTAATATACCAAACTACTATTGTATTTGATGCTATATTTAGTATCTCACTCCACTAGCTGTCAATGTATGTTATGGCAAACAAAGATTCTGATGAAACCACCATGTGAAAAAACACCCATATTGATCTACATGATACGTATTCCCCACAATTATGTAAGTTTTAATAATACTCATTTTGAAATGTTGCATCATATCATTTCATTACATGCCAATGTCTTTTATGAAGCTTAAAGATCCTTATATATGTGCAACAAAAACATTCGATGTAAAAAACACCCACATTGAACTACTTGAGACGTCTTCCACACTTTATGTAAATTCTAATGATTCTCCTATGTGGCATGTTGTATTTTATTACATCATGTCATTTTATGGAGAATAAAGATTCTGATATGTGTGGCGTGGTTGTCTTCCCCTGCTCCGTAGTAGTGGTCCAACAATGGCCAAACAAAGATGAGGATCTTCAGAGTTATCAACCTTCGCTCACAGATAAAAATAGAAGAATGATGCTTCTATTTAAGTGAGCCTCACAGGATTTTAAAAAGAAAGTAAGCACAACAACTGAGATCATCTAAGGTGTCAAGAACTTATTATTCTCCCGCACTTATGTGAGGTAATATATTTTTTCTCTTGTATTTCTGAGCCCCCAGCTGAAGGTAATTCAGCAAATCTTAGAATAATAGCTCTCTCTTATTATGTATTTAGAACAATATGAGTCGTACGGGTGCAGACATACACTTCACTCAATAGTGATTAATCCAACTATAGCTTTACAGTTACAGATAAACAGGTTTAATAATCACGTACATTTTAACAATGTAACATAAATTAAGTTGTTTATAAAGAAGAACCTATGGCATTTACCATCATCGGATGATTTAAACTGTGGTGGGAATTGGGGCGATTTGTGAAATGTTCATTGGCTGCGTTGTTATAGTACTTAGCTTTCGGTGTGGGGTCGGTTAGCGTCTGCTTCAGCCGCTGTTGGTTCCCACAGGTGCTTTGGACTGTACTTCTATACAATAGTTAAGCCTGGCGGCTATAACACGTCTCATGCATTAATGCTGAAGTAACTACACAGGTTGTCATAGGTTAGAAACTCACTCTGATTTGTATGTAAGATTACCCCACTGTTGCGTACGTTTTTACCTATGGGGGGTAGTCGTCGGTCCTGCCAATGTACGCACCAGTCTTGATATAGTTATATTATTTGTACGTGCGATTTATTCACGCACCGACGTGCACAATGCAGAGTATGTATTACTCTTGACGCACGGGTAACCTAGTTAAGAAGGGAGTCGGACGTCATGATCTGAAAGGGGTAGACCGGACCATATGTCCGTGGGATATTTCGTTTATTGTGGCAATTCTGTGGAAGCCATTCTTTTGTTGGAATATTGGTCTTCATGTTGAAGCCAATATTGGGAGTAACATGTAAGTTGTCGCCCCTTCGTATTCGTATGATTAGAATATTGAAACCTGAAGTTTAAGGCAACTCCTTGAGAAAGTCTAGCGGGAATCCATATTGTTATGTTATTCCTAGAATGGACCAATGGAGCAGATAGCCTTTATGATCTATCGTAGAAGGAGAATTCCTACGATGGAACAAAGTTATTGGATTGAATTATTCTTATTAAAATGCCGTTATGCCAATGCCAAAGTCGTGGCATGAGTTTGTGGAGAGGTTAGTTAAAACCCAAATACTAACCCAGATGTAGCTTCATGTTTACGCCATTGATATTATATTTTGAACCTACGTGGTAGGAATGAAGTCTTGGATCAAGACAGTCTTTTGTTGGATGAATGCGGGATTCAGTGATATGGGAATACGTACTTAGTTGGATGTCCTCAGACAAGGTCAACGGACATTATATTACTGTTCAAACCTAGCATGAACATTATTTGATTCTTATTAATTGAATGTAAGGAAGATGTTTGAAAGGGATCTGCCGCAATACCTAACCACCATCATAGACGTACATGATTTAATTCAGAGTATCATTACTATGCATCCATGTTGATTGTCTCCGTCAAGAGCATTGTCTCGTATTGTTGAACGTATACCGTCAATAAATAATGTTAAACTGTACCACCCGCCTTACAGTTTGCTTCAGTTCACAGCAGGCCTTGGTTGACATGCCTGAAGTTATGCATCGTTGCCTGTTGAGCTAATTTTGACAGTTTATTTGAATTCGCGTCTTATCAGCACGATCTTACAGTCATCTGTAGAGACCCTGCAGAAAAGGTCCTAACAGTAATTGGTGGATACCTAAAAAGAGCTCAACAGTAATTGGTATGCCAGTGTGTCTTGAATTACTCAGGATTCAACACGGGAACTACCTCACAAGTTCCACACTAGTCGAAAATACGTGTATTTTCTAACAGTACATACTCCGGATAACGGCTACCAGAAAGTCAAGGTCGACAGTGAACCTCCACATCAAGTTCTACATTGTATGACTACGTTGGACCTCATCTTTTAGTCCTCATTACGTGCGAGCTGTACTCAAATACTCAAGGCGAAGTATTTCGAAGTCTCAAACGTATATCTACGGAGACGAGGCACATTTTTTTTTTCTTACACGCGAGATAAGTATTAACGTGGTATCGTTGTACGCTTTATTACGTTTAGCTGTGCCTCATGTGATTATGTCCACCTATATACTTTTCATGTTGCATTTTCTATGTTTTATGTTCGTCGTGGGCGGTAGGGAGGTCGATCTGACAAACGAGGTTCATCTCGAAGCTGATTCGGGCTCTTGTCAGATGTTCTATAGGATTTAATTTATAAGTTTCAATTGAGCGATAATTCCGGTTCAAGGCTAGAAACCTTGCTGTAGTTCCGATCGCTACTTGTTTCTTATGATAGTATCTGTTTAGCTGTTCCGTCAAGTTTTAATTGTTGTTTTCATAGTTATTTTTATTCGTACTTTAGTTTCATGATGTATCTTGTACGTGATTATTGTCCTCCTCACCTGACTTTCGTTGAGTTTTTTACAAAACATATGTTTATACACTGTCTTGTCAATTGTATTGTGTATTATCGTATCGCAGTTATCATCGTAACTCTTTACGACATTCTATTTTAGTTTCACATTTTTATTTTTATTTGATTTCTGCGACTGTTTTCACTTGTCTTTGATTATTTTGTCTTGTCAGTATTGTTCCTATTGTCTATCACGTTGTTGCTTTCATAACATTGCATTGCATAAATTACTTTATTGATTATTAATATATTTGACAATTATATGAGTAATATTTACCGTTCTAGGACAGGAACGAAGACCATTTGGTATAGTAACAAGGTTAATTAATTTACATTAATTAATTATCATTTTTGAAATCAAGAGTATTGTGACTACTTATAAAGCATAATGTATTCATTAGATTATTTCATTAAACAAGCGAAAGCTCTTCAGATACCTGCTGAAGAGGTCAGACAATTCGTTATGTCGGAATATAAAGAATCTCAAAGGTTGGAAGCTCAAAGATTGGAGGCTGAAAAGTTACGATTGGAAAATTTGAAATTTGAGGCTGAGGAAAATAAGAAAAAAATGAGATTGACCGCTGAATTAGAAGAGAAACGTGCTGAGGAAAAAGAAAGACTACTTAAGATTGAAATGGAAAATAGGCAAAGAGAGATGGAGGAGAGAAAATTTATAGCTCAGGAAAATGCAAGGAAATTTCAACTTGAAACTGAGGAAAATGAAAAGAAACGACAGCATGATCTGAAATTGGCAGAGGTAGAATATGATAGAATTAGGTTAACTCAAGAAGCTAATTCGCAGAGAACTTTCGAAGGCCAAGCTTCGTCCAGACATGATAACTTTAAGGATATTTTTTTTAGACAGATTTGAGGCCACTTGCAGGTCTTACAACGTGGATAAAGCACTATATTGTACATATTTATCCAGATTGCTTACTGGGGATGCTTTAGCAGTTTATCATACCACCAGTACTAGTGATAAGAATGATTATGACGCTCTTAGAGCTTCTCTTCTTAAAAAATTCCAAATGACGGAAGATGAATACCGACTACGGTTTCGAACATTGCTACCGCAATCAGGTAGAAATTTTAGTGATTTTCTGTCCCAAATACGGCTAACCTTAGAGAGATGGATCGAATTGTCCAAGATAGAAAAGTCGTATGAAGGTCTTTTCGATTTACTACTGCGCGATAAGGTGCTATCGTCAGTAAATCCAGCGTTTCTTGCATTTTTGCACGAACGGAAACCTTTATCTATGAAAGATCTAGAAGAACATTCTAAAAATTTTTGCACTGCTCGCCCATCCATGGATCTAAGTAATGCACAGATTAAAAGTGAATTGCCAGTTGCTTTTGCCGTACAACAAAATAATTTCCCACGAAATCGTTCATTGAGTAACGACAGATACTTCAATAAGGGAAATAATGACAATTTTAACAATGGTAACTTTTATAAGGGGAAGTAATTTCAACAATCTGCTCTATTTAATGTTTCTTGGAACCAAGCTCATAGATCACAAGATTTTGGTAACAATAATTTTAAATATAATCAAGGAAATTATAATAAACAAAACTGGCGATCAAAATCTCAGGGTCCATAAAATAGACAAGGTTCGTGGAATAAAACATTTAACCAACATCATAACGTTAATAATACTAATTATCGTACTCATCCAAATTTTAACTCAAGCAGAAATGACAATTGTGGCAATTTTAATGCCAATAATCATAATCGATCGCGTCATTAGGTCTCTTGTGTGAGAACACAGAAGATCACTACAGTGACACAGTTTGTCATTGGGTCTTTGTAGCCTCGCTTTTACTGGGGTGTGAACCGCTGTCTAAAGGATGTTGATGGTGTCGTAGTGACAACGGTCCAACACGGGCGATGCTATTTGGACTTGACAATAATAACGCGAATGTTTCTTTCTTGGAACGTGAAGGACGCTACCAAAGGCAGTAGTGGTCCCTGAAACGAGCGACGCAAGTTTCTTGCCAGTATTTCGCATCTCAGTGTTAACCACAGAACCGATCGCAGTGGGAGCAAACGGGAAAGCCGACGCGAACGCAGCGAGCGGAGATACGTCAGACCAGGGGCGGCATCTCTCTTTAGTCTAGCGGTCAGATCCCCGAAAGTCTCCTGAGATCTAAAAAGGTGTCAAATTCTAACATGTCCCCCCAATCTTGCATTCCAGTTAGATATATACAGACCACGAAGAAAGCCATTTTATCATTCGGTCACCAGAGATTTAAGATTCACTAGCTATAGTAGAAATTCTGCTAGATTTCCATCTGAATTGGTGGCTATATTGGAGTGATTCGTTTTTCTGTGCACGGTATAATATATTTGTTAAAGTGATCAGTGGTCTAGTGCTTTCATTTTATTTCACTGGATTTTGTGTTTATTTAAATCTATTAAATTAAACTCATCCCAAAAGTTCCAGTGGTAAATTTAATGATATATCTATTATAATATTTCCAAAAATAATAGATGCTTAAATGCTAAAGTAACTTTTAAAGTCGCGAAGGAATTTATAATTAATAAATTTAGTTAAGTCATATATATATATATATATATATGTGTGTGTGTGTGTGTGTGTGTGTATTTTAACCATTAGACTCGTGACGTGTTTTCTTAAATACATAATTAAATACGCGAGTGTATATAATAGTCTTAACGGTAAATTTATCGCGCGTTAGAATATTATTTGACTTTTGAGGTATGATTATGTTGTCATGGGTTTTCTATCTTTTTATATAGAATGATCACCTTTGCAATCCCAGCAATAAAGAAATCATACAGAGTCTTCCGGACATATTGATGAAACATTTTAAATTTAATGTGTGGCGGTCCGATGCGGCCTAGCTATCATAATTACATGAAAGAAAGCCTACCGAAGAACATTTAAATAAACCATCAAATTAAATTACAATCTGTAAGATAAACTGGAAGATGAACAGTTGCCAGTAGCGATATTTTATTTACTGCTCTACTGTGAGAGAGTACCTATTTACCTGAACTGTGACTGAACCAAGTTTTTCCTCACTGGATTTAAAACCTACCGGTCAGTTGCAATCATCAAGCCTTGAAGGAATTTTACCTCCAGCAGCGAAATTAAAGAGACCACTCCATCCTCACCCCTGTATTGAATTGTGTCAGTGCCATCCCATAGACTCCTTTTTATATAATAAAACACAAGAACTCTTAGGCTTCAAGTCCGGCGATAAGTGGGAATATTTGCTATCAGCTAACCTCGCTACATCTGGGGCGGGACATCGAAGTACCAGACATTTTCATATGTCAAGAGTGTAATTGCTGTTTATATAATTCTATGGATTGTCTGATGCTGCAATCGGTAAGTGTGTGAGTATATGAGTGTGGGCCCTCACAAGCGTGCATGAATGACAGGAGATTTAATTTTTGCAAACCATTTGTTAACTTGCCTACCGGGTAATACCTTTTCTGTATACCCTGCATTGTTCCTTTAAGTGAGATATTTTGTTAACTCTGTTTAACCCCCCCCCCCCCCTCTTTCATTTTCTTAGTAAAGGGAAGAACAATTGGGAATAACAGGATTTTTGTCTACCACCCATACCTAATATTGTAACACCTCTTTCAGAGTAATTAAATCCACTGTTGGGTTACATTACCTATGTTCCTGATAACTATATATCTTTGGACTGGGTTTATCTTTGTCTAATAAGCGGGAAGGGCTTAGTCGATACCAATCTTCTTCACCCCCTCCCCACCTTGCTATTTGTATTTTCTGTACTTATGATATTTTTTCTGTAACACATGATTATTGTGGGGATTGATTTTAATGTGAATAAACAGCCTAAACTTATTTAGTACTGTGTTGGAATACCCAAAGCCCAAATTTCCCCTATCTGTTTAATATAGTTTGTATTCACGTACGTCTGTGTGTTTGAAGTACCAAATCGGTGTGAGCGCAGGTGTGTGTCTGGAAACTGGCAAATAATTGTTTGACCAGGCGAGTTTGAAGAGAAGATTGAGAGGAACGATTTGTCGTAAATAAGTCTGTCCTTACTCTTACCAGCACTCTGTGAAGCAACTATTTACTCTCTAACCTTTTCTATCACTGAGCTTTCACCATCATTCTCCACTCTAAACAGGACCACTATTTCTAAGACTCTTTCTCTCAAAATAAATTTACGACAGAAGTATGTTCATCTTTTTACTGTGAACCCCAAGATCTCGTTTTCTACACTACCTGTTCACGGTGACATTTGTTCATACAGGAATAAAACACCAGATTCGGCGTCCACCTCATTAATCTTATTTGTTAGAGGATGGACTGGGGCCAATTTGGGACATAAATAACCTGGCAATTTTATATTCTGGATAATTGTATTTCCAAGGGATATCACCAAGAGTAGGTAAGCGTGATTGAGTGGCCACTGTATGACAGAGAGAGTGAATATTTTTCTTTGTTACAGGAACTTTACCAACATTGGATTTTGCTTAAACTTGTTTACTTTACTGGGCAGCATATAGTAGGAACTTCTTTCTTTACTGTCTATTCTGTAACATAGTGCTAACATTTGACCTTTGGGTTATTCACTCTTTGGGGTCTTTTTCTCATAGGGGGAGGGCACATTTATTCTGTTTTTTTTTTCATATGTATGAAAATCTTATTTTATTTGATCTTTCTTTAGATATTCGATGTTGTAAAGTTTAAAAGATAATAAACAACAAAAGAAACTTAACTTTCTGTGTTGGTCAGACCCATACCCAATTAACCGTAGTTTTTCACGTTTGTGTGTCTTGTAGTCACATATCTGTGTGTGTGGGTAGTTAAACTTATATTTTCATATATGAGGAGGGCAAGGTTGTCTTGTACTAAATTATAGTCGTATAGATAGGCTGGACTAGAGAAACTTACTCATTCCAGAGACATATCTTCTCCTTAAGCTATTCACCCGTGAAATCTATTTCTCACACCTTTTGTTTTTCTCATGGTACTTATCACCATCCACTCTATTCAGACGGGACCAAAAATAACTAAAACCTATCGGTACGACAATCTAGAACAACCCAAACTGTCAACAGCAAAAAGTGTTTGTATTCAGCATATGCCAAATTATATGAGGCTAACGTGTTTATAGATAGTACATATCAAACTGTCTATGACCCCAAGATGCAGCAATAGTGAATGCAGTCAGCGACCCATAGCTGTACTGCTTGCATCAGGACCAGCGAACCAGAGCTGGTCAAGACCGCACTCCACCTCCACGTGGTAGTCCTGGAAACAGTCTGCAGCAGTGCAGTCTGGCTGAGCGAGTGCGGATCAAAATTGGGAAGGCAAACCCGGTCCCTAAAAAATGCCGTGCTGAAGTCGGATGTGTCGACCGAAAGGTGTAGATATCACAGCTTAGGCGTAAACAGACACAACGCAACCACCGTCCTTTTCAGGGCGAACGAGGAAGAAGAAGAAGAAACTGTCTAGGGCCAAAATGTTTACATTTTGTACATGTCAAACTATCTCTTAGGCCAAACTGTTTATAGATCATACATATCAAACTGTCTGGGCCAAAATATTTACATTTCATACATGTCAAACTATCTTAGGCCAAAGTGTTAATAGATTGTTCATATCTAACTGTCTGGGGCCAAAATGTTTACATTTCACGCATATCAAACTATCTTTAGGCCAAAGTGTTTGTTCATATCTAACTGTCTGGGGCCAAAATGTTTACATTTCACACATATCAAACTATCTTTAGACCAAAGTGTTTGTTCATATCTAACTGTCTGGGGCCAAAATGTTTACATTTTATACACGTCAATCTATCTTAGGCCAAAATGTTTATAGATCGTACATATCAAACTGTCAGGTGTCAAAATATTTTTTATTGCGTACATGTCAAAATGATGTAGTTTTGTTTTATTGTTCAGATACAAGAAAAATGATTGAGAATACTCAATTAAGTTTAGAAAACAGAAAGACAATTCTAAAAGAACTGTAGATCAGTGGGTGAGAGATATCGCTCATGTATTCATGCTGATGGTGGGCATTTTGAACATTTAAAGTTATGTTACTATGAAAAAATTGTATGTCTCTTAGCTTTACAAAGTGATAACGGAATTTAAAAATGTGTGTGTTATTCATGAAATATACATTTAAAAAGTGTGTATACATTATTTTGAAATACCCTGTATATTGGTTTAAAGTGTTTGGATCTAGTACACAAACTATCTGAGGCCAGAATGTGAATATCTAGCTTTACTCAAATATCTGAGGCTAGAATGTGAAGATCTGGCACATGCCCTACTACCTGAGGCCAGAATGTGAATATCTAGCACACGCCCTACTATCTCAGGCCAGAATGTGGATATCTAGGACATGCACAATATCTGAGGCCAGAATGTGAATATCTAGTACTACCCAACTATCTGAGGCCAGAATGTGAATATCTAGTACTACCCAGCTATCTGAGGCCAGAATGTGAATATCTAGCACACGCTCTACTTATTTGAGGCCAGAATGTGAATATCTAACACTACCCAACTATCTGACGCCAGAATGTGAATATCTAACACTACCCAACTATCTGACGCCAGAATGTGAATATCTAGCACTACCCAACTATCTGAGGCCAGAATGTGAATATCTAGCACATGCCCAAAAATCTGAGGCAAACGTGTTTATATTCAGCACATGCCAAATTATATGATGCTAATGTGTTCATATCTAGCACATACGGAAAGAAGAGTGAAAACTCGAAACCTAGGGGACTGGAAAGTCATCTAGCACATACCAAACTGTCTGAAGCAAAATGTTTTTATCTACGACATATCAAACTGTCTGCGGCAAAAGTGTGTATATGCACAAATAAAACTGTCTATGGCAAAAGTATTTATATATAGCACATAACCTGTCTGAGGACAAAGTTTTGATATCTAGCGGATGCCAAATTATATGAAGCCAACGTGTTTATTTATTGTACTTGTAAAACTATCTGAGGCTAACGTACTTATATCTCATACACTATGCACAGTAAGGTTTTTCGATTGAAATGGTGTTCTTTGGTGTCATCCAAATAAGTCGCCAACGTCGTTAGGGTTAGGATTATGGTAAGGGTTTAGGGTTAAAATTCCTAAACCTAACCCTAATCCTTACTCCTTTTTACTGCGTCTCAGACCTAATGGTCTTTTATATTTGGACATGCGCCCTAATATAACCAACTATGTTGAACGGGACGCGCCTCGCCAAAACTTTAAGAAATAAATAAAAAAAATTAAGGCTATCGAACAGACGGCCCACTGATCTTCATTTGAACCGGTTTTTCTATCCTAAAATAACTTGTTCCTACTTGTAGTCTGCGCAGTTTACTTATTTCCATTTACTCCAAAGGAAAATGAAACAAAGTAAATGAAATAATAAAGTGTCTTACCTGTTAGCCAAGCGTTGAATTATATGTGGTCTTTGTTCTCACGACAGATCCAAGCTCCTTTGGTTAAAAACAAATTTCCGAAAAGACTTTTGGAGAATGCAGTGTCTAAAAAAAGTACATTGTTTACCAACAGTAACTGAGTTAACGTTCACAGTGGTATGTTCGTTAAACTGTTGCGGCTGTAAAATATTTAACACTTCTGTTGAAAAATAAATAAGAAAATATATTTCGATCAGGCTTTAGTTGATTTAGAGCAACTGAAGGTAATCTGAGTGCCGCCAAGATGAACTTTACAAACGTTAAGCTATTTAAAAGTCTCCCTTGATAAAATTATGTACAAAACAGGGTAAAGCAAAAAAAGACGAAGAAAGAAAAGGAACAACTGAAAGTTACAAGTTTGAACTGAAATATATTCTTGAAACGTTTTTTTTTTGTAACTTTTTCTAGAATGATCTAACAATGTAAAGGTAGTTCCATAGCATACTGCCGTAGGGGATTGAAATGTTATAGACTTCACTATACTAGGTCCAGCATCGAGAATTGGGGGGGGGGGGGGGGGAACCAGTTCGCTTTCCCGCTTATTTATCCTTCCCTAACTCAAGAGAAGTGTCATTTACCCATTTACAGCTGGGTAAACTGGAGCGTGTCGATACCGTGAAGTGCTTGTATTGCGTATGGAAATATTTGGAAATCAAAAGAAGCCAGAATAATGCAGATCTAGATGACCTAAGTGATACTTCACAAACTATGTCAGCGATTCATAAGATTTGTGATCCAATGGATCCCAGCTCATTCTAACATCACCGGCAATGAAGAGGCTGACTGACTGGCAAAGGAAGGTTGAAAGCTACCTCAACCTGATGTAGGCATAACTTTCGAAGAGGCAAAGAGTTTTATTGAAAGCAGATACAGAAACAAATGGGATGAAGAGCATCTATGTCACAGAATGGATTGGGGCGACCCCTTCTTCTTCCTAATCTTTGTTTCACTACGGCGGTAATCGGTACATTTGTGGTACGGATTTTATTGCGTGCTTTCAATTGTCGCATTTTCTTTCTTTCTCTGCTAAGTAGCAGATATTTGATATTGTCAAGTCATTTTGACAATCCTTGTAGGTGATAATAATCACATTTTGCTTGATGCGGCACAGATTTGCTGAGATTAGAGCAGGTGAAGACCAATGTGGGTTTGCTCAGTTTCGCATAATTCTGTTTTCTCAAGCTGGGCCGGGTGATAAAATTACTCGCCCGTAGTCGGTTTTCGTTTGCTCACGCAACAGATAACAAGATTACCCGTCTGTGCGACACATTTGGGACGGACACGTATGATATAATCATTTCCTATCCACGACATTACTTTGTAAGAAAGTAATAAGTGTTACTTCTGACACACGTTGTCGTATGAGTTTAACGACATGTTTGTGAATTCGTCTGCCAGGCAGTCGGATGTTTACAGCTCATTTTCAGAAAGTAATGTTTGAAATTTTGCACTAGATGAGTCATGCAAAATATTCAAATCAGATTGGCTGATCATTTGAGTTCCATAACAAACAGAGCGGGGCAGGACAGTGAAAATAACATGACGCTTCAGTCAGTCTAGTTCACTGTGAGATTCACGCTGCCAAAGACACCAGACTTGCCAGTAGTTGTAAGTCAGAATTTCCATTTATCAGACCGGACACCTTTTATTGGAGTATTCATCAGGACTTAAAATTCAGTCCAGGAAATCTCTAACATTTTAAATAAGGAGAACCGGAATATCGAAATTGAAACACACAGAGTCATAGAAGGAATTATCTTATTAAAGACACGACACCCCAGACGCGTGTAAGAGGCCGATTCAAGTCTCTTTTATTCATCTGAGCAAAAAGTCTGTGAACCAGGACTGGTGTAAGTTGTGATTTTACATTATAAATTTCATTACTAACATGTGAACTAACATATATATGTATATGGTCATGTGAATTTTAATATGTGAAGATTGCTAGTGGGTGTCCTAGTTATTTGAGGCTGGCAGCCTCAGGGTATAGAATGATGATTCACGAACCACCGCTGCACGGGCTGGTGACTACTTTATTGCTAGTTTCTTAAAGAGAACTAAAAGCATAAAGAGTCCCAGGTCCCATATGGAGCAGGGAGGAAAAGATGAAAGAGATGATGTACATTCTTTCAGATTCAAACCAGTGTAAATGTCGATGTTAACATATGTTCTTTAAAATTAATGGAAGTTTCAAACGTTTCAAATCAGTGTAAACATAAATGAAAACATATTCAATTTATATTGTGAATACTTTTCAATCAGTGGAAATGTAAATGTAGACATATTCTATCTGTACTATTAACCTTTTCATTTAAATGTAATGTAAAGCTAAAGCTATCCATTTTAAATGTAAAGAAAGTTTTATCCCATGGGATTAAATTTACTTCTCATCGAGGGTAAATTCTGAGATAAATGAGATGGTAGAATACAAGAAAGGGGACACATAAGTATGTGTCGGGAAACGCAATACTCAGAATAGCGTTTCGTTTCTGTTCTTTACCATAGTTATTGGTGGTACCAGCAGAAAGTACTATCTCTGGAACAAGAAGGGACAAGTGGTCTACGCTTTAAGACGAGGGACCAACTTTGTAGGCTCTCCTTGACATTTCTGTGAAACGAGCTACACCCGACAACCTTGACCAGCGACGAGCATGAGCAGTGTAAAAAGAACCAACCCATCAGAAGGAGCAGAACCGTCACTGGCAGCTAAGTTCCATATATAAGCTGCCAAAGTGAACATTTTTTCATCGTCTCTATTACTAATCAATGATGAAACTTTTCTTCTAAACTATTCAATTATTTTCAAATTGTTAAAACTTCTTTTTCTTCTTCGATCCTTAACCACCGACCGTCAAAGCAGTCAGTGGCCATCACGCCTAGTGGCGTCTTGTAGGGCAACAACAAATTGATTCCACTTTGCACGGTGTGATTATTAAATTTTGTTATTTGTAGCTTTACAAATTTTTCTTCGATTTAATCCTTTTAAATGTACTGCATGTTTGTCTCAGTCAATTTACTACACACACTCTAATCAGAGATATACCAGAATAATAAGAATTCCACTGAGTTAATCAGAGGTGGGGGCTTAAACGAGCTAACATAAACCATTGCTTAATCCTTCACAAACGTTGTCGGCAGCTTCTAGATTTAACTTGCTCAGCCAAAAGCAGCATTGTTTTCGCTTATCTGAATATCTTGTGAATACTGTATTTGTGATAGAAGTGTCCTTACCCTTCTATCTACATCTCTGCCAAGAGTATTCTTGTGCGAAAGTAGACAGCTATTAGATACTCTTGAGTTTTTGCCACTGTTGGACTACTTCTGCAGCAAAACCGTCACAATCCAGGACACCCAAAAAATATAGTTCATATTACCAGCTCAGCAGCAGAGAACAAGTGATAATCTTCAGACTCCGCACAGGCCACAACAGACTGAGATACCACATATTCAACAAGCTAAAGATAGGAACTACCGATCAATTAACTGCGGCATCGATAAAATAACTGCTGAACATCTGCTTCAAAGATGCCCATCATATGAGGAACAGAGAAATCACATGTGGCCATCACCTGTACCATTCCCAGAAAAACTCTATGGAGATACAAGTAACCTCAGTCTGACCACTGCTTTCTTTAAACATATTCAAGTTGACGTCCGAAAAAGGAGAACAAGAAAAATAGAAGGCGTCAAGTTTAACATAAAAATATTGATTCTCAGCGCGTATTTTAAGGCAGTCATATTGTGTAGCTCTGAAATATAGAGAACAATAAAAAACGACAACCAACAGACTGCAGACTTTGATAAAAGGGTGCATGTGCAGTATGGAGAAGTTAAAAACGATACGACACGATCACCAATGTAGTAGTGATATCAAGAACCTGATAAATACCAATGGAATAAGATGCCAGGAAAAGACGCTGGCTTTTGGATAGGACACACTTTGAGAAACCTTAGTGAAAGCCTTACAAGACCGGCTGTGTTCTGGAGTCCTCAAGGCAAAAGGAAAAGAGGTGGTGACAGATTTTAAAAGGATAAAGATGACGTGGAAAGAGCATGAAAGGGTAGCACGTGACAATAGATGATTGGCGTGAACTGATTGAACGCCTCTGGTCAATGGGAAGTTGTAAGATAATGATGATGAGGATGGTAAAACTGAAAGGTATTCCCATAGCAGATACTGCTGTAGATAAGTGAAGTGTTAGAGACGTCACTATACTAGGTCCAGCATCGAGAGGTTGGGTGACTAGTTCCCTTCCTCGCTGCCTTTTCCTTCCCGAACTCAAGTGCAAAATCAGGTACCCATTTACAGCTGGTAGACTGAAGCGTGTCCATACCGTGAATCGAGCCCGGCACATATACCGCGAGAGACCAACGCTCGAACCACTATGTGAATCGGACGTGATGATGATGGTATATTTGTGGAAACAATGGAAGGCGTCAGTGAAAAGTGAAGCGAACACGATAAAAAAACTGTTATACTGTTCAAAAATCTGTTTGGATATGTTTAAATAGTTTCTGAAGTTCATGGTCACTGTCAATATTCCCTCTAAGCTATGCGCATGTAATGAAATCGGCGTACAAAGGACACTGAACTGCGGACACACACGAAAATTAAATTTATATAATAATAATAATAATAATAATAGCCCCTTCAGTCACAACTGACTATGGGGCTGCGGTGACAGCCCTCAGCTGCTTATTTTCTTTGTGTTTTTTTTTTTTTTTTTGGTGTTTTCTTTCGATGTTTTCTCCGCTCTTCTGCTTGTTGTGTGAGCTTCTTTTCGCCCAAACTGAAGTGGCCCGCAGATAGCATCGCTACATGGTGGGATCGGTAGCTTCATCCTCCAAGGTTGCTGGATTTATGTCCAGTGCCCTCATGTCTCTCTTGCACACATCTTTGAATTTCAGCTGCGGTCGCCCAACTGTTCGTTTGCCATCTGCCAGTTGTCCGTAGAAGATATCTTTCGGGATGCGACCATCTTCCATGCGGCGGACATGGCCAAGCCAGCATAGTCTGCGCTGTCTAAGCAGTGTATACATGCTTTGAAGGCCAGCACGTGACAACACCTCGACATTTGGCATTTTATCGTTCCACGAAATGCCGAGGAGTTGTCGTAGACACCGTAGATGGAAGGTATTGAGCCTTCTTTCTTGCTTAGCATAGGTTGTCCATGTCTCGCCACCATATAGAAGTGTTCTGGTGACGCAGGCGTTATATACCGCATCTTTGGTCTTCATTGTGAGTTTGGAGTTTCCCCAAACATGCGATGTGAGGCGGGCAAAGGTAGCACAGCTTTTCCAATGCGGCTGTCAATTTATGTATCCAGAGAGAGTTTGTCATTTATGGTAGATCCATGCTATGTGAAGTGGTGCACCACTGCCAATTCATAGTTATCGATATACATTTGTCTTCTTTGGAACTAAAACTACCAATCACAAAGAGTTAACGACAAACAGAACTCAAATGATACAAAATCTCGAACCGCGGAATCTAACTTCACTTTGATAAATAAAGTAAAAAACACAGTAAAGTTTATTTTTTAATGTCAGGAATGATTTAGCCATACATACATCAGTGAGAAGAATTAGTTCCAGTTTAAAACGTGCTAATAGGAAATACTTGGGTATAAATAAAAAACGTGGCGTATTTCTAGTCCATGTAGAAAATAATTAGAATGCAATGGCGTACGTCCAAACATATATTGTTCATTGTTTAAATGCTGAACAATACACAAACCATGTAATTCATACTCGCGCGACAAAGTTGCCTTCTGTGCGCTCACTCCATAACGCGCATTTGACATTCACTACTAACATTGGCTGGTTAATTTTGTCATTTATTCATTCGCTCTATTCCATACGTGCATCCCTCTCGTTCTATTTCACGCACGCGCTTGCCTACGTCTGCTCCGTGGACCCAGCTGATGGTAACGTCGTAGATGAAAGCAAAAATCCAGCTCACAAAAGCGGCCAGTTTACCTAATTTTGTGACAAATGACTGTTCCAGATAGACTGATTTATTCACAGAGCAGTAACCGGTCGATTGAAAACCATTAAAATTAGCTGTCTTACAAGAATGGATTTCCTTCTGTCGTTTCTTACGGAAAATGTGGCTACCTTGCCGGTGGCACTCACATGCCAAGGAACTGCGCGTGCTGTTTCAGAAATGTTTCTGTCGCAATTTGTTTGGCCAGATGAAGGTGTTAGCTCCAAGTGCACCCACACTTTAGTCCAGGAGCTCTCAACCTTCTTTTTGCTCATGGCCCTCTACTAAACCACATTTACCTCTGGGCCCCCCCCCCCCCTTTATAGTCGGTGCTATCTGGAAAAGATGTGCTTTAGCATCTTACTGTGGTTGCCTAGAAATATGGCATGGCCCCCGGGGGGGGGGGGGGGGGGGGGGCTATATGGTCCACTTGCACATTTCCAACAAAATTTTGGAGCAATAAGTAAAGAAAGGACGCTAGTGATGGATACGACACACATTGCAATACAAGGCAGTCCTTCTGGAATCTTCAGGGTACGAGAAATAGAGGAAGTAAAGAAAGGACGCTAGTGATGGATACGACACACATTGAGGAAACTAATACAAGGCAGTCCTTCTGGAATCTTCAGGGTGTGAGAAATAGAGGAAGCCACCCCCCCCCCCCCCCCTCTCCCCACACACACGCGCGCGCGCGCAGGAAGAATGGAATTTGAGACATATAAAAGGGAGAAATGAGACACGGAAAAGACCTCGAACAAATGGCACACGACAGGAATGCCTGACCTGAAATTGTTGAAGGCATGTCCTCCAGAGGGCGCTGAAATGTAAGTAATGATCTGCTCGTTGTCTTCTTTACGAAGTATTTACTTTAATTCACTAACTAAACCGTCGTATGTGACCCATGTCTATTAATAGCTGGGTGGTTTCCAGGCCCTGTATTCCATAATTATGGAAAGTGTCGTGAAAATGACCGTCGCTAATGTGGCGCTTTTTTCAGGTTAGCTTAGTTGGCTGAGTGCCCTTTCACAATTCACTCTCGCAGCGAAGTGATGGCGCAGTTCGGATGATCTCTAGCTCGATTCCAACGGGAGTCTACCATTTAGTTAATTGTCTGATGTCTGGTGTCTTACTTATTTCTATCTTACGAATGTCTGCTATTTAGCTGTACCGGTATCGTATTCGTTTATTTATTTATAACCTCTACTAAATTTATACGGTACGTCATTTTCAATAACGAATCTTCGTCATCTCTACTAAAATTATACTGCATTTTCGCTAATTAAATCGTTATCACAATAACTTAGTGTATCACTTCAGATAGTTATTTTGTGCATGGCCTAGCTACCACATGCTTGTATTTATCGACTACTTTTTTGCTCTTTGGGGCATGGTCTAGCTACAACACGCTTGCATTTATCGGCTAATTTCTTTTGGATCATGGGCTAACTACCACATTCTTGTATTTATCGGAACTTTCTCATTGTATACTCTATATTCATATTCTGTCTGTGTCTCTCCTCTCCTTCTGTTTCTTACATGTCTCCTTGTCCACGTGACTACCACATTCATGCCTTGTATGGTTATGAGTCAGGCCAACGACAGTACAGCGTAGATTATCTGAACTAATTGGAACCAAGGTTTGTTCGGTTAATTAAACTGTGTGGATAATCAAACATACGTGAGAATTCGTTAGGTTTGGTTTGGTTTGAAGGACTATCTTCATTGCACACGGACAACTCCATCAGTGTTACGTTCTCCTCTCTTAGATCACACAAGGAGGATCTAAGCACAGTGCACGAACTCCGTAGCACCGGCGAGAATCGCAATGTGTGTATATAGGAATCACACATTCTATAAATATTTTTGAGGGGGAGTAGGTTTCTATTTTTTTTCAAATGTTGCCAGTGCAGCGGCCTTATGGCCTACTCTTTACGATTTCCAACTACTGTGGGATTTTTAACGTGCGCATCTTGCACACGGGGCCTCATATTTTATCACCCTTATCCGAGAAGGCTAGGCATCCGATCTCGCTACCAAGTAGACCGGGGGGGGGGGAAAGAGAGTATGACATAATTAGAACCAATGGTTCTGAAAGCAAAAGAAAATTCCATAAATTGTATTCCCTCCACTGGGAATCAAACCCAGTACCTTCAGAATTCGAGGCGGATGCCATACCTCTTAACCACTCTGACCCCTTAACGCGAGAATGCTATTTTTATACGAAACAAAATGTAATAAGTTCTACAATGAAATTACTGTGCGTGGGTTACTAGTCCTGTATTTTGTAATATGAAGTTTCCTTTTTTTTTTTTTTTTAATAATTTATGAAATTGTTTGTAAATAATAACCAAAAAAGTTTTGAAGAAACAACAGATAACGTTCCAACAACGTTCCAACAGACAACGTTCCAACAGATAACATTCCAACAGACAACGTTCCAACAGACAACGTTCCAACAGACAACGTTCCAACAACGTTCTAACAGACAACGTTCCAATAGACAACGTTCCAACAACTTTCCAACAGACAACGTTCCAACAGATAACGTTCCAACAGATTACGTTCCAACAGACAACGTTCTAACAGACAACGTTCCAACAGACAACGTTCCAACAGACAACGTTCCAATAGACAACGTTCCAGCAGACAACATTCCAACAGACAACGTTCCACCAGACAACGTTCCAACAGACAACGTTCCAACAAACAACGTTCCAACAGACATCGTTCCAACAGATAACGTTCCAAAAGACGTTCCAACAGACAACGTTCTAACAGACAATGACACATTAAGATCACAGGAGACTGTCCTGAGTCAACACAGTAGCTAAAGCCAAAATTTATTTTTAACTCCAGTACCGACAAATTAAGACGATTTCTATGCAATACTGCACATATCTTCGAATAAATAATCAGAAAAGAATATATTAAGCGACAGGAGTAATACTTCAGTATAACAATTAGTGGATTTAAAGTAGATACTGTAATTTTTTTTAATTTTTTTTTTGGAGGCGGCCGTGGATAGGATAATTGACGTTCTTCTGTAGTGTGTATGTGTTGTTTTTTTTAAAGTTCCTCAAAGCATTCTTCTACAGTGTGGTCAAAAAGTCGCTTCCTATTTTTTAATTTGTATATTCTCACTTGGAATCCGCTGGGAGGACAACATTAGACAATCTCTTAAGGACCGAGGACTAGAATGGAACCAGGTCAGGAGGAAGACAGCCGATAGGACAGTATGGCGCTCTCTCTCTTCACAACCTCTACACCTCAAGGTAGAAGAGGAACGACTAAGTAAGTAAGTAAGTATATTCTGACTTGTATCTATTGGATATACACGGAACAAATGTATAAACAGTGAGTCCCAATTGCCATTTGACAAATACGTTTTATTTATTTATTTGTTTTATTCCTAGAAATCAAGTGGAATCTTGTTGATTGTTTTTGAACAGAATCGACATCATTGCACTCCCGGCAAACCTACAGGTGCTCAGTCTCCCGCAGTATATGTCGATGAGTGTGAATGCTAACTCAGCCTAGGCCCCAAGCCCGGCTGAAAAAGGAAGAGGGCGGCCTGCATGGAGGCCGCCCCTCCACCATGCAAAGGCACAACAGGTCAATCACCTGTTTGCTTTAAACTTTTGTTTACGCGAACTACAAGAAAAATAACCGGGCTGATTCTAAAGGCGACGAACTGGAACGAACTACGACTTACGGAACTTGGAACACAAGAAGTATAAATGGGAAAGAAGAGGAGCTGGTGGAAGAGATGAGGAAAGCAAAACTAGAAATCCTGACTATAACGGAAACAAAGAAAAAGGGACAAGGAGTCATGGATCTCGATGGCAACACGCTGCTCTACAGTGGTGTACCCACATCTGAAAGAGCTAAAGGGGACGTGGGCTGCATTGTGGCCAAAAACCAAAAAGATAGTATCAAGGGATGGAACTTTGTCTCGGAGCGCATTATGGATGTAAAACTAAAAGAAGGAGAAACCATAGTCAACCTGGTCATAGTGTATGGGCCAAATGAGGATGAGAGAGCAGAGGTCAAGGAGGAATTCTTCGAGCTGCTCTAAAGGACAGTGGATGACTGCCTAGATGAAATTATCATGCTCGGAGATTTCAATGCCAGAATTGGAAATGACCATGCTAGATGGGGTGGAGTTATCGGAAGATACTCTCAATGACAATGGAAAGCGACTCCTTAGATTCTGCAGTGAGCAGAATCTGATCATTACAAACACAAAGCTCCCCCATAAGCGCATACATGCATACACTAGATGTGAACCAACAAAGAATGAGAAGTCAGTGATCGACTATGCCATTGTTAAGAGGAGCTCATTCAAATATGTCCGGGATGCTAGAGTCTGGAGGGGGCCAGAGATTGGAAGTGATCACTACCTGCTTACAATCAAAAGAACAACTGAAAGAGTTGCTCAGCCTAGGAACTGCTCGACATCACGCAAGAAACCAAGTAAACGAATGGGAGAAATGAGCATTAAGACCTACATGCTGAGAGAGCCAGAAATTAAGACCAGATATCAGGGGCTTATTGCTGCAGTGATGAGCAACACAGAAGAACAAACTGATGACTTGGAAACCCTCTGGCTTAAATTCAAGGGCATCATAAAGACAGCTGCTGCAGAAGCATGTGGTGAAGTCCGACTTGGGAACAAGAGAAAGAGGACACCTTGGTGGACAGAGGAAGTCAAAGAGAAAATAAGAGAAAAGAAAATGGCATGGAAACAATACTTAGGAGCTAAAAACACAACAGGACAAATGAAGAAATATAGAGGATATGTGACACTCAGAACAGAATCAAAGAACAAGGTGCTAGCAACAAAACAGAAGTCCTGGGAAGAATTTGGAGAAAAGCTAGAAAAAGATGCGCAAGAAAACCAGAAATTTTTCTGTAAGACCCTAAAGAACACGAGGAAGGAAAAACAATGCCCTCTCAAATTTATAAAGGACAAGCAAGGCAAATTGCTTACTGCCCCGAAGGAAGTAATGGAAAGATGGAAAGAATATTTCTCAGAACTCCTGGATGGTGAGCAAGGTCAAGCATCAGAAATTATAACCACTAGCACAGAAGAGAAAACCAATGATGGTGAAGATGACATAACGATGGAAGAACTGAAGGCAGCACTGGAGAAAATCAAGATGGGCAAAGCAGCAGAGCATGATGGTATAACACCAGAAATGGTTAAGTTCATGAAAGCATCAGGCGACCTATTACTCTTAAGGGTCCAACAAGCAGCGTGGTGCAACAAGACCATAACAAAGGATTGGGAGATTGCCATCATAACACCAATTTTCAAAAAGGGTGACAATCGACAATGTGGAAACCATAGAGGCATATCCCTTCTCAGTGTCCCTGGTTAAAATCTACTCTAGAATCCTAGAGCAGAGACTCCGACGCCTAGCTGAGCCACAATTGGATGAGGTCCAGTGTGGCTTCCGAGCAAACCAAACTACTCAAGACCTAATCTTCATACTCAGACAGCTGAGTGAAAAGGCCCTTGAGTATAAGCATGAGATCCATCTTTGTTTCATAGATCTGGAAAAGGCGTTTGACAGGGTCCCCTGGAGCAAACTTTGGGACTGTTTGGCAAGGAAGAACATTCCAGCACCTCTGATTCATACTATACATAGCTTCTACAAGTCTTGCAGAAATTATGTGAGGACAGCAAACCGTAAGTCAGAAGAGTTCAGGACCACCACTGGTGTAAAACAAGGTGATATCCTGTCACCTTATCTTTTCATACTCCTCATGGACGATGTCATCAAGGCATGTAAGAAGAGAACAAGAAAGTATTCAGTGGGGTACTGGAAGATGAGACAGGTCTGTATTTCAGAGCTGGCATTTGCTGATGATGTTGCCCTGATTGCTAAATCAGAGGCTCATATCCAATCCAACCTGCAAGTCTGGAAGGAAGAGCTGGATAAGAGAGGGATGGTCATAAGCAGCTCTAAAACAAAATCCATGGTGATATCATGAGAAGAAAGAAGACATCAGATTAAGCTGGGAGAACAGGTCCTGGAGCAGGTCACCACTTTAAATACCTCGGAGCTATTATAGACCGAAAGGGAGGCATCAAAGAAGAGTTGGCCACTCGAAAAGCAGCAGCTGTGAGACTTTTTCAGGCCATAAATCGAGGATTCCTAAGCAAGAGAGAGGTTGGTAAGAAAACGAAGATGGCTGTATACTGCTCCACCTATGTCCCAGTCTTGACATATGGATGCGAGTCATGGGCAATGACTACAACCCACAAAAGCCAGATCCAAACCTCAGAAATGAGGTATCTGAGGAAGGTGGTTGAAGTAACAAGAAGAGACATGGTCCGCAACCAGACGATACGTCAAGGCCTAAAATCCCACCCCCTGCAGACCCAAGTAGAAAAGTCCCAACTAAGATGGTTTGGCAATGTCTGCAGAATGGGAGAAGATCTTCTACCACGGCAAGCATGGGAAACAAAGAGCCATGGATCCAGACCCCCAGGACGACACAGAGTCCGCTGGGAGGACAACATTAGACAATCTTTGAAGGACCGCGGACTAGAATGGAACCAGGCCAGGAGGAAGACAGCCGATAGGATAGTCTGGCGCTCTCTCTTCCAAACCTCTACACCTCACGGTAGAAGGGGAACGACTAAGTAAAGTAAGATTGTGAATGCTAACAGTTCCTGTAGTTCGCTGGTTGCATACACGAAAGATGCATCCTCTCACATGTCCATCTCTGCTAGCCTTAGGTGTGATGCCAAATTCCAACAGTGTGTCACAAAACGTTTTGTGCATGTACTTTTGTGCCCTTGTCTCTCGCCTTCATTGTCCTATTATTTTACATATTTTATGTTCTTACATTTTTTGCTCTGAGCAGCTCCCATACCCGTTTACGTTTCGCCGCTATACATCGGATTTGTGGACTATGAAAAGGCCTTTGACAGTGTAGACAGAGAATCACTTTGGAAACTGATGAGGCATTATGGAGTTCCCATGAAGATCGTTAACTTAGTAAGAAAGACCTATGAAGACATGACATGCAGAGTTCTTCATGATAGACAACTTACAGAACAGTTTAGGATTAGAACGGGAGTAAGACAGGGATGCCTCTTGTCTCCATTTCTTTTTTTACTAGCAAAAGATTGGGTTATGAAAACATCGACATCACACAACAGAAATGGAATCCAGTGGAATCTGACTAAACAGCTTGGTGATCTGGATTTTGCAGATGACTTGGCACTTCTGTCCCATAACCATAATCAGATGCAAGAGAAAATGAAAATTCTCGATGAGAGGTCACAACAAGTGGGCCTGAAAATACTTACTTACTTAGTCGTTCCTCGTTCCAACAGACAACGTTCCAACAGACTCCGGTGATGTTACAATACAATGAGGTGGGATCCATTGGATCCCAACATTTTTTAATCGTTGACATAATTTGTGTATCACTATTCTGAGGTCATCCAGGTCTGTATTATTTTGGCTTTTCAGCGTTGCAATTACTGACTGTGCATCGGTAAAGAACGCAACTTGTCTCTCTGCTGCAATTTTCAAGGCCCTTGTCTCTGCTCTGAAGTTACTTGAGAATTTTCCTGTTGCCACTGACAGCTTTATTTGTGCCCCAGTGCTTAAGGTCAAAAAGACACCTCAACCTCCATTTTCACTTGCATTTGTTACTGATCCATCTGTGTATGCTTAGGTCCAGATGTTGCGTGAGTAATGTTTCTCTATATATTTTGTCGCTATGGAATTTCTCTCTGTTGCAGTCTGGCTCTAGGCCATACCAAAGGATTGGGAGATTGCCATCATAACACCGAGCTGAGCCACAATTGGATGAAGCCCAGTACGGATTCCGAGCAAACCGAAGTACTCAAGACCTAATCTTCACACTCAGGCAGCTGAGTGAAAAGGCCCTTGAGCACAAGAGTGAGATCCATCTTTGTTTCATAGATCTGGAAAAAGCGTTTGACAGGGTCCCCTGGAGCAAACTTTGGGACTGTTTGGCAAAGAAGAACATTCCAGCACCTCTGATTCATGCTATACAGAGCTTCTACAAGTCTTGCAGAAATTATGTGAGGACAGCAAACTATAAGTCAGAAGAGTTCAGGACCACCACTGGTGTAAGACAAGGCGATATCCTGTCACCTTATCTTTTCATACTCCTCATGGACGATGTCATCAAGGCATGTAAGGAGAGAACAAGAAAGTATTCAGTGGGGTACTGGAAGATGAGACAGGTCTGTATTTCAGAGCTAGCATTTGCTGATGATGTTGTCCTGATTGCTAAATCAGAGACACATCTCCAATCCAACCTGCAAGTCTGGAAGGAAGAGCTGGAGAAGAGAGGGATGGTCATAAGCAGCTCTAAAACAAAATCCATGGTGATATCACGAGAAGAAAGAAAACGTCAGATTAAGTTGGGAGAACAGGTCCTGGAGCAGGTCGACCACTTTAAATATCTCGGAGCTATTATAGACCGAAAGGGGGGCATCAAAGAAGAGTTGGCCACTCGAAAAGCAGCGGCTGGGAGACTTTATCAGGCCATAAATCGAGGATTCCTCAGCAAGAAAGAGGTTGGTAAGAAAACGAAGATGGCTGTATACCGCTCCACCTATGTCCCAGTCTTGACATATGGATGCGAGTCATGGGCAATGACTACAACCCACAAAAGCCAGATTCAAACCTCAGAAATGAGGTATCTGAGGAAGGTGGTTGAAGTAACAAGAGACATGGTCCGCAACCAGACGATACGTCAAGGCCTAAAATCCCACCCGCTGCAGACCCAAATAGAACAGTCCCAACTAAGATGGTTTGGCTATGTCTGCAGAATGGGAGAAGATCGGTTACCACGACAAGCATGGGAAACAAAGAGCCAGGGATCCAGACCTCCAGGACGACCCAGAGTCCGCTGGGAGGACAACATTAGAAATCTTTGAAGGACCGAGGACTAAAATGGAACCAGGCCAGGAAGAAGACAGCCGATAGGATAGTCTAGCGCTCTCTCTTCCAAACCTCTACACCTCACGGTAGAAGAGGAACGACTAAGTAAGTAAGCAGTCTGGCTCTTTTTTCTTTCAATTCCATGGAATGTTTTTCTACCATTTCAGGGAAACGATGTTGTTTCCAAACTGGAAGCTTGTGTGCGGTGTAGATGTGTTTAATAGTTGAAATTGTATTTACGGAAACTGCTCATCTGTAGTTTGGTTGATTCTGCAAAGTTGCTTAGTTTGAATCTTTGCCTTCTAAGAGCATTGTGACGAAATTTGTGTACGTCCTTCTACATTCTTCGTTCTCTCCTGCATTACCGATTTATTTCTTCATTTTTCACACTCATCGTCCTATTATTTGGCATATTTTATGCACCTACATTCTTGCCTAGTCACTCCCAGACTTGTTTACGTTTCACCATGTGAATCGTAGTATTACAAGGCTAATTTGGCAGGTCACTGGATAATACTTCTACCACGTCGTCTAGCCACCTTTGATAGAGATGGTCATTGTTGACACAAGGTTGTATCGTATGATCGACGGAGAGAAAGCCAGATTGTCAGTGTGGGAAAACCATCTGGGAGATGTACGTAAACACAGGTGATAATATGTAATCGCTTCCGATGGCCCATCTCTGTATCAATAATATAGATAACCTGTCTGGGGAGATTATGTTGGGAAAGGTATTACTCAGGAAATAAGTTCACCGATGTGTTTGTGAGTTTGCACAAATGCAATCGGAAGTATTACTGCCAAATGTGAAAGAGATGTGCCTAGAGTGTATAGTAAAACGAAAAGACCTGACAACGACCCATTGCAGTACTCAGCCAGTTGTCGTGGAATATTCTAATCCACATATATAAATTAAAACGTAAATGTAAAGCCTAACAAATAAATTTAATAAAAGAAAAGAGAAATGGTAAAAGAACAGTGCTGTCACAATGACTGTACTCGAAATCCCCTTGTTTTCTACTTCGTCTGCAAATTGTAACGCTTTCACGTTGATAGTAAAAGCCTACTGTGTCGCTGCACGCTTTCTTCAATGAAACGTGTACTGTATTTCTTTGAAAAACCTTGAGATACGCAAGCTGATCAATGACCTAGATTTAATATTTCATTCATCCCATACACGGCGTAACTAAAAAGACAGATAAAGCAGGAGAGAGAGGGGGGCGAATGAAGGCAGGAAGCATGCAATACTAAACACGCGTCGCGCGATACACAATTGCTGCCGTCACGCGTGTAAGGCCACATGCACTAACTTTTTTTTCAGACGGACAGTGATAAAAACACTAACCTTCCCAGAGTTAGGTTTTAAAAAACCTGGAAAACGCTTATTAGGAAAGATGACATTAGATGGGTTTACGTTTGAAAACATGACAGTACCCAGACACCACATGGGGATGGAAGTGAACAGGAGGTGGTAGAAAATACATATTTTGAACGCAGCCACTTAGCTCTTTTAAATTTGTATATTTGGGTTCCTTAGAGCTTGCTGACAAAGAATATGTAAAACGTTACGCAAATAGTCTAGGAATTACCAAGTTATGGCCAAAATAAAATAGTGGGGGTGCCTGACAGCATGAAATCATTTCTGCTCATAAAATTTTTTTATAACGTGTTTGAAAAAACATTACGTTACAGAAATAGCCTACCATGTTAACTCCTATTTGATTGGAGCGCCACAAATGTAAGACTAAACACGATTGGTCAGGCTATAAATACTATCTTGTGTTGTCAGGGGAACGTGAAAAGGAGTACTTTTTTTGAAAAGATGTGTAGACATGGTTTGATTGGGTAGAGCTGCGAATATACTCAATTCAGAGCGTCTGTTCATTGCCACATCTTGTAATAACCCTACTAAGAAGCAGTGCGTTGAGCACCAGTGTATATTTTTATAAAATAAAGCCTGGGACATCGGCAGATCGGAGTTGTGCTATGTTCATTGCCAGTCAACGAAACTGTTTATTATTTCTATGAATTGTGGTAAGCTTGAAATATTCAATATCTTTTAATGAAAATTGAATGTAAATTGAAAATTTATGTCTGTATATATGTGTAGTTCAGTAGCAAACATGATGTAAAGCCTATAATGCTCCAGCCTGAACAGAAGGTGTCGGAGGAAAGTAAAACTGCATGGAATGGCCAAACAGTACACTGACACCTAGATTATTGACTAGAAAGAAATAATGCTGGAATTGCAGAGGCGTAGTAACCATTAGGGAGGGAAATACTGGTATAAAGTATTTCAGATGAAGCTGACAGTTGGCCTAACGCTCTGAACTCAGTGTTTGTGATGTATTGTGCTCAGTGTAGAAAGAGAGTATAAATTAGTTATGACGTAGAAGGTACATCCTTCTTGTTTCAGGGACCGTGGTCTTAAAGTTATTGAGCAGCATCTGGTCAGAGCTTTGCTGAAGCCAGAGGTGGACAGCATACTCCTTGGTCCATATAGCAACCAGTGGGGTGGCTCCAGAACTCATTAAAGTAATCGAGCAGAGGAGTTTTTTTACTGCAGTCATCACGAAAGATAAGAGAGTGTGGCCATGGAGCTCAACATTATGTACCCCCATCTTAAAATGACACTGTAAAATAAAATTAAGAGGGGAATTTAATTGTTTTAATGCCAGGAACTGAGAACATCTCCAATACTAGTTCCAACAAAGACAAACTATTGAAGTCATGATGACAAATACCAACAGAGCTTGAACAAAACAAAACCAGTATTACCTCATATTACCACTACACAACTGACACACATAGGATACTATTAATAATATATGTCACTACAAGATTCATATTGATAAATTCTGTACATATAACTTGTAATTAAAATTGATTGTGATTCCTGGTTCCCTTTGTATTTGAATCAGGACACATATACATTCATGACAGCACTGAATACATATTGTTATTTGAAAAGTTATCAGTGACTCCTTTAAGATATCCTCGTAGAGTGTTTTATGTATGTGAGTGTCACAGTGTTGTCAAGTGTGGTGGAATAAATTAAATTGTTTATCTGTCTGTTGTTGTTATGACTTACACTTCATCATACACATACCCTAGACATATAACGTAGTCATCACACTATTCCAGAATAATTCTGACTGAGGTATACATATGTGGCAGCAAGTAAGGTTATCTATAATACACTACTCTTATTAGATATAGATACCTTCACAGCTGATCTCAGTCAGTACACTAAGTCCCCTATAAATATTTATAACATCCCACTTCACCACATATATTGGGGTCTCGCTCTCGGGATTTGGAATCTTTCCCTATTACAAATATTGGGGGAAATTCACTTCAGGGAATAATAAGAATTAAAAGGTATCCTTGGGTGAAAATAAATAAGGTTGAGCTCACAGTGCCTGTGTTGTCCTAAGTTAGTTAGTCATAGATAAAATTGTTTAGTTACATATTTTAGACATTTATCTGTTAGACAATGGCCGACTTGGCAAAATTTCGATCTGCTGCTGTACAGACTGCGAAAGAGTTAGGAATGGACGGACAAATTATGATTTCTTATGTCACTGCTGAATGTGACAAATATATTGAACGGGAAGAAAGAAGATTAGAAAAAGAGGCCGAAAGAAAGTTAGAGGCTGAGGCTAAGAGGTTGCAGATTGAGGCTGACAAAGAGGCTAAAGCATTGGAAGCCGAGGAAAGAAGACAAGCTGCAGAAAGAGAAGAGAAGAAATTAGCTGCAGAAAGAGAAGAGAAGAAATTAGCTGCAGAAAGAGAAGAGAAGAAATTAGCTGCAGAAAGAGAAGAGAAGAAATTAGCTGCAGAAAGAGAAGAGAAGAAATTAGCTGCAGAAAGAGAAGAGAAGAAATTAGCTGCAGAAAGAGAAGAGAAGAGATTAGCTGCAGAAAGGGAAGCAGAAAAGGAGGAGAAGAGATTACAAAGGGAACATGAGTTACGACTAAGGGAGTTTGAGTTTCAGGGCCATGCTCCTGAAAATGGTGCCAGTCCCTTTGCCTCTGATGCCACTGCTAGCCAAGGAGCCTCAACCTCAGCTATGAATTTTCATTTAGATCATTTTGTTGAGAAAGACGATGATATAGAGAGCTATCTAAATAGGTATGAACTATTAGCTACCACATATGGGTTAGAGAGAGAAAGGTGGAGCTTAAAGTTATCTCAGGGACTTCGTGGGGCAGCTTATGAAGTTTTTGCAAAAATGAGCAGAAATGATCAGGAAAATTATGACATGCTAAAGCAGGCTCTTTTGTTAAGATATGAAAAGAATGCAGAATTTTATAGGAAAAAATTTAGGAATGCTAAACTACTGTCAGGTGAAACCTATCACCAGTTCTCTGCACGAATAGAGACATACTTGGAGAAATGGACTTCTCTGGGGAAAACCCAAGATCTTAAGGAAATGGTCCTTATAGAGCAATTAAGAGAGTCCATGGCTCCAGACCTGAGAAAGTTTCTCATGGAACAAGGTGCAGAGAGGCTGGGTGAGTTGCTAAATGTTGCTGAAAGGTATCAAGCAGCTCAAGCAGAGGTAACAGGTAATAAAAAGAAACAGGTGGATAACTTTAGGGCGCCACAGAACTTTAATAAATTTGATCCTAGGGATCAAAACAAAGGTAAGCACCAGTTTGATAGGCCACGGTATGAAAATAAAAATAAAACCCCACAATTCGATGAAAGGAAATATGATGAAAGAAAATCTTTCAACCAAGGAAAAAGGTGGTGTAAAAATTGTAAGATGAACAATCATGACACTGACCATTGTAGAAGGAAACCTCCTCATTGTGCTGCTATGACATCGGGGAAAAAGGAAAAGAAGGTCAAACCTGAAGAACTACAGGAACCATACCACCCCCCAGTGTGTGAAGATGTCATCTGTAATGGTGTCACTATAAGGTGTTTATATGATACCGGTTTAGATTACGATTCCGTTGTGAGTTCTCACCTGGTGCAGGCCGATCAATACACCACAGAAACAGTGGAGATTCAAACTGCAACCAAGGATGTAGCTACCATGACACTTCCCGTCGCCCGAATAAAAGTGAAAACGCGATATGTGGAAGGAATCATAAAAGCAGCAGTGATAAATGAGCCAATCTACCCTCTGATATTGGGGTGTAGATATGTCTTCTTGGGGAATCCCAAGAGACCTGTGATATTGGCAACAGTGCAGACCAGATCACAGTCTAAAAAGGAGGAGGATAATCCAATAAATACTCATCCAGATGAGATGAGGAAGGCACAGGCTGAGGACAAAACACTCAAGCCATGTTTCAAGAAGTTGCCCAAATCTCATACACCTCCAGGCAAGGGAGAGTTTTATATGAAGAACAAACTGATATATAGGAAGGCTGGATCTGAATCCAATGGTCACGGACAGCTGGTCCTTCCCACTTCATATAGGACTAAAGTGTTGGAACTAGGGCATGCGATTCCCTTCAGTGGTCATATGGGAATCAGCGCAACAGGACAGCGAATAGCTTGTCACTATTTCTGGCCAGGAATAACTGAAGATATCAAAAGATATGTAAAATCCTGTCCAGAGTGCCAACGAGTAGCACCTAAACATTGGACTGCACCAGCAACTCTGGGGGAAATGCCCATAGTGGGAACACCCTTTGAGAGAGTTGCCGTGGATCTTGTGGGACCTCTCACCCGAACCAAGAGAAGGAACAGCTACATTCTGACTCTGGTGGACACTTGTTCTATGTGGGGAGAGGCAGTAGCCCTGTCATCGATTGATTCTAAACATGTGGCAGAGGCATTGCTCACAATTTTCACAAGGTTAGGCTTTCCCAATCAAATCTTGACTGATAATGGCTCTCAGTTCAAGGGGAAACTAACTGAAGAAGTTTTCAGGATCTTCCAGGCCAAACACTTCCATTGTAGTGTGTACCATCCCCAAGGGAACGGCCAAGTGGAAAGATTTAACGGCACGTTGATGTCGATCCTGAGAAAGTTGGCACACGAAAAAACCAGATACATGGGACCAGTACCTGCACGCCGCCCTCTTTGCTTATCGGGAGGTACCCCATAGTTCAACCGGTATGGCCCCGGCAACATTATTGTTTGGAAGGCCAATAAAAGGTCCACTCGAAGCTTTGTTAAGAACGTGGACTGATGAAAAGGCAGAGGAAAACATTACATCTTCATACCAATATGTGAATGAGCTGACCACTCGTTTAAAAACTGGCTGGAAACTTGCCAATGAAAATTTGAAACAAGCCAGGAAGAAACATGCTGCCTATTATAACAGGAAGGCGAAAGACAGAGATTTGGCGGTGGGAGAGAAGGTACTGCTTCTTCTCCCCGGGAGTCAGAATAAGTTACAGATTGGATGGCAAGGTCCATATACAGTTTTAGAGAAGGTGTCTAGAACAAATTATAAGATAGATAAGAAGGGGAAAGAAAAAATCTATAATGGAATCTCCTGAAGAAATATTTGGAAAGAGAACATCAGGAAGAGACACACTTGTTGACCTTGTCCATCGCCATGGAGATGAAAAAGGAACCACTTTCATCATTTGAATATCCATTACACCCCTGTGAGACAGCAGCACAGGTGAAAATCAGTACACATTTAACGAAAACTCAGAAAGAGAGAGTGCAACAGGTTCTAAATAATCATGCAGAGGTGTTAACAGACCGACCAGGGCATACAAACCTATTGGAATATGATATGAAACTGATAGACCCCACACCTGTCTGTATGAAACCATATTCGATTCCGTTTGCTAAAGAGAAAGCTTTGAAGGAAGAGATAGACTATCTGTTGAAGGAAGGAATTATTTCGCACAGTGAATCTTCATATAGTTCCGGTGTTGTGCTCTTAAGGAAGCCCTCTGGAGAACATAGACTCTGTATAGATTACAGGAGACTGAATGCTATTACAGAAGGACAGGTGGATCCATTGCCGGATACAAATCAGTTGTTTGCCAGACTAAATAAAGCTAAATATTTCTCAAAAGTGGATCTGAGTAAAGGATACTATCAGATTCCAGTAAAGCCTGAGGTTAGACCATACCTAGCTTTTAGTACCTCAGAAGGACACTATGAGTTTAATAGATTGCCATTTGGATTGAAGAATGCGCCTAGTGTCTTCTCTAGAATGATGAGAAAATTATTGGACCCTCTGAATAATCCATGTATAACAAATTTCATGGATGATATCCTTATAGCAACAGAAACATTTGAGGAACACATTGACTCTCTGAATATGCTGTTTGATCGACTTGGGGAAGCAAAATTAACAGCCCGACCAACCAAATGTTGCGTTGGATGTAAAGAATTGGAATTTTTGGGACACACAGTTTATCAGGGAAACATGACCCCTGACCCAAAGAATTTAGAGAAACTACAGAAAGCCCCGAGACCACAAACCAAGAAGGACGTGAGATCCTTTGTCTCATTATGTGGTTTCTACCAGAAGTATATCAAAAACTTTAATTCCATATGTGCACCGTTAACTGATTTGACACGTAAAGGACATCCAGATCGCATTACATGGACACCACAATGTGAAATGGCTTACCAAGAATTGAAGGAAAAGCTCACAAGTAAACCTATTTTGAAATTACCTGACTTAAGTCAAGAATTCATAGTAAGGACGGATGCCAGTAATATTGGGTTAGGTGCAACTCTACTACAGAAATCAGATGCATTGGATGGGGAATTAAGCCCAGTGGCATATGCTAGCAGAAAGTTGAATAAAGCTGAAATCAACTACTCAACTAGCGAAAAAGAATGTCTTGCAGTAATATGGGCAATAAAGAAATTCAATATTTATCTGTATGGGAAGGCATTTAAGTTGCAAACGGATCACAAACCTTTATCGTTTCTAGCACAGGCTAGGCATGAGAACTCTAGGTTACTCCGATGGTCCTTACTTTTGGCTCCATATAATTTTAGCATTGAGTATATATCTGGAAAAACAAATTTGGGAGCGGATTTTTTAAGCCGCCATCCGTGTGATGAGAATCACCGTAAACCCCAGAAATAATAATAAATTTCTCTATGTGTATATAGAATAAAGGACTGACATATAATGTCTGTTTTAAGAGGGGAGATGTCGTGGAATATTCTAATCCACATATATAAATTAAAACGTAAATGTAAAGCCTAACAAATAAATTTAATAAAAGAAAAGAGAAATGGTAAAAGAACAGTGCTGTCACAATGACTGTACTCGAAATCCCCTTGTTTTCTACTTCGTCTGCAAATTGTAACGCTTTCACGTTGATAGTAAAAGCCTACTGTGTCGCTGCACGCTTTCTTCAATGAAACGTGTACTGTATTTCTTTGAAAAACCTTGAGATACGCAAGCTGATCAATGACCTAGATTTAATATTTCATTCATCCCATACACGGCGTAACTAAAAAGACAGATAAAGCAGGAGAGAGAGAGGGGCGAATGAAGGCAGGAAGCATGCAATACTAAACACGCGTCGCGCGATACACAATTGCTGCCGTCACACGTGTAAGGCCACATGCACTAACTTTTTTTCAGACGGACAGTGATAAAAACACTAACCTTCCCAGAGTTAGGTTTTAAAAAACCTGGAAAACGCTTATTAGGAAAGATGACATTAGATGGGTTTACGTTTGAAAACATGACAGTACCCAGACACCACATGGGGATGGAAGTGAACAGGAGGTGGTAGAAAATACATATTTTGAACGCAGCCACTTAGCTCTTTTAAATTTGTATATTTGGGTTCCTTAGGGCTTGCTGACAAAGAATATGTAAAACGTTACGCAAATAGTCTAGGAATTACCAAGTTATGGCCAAAATAAAATAGTGGGGGTGCCTGACAGCATGAAATCATTTCTGCTCATAAAATTTTTTTATAACGTGTTTGAAAAAACATTACGTTACAGAAATAGCCTACCATGTTAACTCCTATTTGATTGGAGCGCCACAAATGTAAGACTAAACACGATTGGTCAGGCTATAAATACTATCTTGTGTTGTCAGGGGAACGTGAAAAGGAGTACTTTTTTTTTGAAAAGATGTGTAGACATGGTTTGATTGGGTAGAGCTGCGAATATACTCAATTCAGAGCGTCTGTTCATTGCCACATCTTGTAATAACCCTACTAAGAAGCAGTGCATTGAGCACCAGTGTATATTTTTATAAAATAAAGCCTGGGACATCGGCAGATCGGAGTTGTGCTATGTTCATTGCCAGTCAACGAAACTGTTTATTATTTCTATGAATTGTGGTAAGCTTGAAATATTCAATATCTTTTAATGAAAATTGAATGTAAATTGAAAATTTATGTCTGTATATATGTATAGTTCAGTAGCAAACATGATGTAAAGCCTATAATGCTCCAGCCTGAACAGAAGGTGTCGGAGGAAAGTAAAACTGCATGGAATGGCCAAACAGTACACTGACACCTAGATGATTGACTAGAAAGAAATAATGCTGGAATTGCAGAGGCGTAGTAACCATTAGGGAGGGAAATACTGGTATAAAGTATTTCAGATGAAGCTGACAGTTGGCCTAACGCTCTGAACTCAATGTTTGTGATGTATTGTGCTCAGTGTAGAAAGAGAGTATAAATTAGTTATGACATAGAAGGTACATCCTTCTTGTTTCAGGGACCGTGGTCTTAAAGTTATTGAGCAGCATCTGGTCAGAGCTTTGCTGAAGCCAGAGGTGGACAGCATACTCCTTGGTCCATATAGCAACCAGTGGGGTGGCTCCAGAACTCATTAAAGTAATCGAGCAGAGGAGTCTTTTACTGCAGTCATCACGAAAGATAAGAGAGTGTGGCCATGGAGCTCAACATTATGTACCCCATCTTAAAATGACACTGTAAAATAAAATTAAGAGGGGAATTTAATTGTTTTAATGCCAGGAACTGAGAACATCTCCAATACTAGTTCCAACAAAGACAAACTATTGAAGTCATGATGACAAATACCAACAGAGCTTGAACAAAACAAAACCAGTATTACCTCATATTACCACTACACAACTGACACACATAGGATACTATTAATAATATATGTCACTACAAGATTCATATTGATAAATTCTGTACATATAACTTGTAATTAAAATTGATTGTGATTCCTGGTTCCCTTTGTATTTGAATCAGGACACATATACATTCATGACAGCACTGAATACATATTGTTATTTGAAAAGTTATCAGTGACTCCTTTAAGATATCCTCGTAGAGTGTTTTATGTATGTGAGTGTCACAGTGTTGTCAAGTGTGGTGGAATAAATTAAATTGTTTATCTGTCTGTTGTTGTTATGACTTACACTTCATCATACACATACCCTAGACATATAACGTAGTCATCACACTATTCCAGAATAATTCTGACTGAGGTATACATATGTGGCAGCAAGTAAGGTTATCTATAATACACTACTCTTATTAGATATAGATACCTTCACAGCTGATCTCAGTCAGTACACTAAGTCCCCTATAAATATTTATAACATCCCACTTCACCACACCAGTTAAGTTTTTTGTAACAGGCACAAGTAATGGACAATAATCATCAGTCCCTAATTAAGTCTCAGTGAAGACAATTTTTAAAACCCTCTAAAGTCACTTTCATCCATATTTATTTAAATTTGTTAAAGACTAATTGATTATTAAATTTGTTATGTGTTATTTTACAAATTTATAGTTGATTCAGTTCTTATAGATAAGAGAGCGCATGTATGATCGAGAATCTTTAAGATATATATATATACAAATAGCTACAGCCATAGAGCCAAAAGTACGTATAACAGGAATTTCGCTGGATTAAACCAGCTGGGGTCTCGAACAAGCCACACTATTGTTTAAAACTTCACAAAAGGTGCAGGATCAGATATAAGTTATTAGTGCTCTGCCCCATGCAGCATTGTTCTTGACTTCTGAATTATCTTGTGATACTACCTTGAGATAGAAGCATCATTATCCTTCTATCTACTTCTTTGATCCATAACCGCCAACCGTCAAAGCAGTCAGCGGCCATCACACCTGGTGGCGTCTTGTAGGGCAGCAACAAATTGATTCCACCTTGCTCGGTCGGCGGCCATCCTTCGTACAGTGCCCCAACTGTGGTTCATTCTTTGCATCTCAGCTTCCACAGTTCTCCGCCAAGTTGTTTTTGGTCGGCCTCTCTTTCGCTTTCCCTCGGGGGTCCATAGCATAGCTGTTCTTGTGATGGTATCAGGGTCCCTTCTGAGGACATGGCCAACCCAACTCCAGCGTCTGCCAGCTATGATGGTGTGCATGTCCTCCTGGTTACTCCGAATAAGTAGTTCTTGGTTGCTGATGGTGTTTGGCCAAAAGATTCGGAGAATTTTCCTTAGGCAGATTGTGTGGAAAGAGGACAGTTTAGACATTTCCTTCTCTGTTACTCTCCAACATTCCGCACCATAGAGAAGCACAGAAAGTACACAGCTCTCATACAGTCTTAATTTGGTGTTTGTGCTGTACTGGGAAGACTTCCAAATGTTGTTGAGAACAGCAAAGGCTGTTCTCGCTTTATTCATTCTGTTGTTAATGTCCTTGCTTGTTCCGCCGTCAGGTGTTACTATGCTTCCTAGGTAAGTAAATGTGTCTGTCTGTTCTAACTTCTGGTTCCTTACTGTTACTGGCTCAGGATTGACCACATTTAGTGTCTTCTTCAAATTAATGTTCAGGCCAACCTGCTGGCCATACTTATTCAGTCTATCGGTTTTGTCTTGAATGTGTTGGTGTGAATGCGCGAGTAGTGCAATGTCATCTGCATATTCCAAATCTTCCAGTGTAGAAAACGTTGTCCATCTAATTCCTCTTGGACTGCCCTCTGTAGTCTGGCGCATCACCCAATCTATGACTGTCAAAAATAATGTTGTTGATAAGGTTCTATCTACAACTCTGCCAAAAGTAATCTTGTGCGAAGGTAGACACCTTTGAAGACCCATTTTAGATACTCTTGAGTTTGGCCACTGGTGGACCACTACTACAGGTAGGGGTGGGGGGGTGGGGGGGGGGGGGGGGGGGGGGGAAGTTCCGTGACAAGCATTCATTCTATGGCACATTGGATGGTCTGTTAGTCTCTTGAATTTTTCAGCTTGTTGCTGGGCCCTGCTGTCTCTTCTATCCTCCATTGGCTGGAGGCATGTAATCTTTTTCGAGTTCTTTTATAGGTGTTGTCTTTATGCCGCCCATTATAAAGATGTCATACACTGGGTGTTTTAAAGACATTATACATGTTATATACGTGCTAAACACGTTATACAAAGGGCGAGTGAGACCAGTGATATTGTATGGAATTGCAACATGGGCCCACCGTCCTTTTCAGGGCGAACGAAGAAGAAGAAGAAGAAGAAGCAACATGGGCAACAGCAGCTGAGTCAAACTTCGATAAAATCAGCAGACTCCAAAATCAAGCAATGAGAATTCATCACTTAATATAAATGACTGTCTTTATTGTGATATTTGTTTCATATAAATTAGTTGAATAGGAGTGAAGAAAAAAGTCAATTAAATAAAAGAAATGATTTTTCAATCATCTTTGTATGTTACCCTGGTATAATATTTAACACAATCATCCTGTATGTCACCCTGGTATAATATTTAACACAATCATCTTGTATGTCACCCTGGTATAATATTTAACACAATCATCCTGTATGTCACAATGATATAATATTTAACACAATCATCTTGTATATCACCCTGGTATAATATTTAACACAATCATCTTGTATGTCACCCTGGTATAATATTTAACACAATCATCTTGTATGTCACCCTGGTATAATATTTAAAACAATCATCCTGTATGTCACCCTGGTATAATATTTAACACAATCATCCTGTATGTCACCCTGGTATAATATTTAATACAATCATCCTGTATGTCACCCTAGTATAATATTTAACACAATCATCCTGTATGTCACCCTGGTATAATATTTAACACAATCATCTTGTATGTCACCCTGGTATAATATTTAACAGAATCATCTTGTATGTCACCCTGGTATAATATTTAACACAATCATCTTGTATGTCACCCTGGTATAATATTTAACACAATCATCTTGTATGTCACCCTGGTATAATATTTAACACAATCATCCTGTATGTCACCCTGGTATAATATTTAACACAATCATCCTGTATGTCACCCTGGTATAATATTTAACACAATCATCCTGTATGTCACCCTGGTATAATATTTAACACAATCATCCTGTATGTCACCCTGGTAAAATATTTAACACAATCATCCGATATGTCACCCTGGTATAATATTTAACACAATCATCTTGTATGTCACCCTGGTATAATATTTAACACAATCATCCTGTATGTCACCCTGGTATAATATTTAACACAATCATTCTGTATGGCACCCTGGTATAATATTTAACACAATTATCCTGTATGTCACCCTGGTATAATATTTAACACAATCATCCTGTATGTCACCCTGGTATAATATTTAATACAATCATCCTGTATGTCAATGTTGCGTGGTAAATGCTGTGTAATATTATATTATGTGTATAAATGTTCTGTGGATGAAGTCACATGTGCCACACAACGTTGAGGGTGTTGTAATTCATCTGCTTCCCAGAGGTACTATGATACCGGCCTTTGCAGAGTAGTGTGCCACCCTCAGACACCAGGGATGATGAGGCGTAGTAACTTGGTGTCTGTAGTCTGGTTTAAGTGTGATGTAAGTATATAACTTCTGTTGCCAAGGGCAGGTAGTGCTGACACTTAAAGTATGGTGTAGACTTAGGACTGGTGTTCATGTGTAAAATAGTTGCACAGTCATATAGGTACAGTTCCAACAGGAACGTCACACCAAATCACGACGTATGAAGTCAATCAAGCTTTAAACAGCAGTGATGGTTTTTTGGCAATATATATTGTACGCCACAATGACAAAATGCATGGACATCGTTATGTAGAAAAACATCACAGGGATAGTACAACAGTCATTGTATCATCGAAGTAGTCGATTCAACAGGCACAGCAAACAGTATAATAATAATGTACATTATGTGCCTTTGCAGGATATCGTAAACCGCTGTTTATGTAGTCAGGTGGTAAACTTCCCCTTTCCATAAGAGCTAGTAGACATCAGCTTGGAGATTAAATATGGTCTCCTCGATTTGACCTCAACAAGACAGGCATGTCTTTTGAGCGCCACATTATCGTTCTCTATGTTCCTTATACAGCAAAGGTATCAAACCTAGATCCATCAACAAAGTTCAGGAAGCAAGTAGTCCGTAGGACAGGCATCAATCGATGCGTGGCAATACAAGTGGATCGTGAGCTGAGCAAACTCGTCATAATACAGACTTGATAATAAGGCAGGCTAAGCGAAAGTCAACATCACAAGATGGCGATAAAGTCACTTAGCAAAAAAGGATTCATTTACCTGTTCATCAGGAATAAATACACAAATTCACATATGCCTCCAGGCATTAGGAATAACATGGAGATATATCATCTCAAAAAAAAGGAACAACAATCATGAGAACTCCTTCCTGAATAATCTAAGCGAAGACTAGCACATAGCTACGTCTCGCCTTATCCGCTTCTCTGCTCAGACTGACCTGGGCGGAAATCGTTGAAACAACGCCACAAAAAGGGACATGCGCAGAACACGCGAATCGAATACCACTCAGCCAACTTTACGAAACGAAGAATGTTCTACGATGTTCGACTAAAGACCTTTTACCTTAAAAGGAAATGAATCTTGAAACATTGCGATTGCCAACTGTTTACAAAGAACTGGCGATCTGAGCGCTCCATAAATGGACATGACTTCAAATCGTTCACACAACTATCGGCAACCCTAGCTATCAAGATAAGACAACTTCTTGACGATAGCTATCAAGATTAGACAACTGTAGAAATAAAAGTGACTACAATTCCATGAGTTCCTTCCCATGCATTAAAAATTAACTAAAGTCAGAATGCATGGTCAGAATAAGTTGCGACAAGTTTTTAGCAGCAACATTACCGCCACCTCCCGATTAAAAAAAAAAAATGTGCAACATTTTTTTTTTTTTAAATATCCAAGAGTAAAACCAAAAGCGGTTTATCAACGCACGAATTATGCGGGGATAACTAATTGCACTGCCTAATATGAGGCTAAATTGACACATAAAGTGTCTGGTGAGAATATTTCTCAACAGATAAAAAATCTGATTCAAAAATATATCGGGGAGGTGCCACCAACACACACTACGCTTGCACAATAGTATGTGTTCACCTAAAGTGAGGACAGATGTGCTAATGTATTGCAGTAATATAGGTGTGTTATGGCTCTGTCGTATATCTAGAAATAGAACAGAAGTATTAGTTGGAATCATGTGGGCATCTAGACAGAATGTCAGCCATCACATTATCCGACCCACGGATAGCTCGTACCGTGAAGTGAAAAGGTTGAAGAGCAATAGCATATCGAGTGGATCTCGAACTCTTCAAGTTCTTAGTCTGAATAGCTGTAAGAGCTTTCTGATCAGTTTCTAGAATGAAATGTGCGCCCAGGAGGAATCTTTGTAGTTTGAGAATAGACCAAACCATAGCCAATAATTCACGGTCTAAAACCGAGTAGTTCCTCTCTGCCGCATTTAGTTTTCTAGAAATGTACATGACAGGATGCAGAGTTTCAGCATATTCCTGCATAAGTGCTGCTCCGATCCCAGTGGATGAAGCATCACTTCGAAGAACAAAAGTTCTATCAAGAGTAGGTAATCTTAGGATGGGAGGAGAAGAAAATATATTTTTAATCTGGTCTAAGGAAGATTGGCATTCCTGAGACCAACGAATCAGATTAGGCGACCCTTTCTTCAACAACGTTGACAGAGGTGCCATTATCGAAGATAGATTCGGAATAAATCTTCCATAGAATTGAATTAACCCCAAGAGACTCCGGACTTGTTTCTTCGTCTTAGGTACAGAGATGTTCAATATTTTCGAAGTATTGTGGTCTTCTGTCTTCAAGAGACCATGACCAACACGATGACCCAAGAAAGAAATTTCACCAAAACCAATATAAGCTTTAGAAGGTTTTGCTGTCAGATTATACTCACGTAGAGTAGACAGTAGGTCATATAAACCCAGATAGTGATCTTCCCAAGAATCACTGAAGAGACAGATATCATCTAAGTAAGCGATGACATCTGAACGATGAGAAAGAATTTGATGCATCATGCGAACGAAAGTAGCAGGGGCGTTCATAAGACCGAAGGGCATTACATTCCATTGAAATAAACCCCTAGGTGTAGAGAAAGCAGTCAGAGGTTTGGCATGATCTGCTAAAGGCACTTGCCAATAACCTTTTGACAAGTCAAGTTTAGTGAAGAATCTAGAATTAGAAAGTCTAATAAGTAGATCTTCTAGTAAAGGCATAGGTTCAGCATCGAACTTTGTGACTTGATTTAATTTGCGATAATCAACGCAAATTCGTATGTTCTTATCTTTCTTCCGGACAATAACCATGGAAGAAGAATACGGAGAAGTCGATGGTTCAATTATGTTTAATTGGATCATTTCATCCAATTCCTTTTCCACTTGTGACTGAAAGTGTATAGGGATAGGATACGGCCTAACCCTAATAGGATTATTGTCGGTAAGAATTATGTGTTGTTCTATGACCTGCGTGTGACCAGGGATGTCGGTTAGAACATCCTTAAATGTCTGTAACATCGACGAGACCTGACGATGTTCATCAACAGAAAGATTAGGAGAAATGGACACATCTTTCCAAGATTCCATAGAATGTAGTGGAACCACTGGAAGAGGGAGATCGACATCAGAAAAAACAGATTCCTCATCCTGTATTACTGACAGGGACGAGTAATGACCATGAGGTACAGAAGATTCGTCCGTTGCCTGGAAAATAGGCAGCAAATAGTCTGGACGCTCATGAAATTCCGTCAGCATGTTGATATGGAAAGTCTTATGCTTTCCATCAGGGATGTCAGCAGCCTGGATAGGCGCAGCATGTCGTGGTCCTCTAGATTTGACCTCCTGACATACCTGACATGATCGGCAGTATATACGAATGTCCTTGTTAACAAAGGGCCAAAAGAAAGCCACAAGGACTCTCGACTTTGTACGGGAAAATCCCATGTGTCCAGCACATTGCGAGTTATGAGCATGCTGCAATATTTGCACTCTCATACTCTTGGGAACAAGAATTTGCGAATGTGCTGACGTAGCCGAGTCTTGTACCATACGTACAAGTACGCCGTTTTTCATTTCTATCCAAGATTTTCTTTGTGTATCCTTATTTGGATCACCTTTCTTCGCAAGAATGAAGAATTTCTTTAGCGTAGGATCTTCTTCTTGTAATTTTATGAACGAGTCACGAGAAATAACCAAGGTACTATCTTGGCTATGAACTTCATTATTATTATCCAACCAAGTTTGTGGTGTTTGTAGAGCTTGTGCTCTTGTAACCACTGCATTGGTAGCTTGCATATTATCATCTTCCCAAGCAGCAATCTGCTGTGGGGTACATTCCCTAACTCCGTGGATACGACCAATAATAAGGTCCGCAATTGGATTAGGTAAGAGACAGGCATGCACATCTCCTGTAAAGAAAGGAGTGGCAATGTGGATTACAGCAGTAGGATACTTCTCTAGAGTGCCGCCAAATGTGACACATTTGATAACCCTTCCTGTCGCACAGGATGGATCCACAAGCGATTGTCTAACACCAATAGTGGTGCATCCGGAATCGAAAATTAGTGAGACTGGAGTATTATTAACAAGACCCTTATGTAGGATTAGAGAACCTCTCCCGTCATGTGCAACCGAAGCAGGAAGAGCGGGGAGAGGGTGACCACAACTCAAAGTCGATATTGTAGTCGGTTCGAACAAAGTACTGCATTGGGGGCACTTGTTTGCTCTCCCAAAGTCAAAAGAAGAACAAGTGACAGCGTCAGAGTTTTTATTATCAGAAACCTGATTACAGGCTCCCTGAGATTCTTGTTGAACCGAGTTAGCCTGCTGATATCTCTTTTTTTTGTATTGAGATCTACCGCGACTACCATTACCTCTGAAGTTATCACTGTTGTTATTGTCTCTGTAGTTGTTATTGTCTCTATTATAACTGTTATCATGTTTCGAACTACAGTTTCCATGATTATTATCATGTCCACATTGATGTGAACATCTATTTGTTTGGTTTTGAGGTTTACGCGAGGAAAAGCCTCTGTTACCATATCCTCTTCTGAAATGCCTAAAATTATTAGGTTGGAAGTAACGAGGACTGTCAGCTCGTCTCCAATTCTTCGACGAAGAATCACCCTGAAATTGATTTCCATAATTTTGACCGTAACTACGGTTACTTTTCCTATCAAAATTTTGTTGGAATCTATTACTAGAGTTTTGACCATAAGGTGCTGCCGAAGCAACTGGCAGACCTTCTTTTACTTTAGAGTTACCAATGGTTACGTGAGGATGCGCAGTTATATACTGGCTACAGAAATCTTCCATTTCTTTTATTGTTTTAGGTTTACGTTCATGAAGGAAAGCAAGGAAAGACTCATTGACAGAAGACATGACTTTGTCTCTAAGTATTAAGTCCATAAGTCCTTCATAAGTTTTTTCTGTCTTAGACAGCTCCACCCAACGTAAAAAAGTAAGACGTGTCTTTGAAATGAATTCAGAGAATTGCACACCAATTTCTGGTAACATATTTTTAAATTGAAGACGATAGCCGTCTTCGTCAAGTTGGTATTTTTTTAACAACATAGCCCTGACAACCTCATAGTTGTTCTTGTCAGGCTCATCTACCATACTTAACATACTCAAAGCATCACCTCTAAGTATTTTGGACAAATGATAAACCTGCAATGATTTATCTATGTTATGTACTTTACATGAAGTTTCAAATCTGTCCAAATAGAATGTTATATCATCGATGGAAGCATTGAATGGTGGTAGATTAAGCTTGAAAGTGCTTGCATTAGTCTTATCTGAGACCTTATTTGCATCATTAGCATTACCCATGTTCATCACCTTTAATTTCTCAACTTCCAAAGCTAAGATTTTTTCTTCATGCTCCATTTTTGCTTTTCTCTCTTCAGACTCTCTTTCAAGTCTTTTATTTTCAGCCTCTATTTCAAGTCTTTTATTTTCAGACTCAATCTGTAGTCTCTTCTCTTCAGCTTTTGCTTCTGCTTCTCTTTTTTGTTTTTCCATTTCCATTTGGAATCTTTTTTCATCCACCTGCATTTGCAGTTTCTTTTGTTCAGCTTCCATTGCTTTATCATATTGAGCAGTTGCAAATTCTTCTAACTTATCACCAGTCTTCCCAAGCAATTTACCCTGCTCAATAAAGTGCTCAAATGTAGCCATGATGAGTAATAATATGAGTCCACAACCTGAAATAATTAATTATCTTATTTCAAATTTTTTTTTTTTTTTTTTTTTTTTTTTCTTAACCAGCGGCCTTTGGGCTTTCAGCCCTTCGGCCCAATGACATGTCATTGTGAGGCTGGGGAACCTGAGGACTTTCCTTCCAACCCGGTCAGGAGCTTCGCTCCTTCCCATCCACAGAGGGTTTATCACAGGAGCCGTTCAGGCTATTCAGTCAAATTTCCGGCCGTAAACATTTCTTCAAACGCCGACGCCCGGGTTTGAACCATGAACACCTGGTCGCCAGTACAACGCCGAAGCCATTACACCAGCGCGGCTCCCCTATTTCAAATTTAATTATAACAAGTCTTAAATGAAGCACTTGTTTACTCACAACACTATATTATTATCCCAATCTCTGTGGGAAACAAGTCTTATATCAAAGAACTTGTGTATAGACCTTTTTGAAATATAATCAATCAACTCTTGATCATAGGTGCACTTCCCATTCAATAGTGCACAACACTATTCATCATTTAATAAGCATCAGTGTAGTAGTAATGCATAAGCATAACCCACTATTAAATGTGAATTAACTACTATAAGTGTAACCAATGACTATGTAAACACAATCACAATGTAAACAATAACAATGTAAACATTACACTGTAAACAATACAATGTAAACAATACAATGTAAACAATAACAAAGATTTAGCAACAATACGAAAACATTCGTAGAAATCAACAAAAAATAAAGCGAAAATTAAAGAAATATCACAAAAAATGTGATGATATCTACGAGGATATTACACAATACACATGACACCACAGTGTATAAACAAAAATGTTGTATGAAACTAAACTATAGTAAAGAGGAGGCTAACAAATACAAACAAATCAAAACAAAACTAAAGAATGTGAAGAAAATCCCGAAAACAACACTGACCGTATCGTCACAACTAACAAAAAATAGCAACAGAAGTCGCTTTGCAAATTCCAGTATCGGAAATTTGCACACCCTACAGAAAACGCTCACGATAGACGACCTCTATCACGCGGTATGATCTAAGGGAGACTCCGCCCAACCGAAAAACCCGCAGAAACATAAACCTATAAATATAAATATACAAATAACATATAAACATATAACATGTAAACAAAAGAATGAGATGAAACACAGAAGACTCAGTAGAAGTATAAGGGCACAGTTCACAAACAAACAGGCCACTTAACTTATGGGTATCCAAACGTCAGCCACAGCAGAAAAAACAGATGACAATCAGCGTCCTAAGGAATGAAGATCCAACGATGATGGTACATCTGGACTGCTTCAACTGCCATGACGATGGTACTTGAGCTTCTAAACTGATAAGTAAGTAATGGCACTTGACCTTCTTATTCAACCGTAAATTGCTTGTACGGTACTTGGCCTTCTTATTCAATCGGCACTTGACCTTCACAAACGACAGCAACACGTTTCAACTGGCAATGTATGATTCAACGCCGGGTACTGCCATAATTCTGTATGTAGATGTCTTGAAAAATCGCTGTATGTTGATTTCTGGAACAATGTAGTTTGTTGAATTCTTGTTGAATGAAGTGGGTAAGGGACCCCGAGTATGCTGGTACCAGAACAAACCAGCTTATGGCCACCAAATGTTGCGTGGTAAATGCTGTGTAATATTATATTATGTGTATAAATGTTCTGTGGATGAAGTCACATGTGCCACACAACGTTGAGGGTGTTGTAATTCATCTGCTTCCCAGAGGTACTATGATACCGGCCTTTGCAGAGTAGTGTGCCACCCTCAGACACCAGGGATGATGAGGCGTAGTAACTTGGTGTCTGTAGTCTGGTTTAAGTGTGATGTAAGTATATAACTTCTGTTGCCAAGGGCAGGTAGCGCTGACACTTAAAGTATGGTGTAGACTTAGGACTGGTGTTCATGTGTAAAATAGTTGCACAGTCATACAGGTACAGTTCCAACAGGAACGTCACACCAAATCACGACGTATGAAGTCAATCAAGCTTTAAACAGCAGTGATGGTTTTTTGGCAATATATATTGTACGCCACAATGACAAAATGCATGGACATCGTTATGTAGAAAAACATCACAGGGATAGTACAACAGTCATTGTATCATCGAAGTAGTCGATTCAACAGGCACAGCAAACAGTATAATAATAATGTACATTATGTGCCTTTGCAGGATATCGTAAACCGCTGTTTATGTAGTCAGGTGGTAAACTTCCCCTTTCCATAAGAGCTAGTAGACATCAGCTTGGAGATTAAATATGGTCTCCTCGATTTGACCTCAACAAGACAGGCATGTCTTTTGAGCGCCACATTATCGTTCTCTATGTTCCTTATACAGCAAAGGTATCAAACCTAGATCCATCAACAAAGTTCAGGAAGCAAGTAGTCCGTAGGACAGGCATCAATCGATGCGTGGCAATACAAGTGGATCGTGAGCTGAGCAAACTCGTCATAATACAGACTTGATAATAAGGCAGGCTAAGCGAAAGTCAACATCACAAGATGGCGATAAAGTCACTTAGCAAAAAAGGATTCATTTACCTGTTCATCAGGAATAAATACACAAATTCACATATGCCTCCAGGCATTAGGAATAACATGGAGATATATCATCTCAAAAAAAAGGAACAACAATCATGAGAACTCCTTCCTGAATAATCTAAGCGAAGACTAGCACATAGCTACGTCTCACCTTATCCGCTTCTCTGCTCAGACTGACCTGGGCGGAAATCGTTGAAACAACGCCACAAAAAGGGACATGCGCAGAACACGCGAATCGAATACCACTCAGCCAACTTTACGAAACGAAGAATGTTCTACGATGTTCGACTAAAGACCTTTTACCTTAAAAGGAAATGAATCTTGAAACATTGCGATTGCCAACTGTTTACAAAGAACTGGCGATCTGAGCGCTCCATAAATGGACATGACTCAAAATCGTTCACACAACTATCGGCAACCCTAGCTATCAAGATAAGACAACTTCTTGACGATAGCTATCAAGATTAGACAACTGTAGAAATAAAAGTGACTACAATTCCATGAGTTCCTTCCCATGCATTAAAAATTAACTAAAGTCAGAATGCATGGTCAGAATAAGTTGCGACAAGTTTTTAGCAGCAACAGTCACCCTGGTATAATATTTAACACAATCATCCTATATGTCACCCCGGTATAATATTTAACACAATCATCGTGTATGTCACCCTGGTATAATATTTAACAGAATCATCTTGTATGTCACCCTGGTATAATATTTAAAACAATCATCCTGTATGTCACCCTGGTATAATATTTAACACAATCATCCTGTATGGCACCCTGGTATAATATTTAACACAATCATCCTGTATGGCACCCTGGTATAATATTTAACACAATCATCCGGTATGTCCCCCTGGTATAATATTTAACACAATCATCCTGTATGTCACCCTGGTACAATATTTAATATAATCGTCCTGTATGTCACCCTGGTATAATATTTAACACAATCATCCTGTATGTCACCCTGGTATAATATTTAACACAATCATTCTGTATGTCACCCTGGTATAATATTTAACACAATCATCCTGTATGCCACCCTGGTATAATATTTAACACAATCATCCTGTATGTCACCCTGGTATATTTAACACAATCATTGTGTATGTCACTCTGGTATAATATTTAACACAATCATCTTGTATGTCACCCTGGTATAATATTTAACACAATCATCCTGTATGTCACCCTGGTATAATATTTAACACAATCATTGTGTATGTCACCCTGGTACAATATTGAACACAATCATCCTGTATGTCACCCTGGTATAATATTTAACACAATCATCCAGTATGTCACCCTGGTATAATATTTAACACAATCATCCGGTATGTCACCCTGGTATAATATTTAACACAATCATCCTGTATGTCACGCTGGTATAATATTTAACACAATTATCCTGTATGTCACCCTGGTATAATATTTAACACAATCATCCTGTATGTCACCCTGGTATAATATTTAACACAATCATCCTGTATGTCGCCCTGGTATAATATTTAACACAATCATCCTGTATGTCACCCTGGTATAATATTTAACACAATCATCCTGTATGTCCCACTGGTACAATATTTAATATAATCATTGTTAGGTCCAAATTTAAGCAAGGGCAGTAATCGTTATGAGTCTCGGATGTACCATAGATTATAGTGGTTATTCCACTTGAACAGCTGTTGTCTAGTTAATTTATAAAAAAAATTATATGAGTGTATCGCATTCGAATCTTCGAGATGCAGAACGTTTTTCACGGTGGCGTAGTTCCACGTGAGTTAAATGTTCTAAGCTATTTTTGAGCTGTGAGCGAAAGTTCTCGGGAAGCCCCACGGATGTGATTGGCTGGGGTGTTCTGGGGGAGAATGTTTTTGGTGTCAGTGTGTACCGGGCGAGTGCACTGAGGAGATGTAAAGTGTTTTTCAATGTGTACCAGTGTACAGGCATTTATGCTGAGATATATTATGTGTGATTATCCCAGATGAGATGTATTAGCTAAGAAGATGTTTCTTAGGCCTTTGAGTATACAGGCCAGTGTTTAAAGATTATGTACATTTTTGAAGAGTTTGTGTCCTGGGCGTGACTGGAGAAATCAGCCCAGTGTTTTCGAGGGAAGCCTGTACACTGCTTGATATGTCGACTTATATTATGAGGCCTATTATTTATCAGCAGTCTTCTAGATGGATTAAAGACACTGCTTGATATGTCGACTTATATTATGAGGCCTATTATTTATCAGCAGTCTTCTAGATGGATTAAGGACACTGCTTGATGTGTCGACTTATATTATGAGGCCATATAACTATTAGTACTGTGAGTGTCAGCAGTCTAATGGATGCATTATATTGTGCTGAGACGTCATATATTTGAGGCCATATAACTATTAGTACTGTGAGTGTCAGCAGTCTAATGGATGAATTATATTGTGCTGAGACGTCATATATTTGAGGCCATATAACTATTAGTACTGTGAGTGTCAGCAGTCTAATGGATGAATTATATAGTGTTGAGACGTCATATATATTGGAGGCCTATAACTATTAGTACTGTGAGTATCAGCAGTCTGATGGATGAATTACATAGCGCTGAGACGTCATATATATTGGAGGCCTATAACTATTGGCACTGCGTTTGCCAGTAGTTCTTCTTGATGGATTATTGTTATTATATAATGTGGATCCTTCTTTTGGTATGCTATTATGACCTGTGTAACATGCTGTATTTCGTCTACGTTATCGTGACCGTGTTGTGGTGTAAATAAACTGTTCATTAACTGTCACAAGGCGTTCAACCATCCATGACTCGTACGTGAGCTATCCTGGTATAATATTTAACACAATCATCCTGTATGCCACCCTGGTATAATATTTAACACAATCATCCTGTATGTCACCCTGGTATAATATACTACTGGACAAAAGTTAAGGGCCACCATTCAGTTTAGACAAGGTTTATATAATTAATTGGCAAACTGTAAAGACAAGTGAAAATGTCATTAAAACTGAGCTCAGAGAAATGTGTATACATTTCTGTGTGCACTAGGTTAATTTTTTTTTTAATGTCCAAAAACTGGGTCACTTTAACCCGCAGGTGAAAATTGCAATTGTTGCTGCAAAAACTCCTGGTTTTTGCAACACGCCCCACTAGTTCAAAAGGTGAAAAAGTGAGTTGAATTTGAATGCACGTGGAAAATGATCATCGGTAAAGAGTGTTCACCGTTGGTATGCAATAAATCAGTATGACAAGTGGTCAAAATGATCACTGCATTAGCCATGCCACCAAGAAGTCTCAGCACTGTAGACTGTGGTCGAGCCATGGCATGGATTCAGGATGGTCAATCTGTTCGTCATGTTGCAAGACGTTTAGCAGAGTCCCAATCTACCATTCAGAGACTTCTTGAGAGATTTCAAGCTACCGGACATTTGGAAAATCGATCCTGCTCACGAAGATTTTATATAAACTTTGTCTAAACTGAATGGCGGCCCTTAACTTTTGTCCAGTAGTATATTTAACACAATCATCCTGTATGTCACCCTGGTATAATATTTAACACAATCATCCTGTATGTTACCCTGGTATAATATTTAACACAATCATCCTGTATGTTACCCCGGTATAATATTTAACACAATCATCCTGTATGTCACCCCGGTATAATATTTAACACAATCATCCAGTATGCCACCCTGGTATAATATTTAACACAATCATCCTGTATGTCACCCTGGTATAATATTTAACACAATCATCCGGTATGTCACCCTGGTATAATATTTAACACAATCATCCTGTATGTCACCCTGGTATAATATTTAACACAATCATCCTGTATGTCACCCTGGTATAATATTTAACACAATCATCCTGTATGTCACCCTGGTATAATATTTAACACAATCATCCTGTATGTCACCCTGGTATAATATTTAACACAATCATCCTGTATGTCACCCTGGTATAATATTTAACACAATCATCCTGTATGTCACTGTTACACATAAGAATTTCACTATGTTATCTGTGTACGCAATTTTTTCTAATGCAAGGTATATAACTCTTGGAATTGGAGTTACGTTTTACTTTAGGTGGTTACCTGTTCTTATGCCCTTCGGTTGCCGGTATTATTGTAAGTTGACCGATGTGGGGTCATGTCCATTTATGGAGCGCTCAAGCTCACTTTTCTTGTAAACGTTTGTTAACCTGCATCGATAGTTATTTCCTATCCTTATAAGGCTCGATTTTAAGTGTTGTTCTTAGAATGTGCCCATAGCTTCCACGTTGTGTGAAATGTATTCAAATCGAACGGTTCTGCGCATGTCTGTTGTCTGGTTGTGGGTTTTGCACCAGCTTCCGCCCAGGCAGTGTCACAGATTTTGTCGAGTGAGACAGACGCATTTTCAGCGTCTGTCATGTTATATTGTTCGGGAAATGGAAGTCCTCTATAGTGTTCATCTCAGATGATATTTCCCTTTGTGATTCAAAGCGCCTGGAGGCGAGTGAGTTGTGTAGTTATTCTTGAAGAGAAGGTAATTGCTCTACAATTGATTATCATTGTCATTAACTTTTATGATTGACATTTTGTGCCTAGTTGTCAACTTTCCCTGGGCGGGGAAGAGTCGACGTTATGAGAAGTTTTCGACTCACGAATCACTATGTTGTTATGCATCGGGTTGATGCATGTCCTAAAGGCTATCTGCTTGTTGGACTTTACTGCTCTGGCGGTTCCTCGTCAGTCTAGGTTTGATACCGTCGTTATTACAGGGAATCAGAGGACATTACTTGATACTCCAGAAGTCATGCCTGTCTCGCTGGAGGTCAGAGAAGGAGAAGGAATTTAATCTCCTGCATTTATACGTTTATAAAGATATTGACTGTTATAGAAAAGGATGATGGTTTCCACACCTGAATACATTTACAGTCGATTATGATGCATTGAAGCCCATGATTTGATTCACCATTATTATGCTGTCTGCTGTCGAATGTTGTGCTGACTATGTCGATATAATGAAGACTGTTCTACATGTTAATGTCTACATATCTTGTCATTGTGGCGTCCCAATAAATGATGGAAACGTCACTAGCAGTTACAACGTTCATTGACTTTCTACGTCGTGAGTTTATGTGACGTCCTGTGTGGACTCTACTTTACTGCTACCTGTTTTGACTCCACATATACATCATATACACAAACCAGACCAAAGACACCATACTTCTCCGCCTTCATCATCTCTGGTGTCTAGTGGTGATACATCCACATTCTACATCTACATTCAACATTGGTGGATAATATACACCTTCAACAGTCACCCTGGTATAATATTTAACACAATCATCCTGTATGTCACCCTGGTATAATATTTAACACAATCATCCTGTATGTCACCCTGGTATAATATTTAACACAATCATCCTGTATGTCACCCTGGTATAATATTTAACACAATCATCCTGTATGTCACCCTGGTATAATATTTAACACAATCATCCTGTATGTCACCCTGGTATAATATTTAACACAATCATCCTGTATGTCACCCTGGTATAATATTTAACACAATCATCCGGTATGTCACCCTGGTATAATATTTAACACAAGCATCCTGTATGTCACCCTGGTATAATATTTAACACAATCATCCTGTATGTCACCCTGGTATAATATTTAACACAATCATCTTGTATGTTACCCTGGTATAATATTTAACACAATCATCCTTGTACGTTACCCTGGTATAATTTTTAACACAATCATCCTGTATGTCACCCTGATATAATAATCATCCTGTATGTCACCCTGGTATAATATTTAACACAATCATCCTGTATGTCACCCTGGTATAATATTTAACACAATCATCCTGTACGTCACCCTGGTATAATATTTAACACAAGACAAGCGTCATTATCATCACCCTAGCTCCCTAAGAAGCATAAGAGCCTTCATCAAACACATGCCAAGTCCTCCCGTCACGTGCCCATCAGCACAAGGTCTGTCCAAGTATCCTCATGATTTTCATTTGTCCCCAGTTCTCTTCTCTTTGTACTGTTAGCTTTATCTCTACTTTTATTACCGTGGGAATTCCAGACCAAGGACTGCCTTGTAATGCTAACGCAACTGTACAAATCAACTTCAACTAGGCAAAAGAAGCCAATGTTTTTTTTTTCTAATAAAATAAATATCATCATCATCAGGTGCCATCTTCACAACAAAGGTCAGCTGCAATGGATCTCCAGTGTCTTTTGTCTCTTGTCTTGATGGTACACTCTGATAGACTTGTTCCTGTCCATCTCTTGATGTTATCTTCCCACTTATAGCGCTGTCTTTCTCTTGCACGTTTGCCTTCAACTCTCCCTTCTATTATGGTCTTCAGCAAGGTGATATGTGTTTTTATTGACCAAAATATTTTAGCTGCCTAATTTTTATCTTCATTAATTCTCTTTTCATTCCTAGTTTTTCTCTTCTTTGATCCTTAGTCATCGACTGTCACAGCAGTCAGTGGCCATTACACCTGGTGGCATCTGGTAATTGCTTCCACTTTGTTCAGTCAGCGGCCATCCTTCGTGCAGTGCCTCAGGTTTGGTTCATTCTTTGCTTCTCAGCCTCCACAGTTCTCCGTTTTAGGCCGGCTTCTCTTCTCTTTCTTTCAGGGGTTCATAGCACATGTTCTTGTGAAGTAATTGGTGTCTGTTCTGAGGACGTGGCCAACCCAGCTCCAGCATCTGCCAGCTATAATGGTGTGCATATCCTCCTGGTTTCTCTGAGTAAGCAGTTCTTGGTTGGTGATGGTATTCGACTAAAAGATTCGGATAATTTTCCTTAGGCAGATTGCGTGGAAAGAGGACAATTTCGACATTTCCTTCTATGTTACTCTCCAGCATTCTGCACCATAGAGAAGCACAGAAAGTACAAAACTCTCATATAATCTTAATTAGGTGTTTGTGCTATGAGAGGACTTCATGATGTTGTTTAGACTAGCAAAGGCTGTTCTCGCTTTATTCATTCTGTTGTTGACATCTTTGCCTGCTCCGCCATCTGGTGTTACTATGCATCCTAGGTATGTAAATATGCCTGTCTGTTCCAGCTTCTGGTTCCTTAATGTTATGGCCTCAGCAAGGCGTTATATCTTTTTATATGACCAAAATATTTCAGCTGTCTAATTTTTATCTCCGTCATTAATTCTCTTTTCACTCCTAACTTTTCTACGACCTCTTTATGTTTTCTTCTCTTTCCATGTGACGTGCCCCATTCTTCTATATATCCACATCTCTAGGGCCTCAATTATTTCTTCCAATCACTTATTCAAAAATGAATAATGATAGGTTAAATCAAACACAAGACAATTTTTAAAGGTAAAATCAAACACAAGACAATTTTTAAAGGTAAAATCAAACACAAGACAATTTTTAAAGGTAAAATCAAACACAAGACAATTTTTAAAGGTAAAATCAAACATAAACAATTTTTAAAGATAAAATCAAACACAAGACAATATTAAAAATGACATGTTTTTTAATAGGTGTTACTAGCTATTTGTGAATATATACAATAAAGAGAACTAAAGGCATTCCACATATCAACAATTCATAACGAAAAATGACAACAAAAAACACATAAAAAGCAAAAATTTTCTTTTTTTAAACTCAGTAATTGCTCAGCTTAGAGCTGAACCAGGAACCTTCTCTCTCACATGGGACACATCATTAAACCCCTAGGCTGTGGCCCCCCACTAGATGTTCACAGCCAGAGCTGAGCATCACTAAATTTAAATCTCATTTATGAGAACATATTCCTAGTCTCTCCTATGCAGGGCAGTTGAAAAAGAAAAAGGTAATCCCAAAGCCGATACTGCTATAGGGGAGTGAAGTATTACATATTTCTCTTTAATTGGTCCAGCTTTATCAGCTGGTGGTGACCAGTTCCCTTACTCGCTGCCTTTGCCTTCCCTAACCAAAGAGCAGAGTCAGGTAACCATTTACAGCTGGACAGAATGGAGCATGTTGCTACCCAGTTTCAAACCTGAAACCCAGCAACTATCCGCTGCGCCTATCGGAGTTGTCTCAAATTAACACAGTGAGGGACAGAAACAATACAAAATGAATTAAGCATACAGGACATTAAAAAAAAAAATTCAGTCTCATAATTTTCTTAGAGTTCCATATGTAACAAAGTCCCACCAACTTGTAATCTGTTTATGGTGCATTTTCTGAACAGTTGCACACTTTAGCATATAAATTAAATTGCATGCCCAGTGAAATAACACAAATTTCTTTCCATCTCTTCAGGGTGGGTGTTTCAGAAATATTCATGTGCCCCCACCCCTCATTTTTTTGTTTTTGTTTTCTGACATTTCTGGAATTTTCCTCATTTATATTAAGCAAAGTTCAACGTGCAAATCATCTCCGTCTTATATTTCATTTATTAAGCCAGAGAAGCAACATTGCTCATCATTGATGAAGCTTCTATGCTTTTGTGCCACTCTTCGCATGTCACTGATTTACTTCTGAAGGAAAATGAATGAAATAACCAAAGGAGAATTAGTGCCGCCATAAGGACATACAGCAGAAAGGACACAACATTATTATTTCCCGCCATGTTATAGCGGGTTTCTTGCTCGTCAAAACTCTTAATGTCAACCAATAGGTACCAGCAATGCCAGGAGGAGGACTTGCACAATCACAAGTATTTTACTCAGTGCTAAATGTTGCATTAAAAGTGACATGTTAATGTCCTATGTCACTGTTTTTCTCCTACATTTACTACATTCTAAATACAACACAGTCACAGTCTGAAGGTTTACTAAGACACTACAATGAATTATTGCTCGAAATAACACACACTCGTTGACTACATTTCTGAGAAAAAAATAGGAATAATTCCGGATCTGAGTATATACCACCTCTTTCAATCAACTAGTCCAAACAGAACTACATGAAATATGAACAACATAAAATATGAAAATATACAGTACAATTAATAAGTACAACAACAATAATGGTACAACTAAAATAATTTTCCCCCATCGTTAGAAGTTTTTTTTTGTTGTTTTTTTTAAACAGTAAAATATTCTTATTACTTAATAATGACAAGTGCATGGTTAAATACAGCGAAAATTACAATGTTATTTACACAATACAAATATGATCTCAAAGATGATGGATGCATGAAATGGGTAGGTACTCACTACATGACCTATATTAGCTACAAATAAATTGTATCATGTGCGAATTAAAGGGTGACTGAAAAGTCGCTCCCTATTTTTAAATGTTTATATCCAAACTTGTATCAGTTGAATATTCAGGGTGGGTCAAAAGTCAAGTCGCATAGGCAATTTATTATATAAATTAATTTAAATGTTCGAACTGACTACCATAAACAACTGATCTGAGGTGGCCCCATAAAAAATAATCCATAGGAGTTAGGTCTGGAGACCTAGGTGGCCATTCAATGGGCCCAATCTATTTGCCTGGAAATGTTTCTTGCAAAATCTTACTCCCCAAGATGTGGTCCCATACCATAATTCATGGATTATTTTGCACATGTCCTTCTGTTACTCTGTGTGGGTTTTCAATGACCCAATATCATGCATTATGTCTGTTGAGTGAACCTTTAAGGTGAAACACTGCTTCACTGCTGAACATGGTACGTTTTGCAAGCCGTTTATATAATAAATTCTCTATGAGGCTTGACTTTTGACCCACCCTGTACATGAAACAAACGTCAAAACAAATTAAAGTCTGTTAACCTCGGCAAGTTATGACTAAACGGTCTGAGCAAGGTGCCATGAATTTCTCAAGTTTGAATCTCCTGTTTGGTTCCTTGGGCCTAACATTAAGGGCAAAAAGAGCAGTGCATGTTTTAAAAGGCTATAAAACAGGCTTGTGCATGGAACTACCAACTGCATGGTATAAAACCAGGTGCTATGGAGACCCCTACTGAAACAGCTCATTAAGTGGTTTCCTGCAAGAGGGCCAAGCACAGCACTGGCCCATGCTTCATAGGGTGCTAGAAACGAGACAAGAAGATAGTATGTCTGTATGTACCACTATTCCGCGACTTACTTCTCCAGATCTCCATATTAATTACTCTATATTCTATTGGTGAATTACTTACTCTAAGCAATCAAGAAGATATGCACACCATCATAGTAGGCAGACGCTGGAAGTCCATTAGCCATGTCTTCAAAAGAGATTCAACACCATCAAGAGAACTGCTTTGCTAGTGACCCCAGGAGGAAGGTGAAAGAGATGGCAGACCAAAAAACAACTTGGCAGAGAACCATGGAGGCCAAGATGCAAAACATGAAGCAGAGTCGCGGAACCACACAAAGGCGGGCCACAGATCAAGCAAAGTAGAGACAGTTTATTGCTGCCCTACAAGATGCCAATAGGCGGTGATGGTAACTGACTACTTTGGTAGTCAGCAGTTATGGATTCAAGAAGAAGCATAATAATAGTAAAATAATTTTGGGAAGGGGGCTCACAAAAATCAACAGTACTTCTTCAAGAATCCAACTTCCTACATATTTTAAGAAACACCGATTCAGCTCACCATCAGACAGCCATTGTGTGAACTGCCCAAAGTTAGTTGAAAAATAATACAGTGATGCAAAGTGTGGATGAGAAATAACACTACACACTGGGTATAAACAATAATACTCAACAAATACAGATCTGCAGTAATACACTTTACATAAAAACTGACTTTACAACATAATCAGATGTATTCATTTTATGTCTTACATAATCAGATGTATTCATTTTATGTCTTACTACATCACAACCAAAAAAACCTCTTATCAAACTATTACTCCAAGGCATTATTTCCATAATCAATATTTACTGAAAAAAGACATCAAGTTACAGAATAGTAATAACCGAAAATCTTGTGTTTTCAAAATATTTCAACAAATAAAGAATTAAATCAATTATAAATATACATAATTAATGTGACACTTTAAAACAGCGGTTCTTAACCTGTGACTCATGGACCCCTTGAGGGTCAGTAACTGGATTCTAGGGGGTCCATGTACAGAACTTAATATTGAAAATTATATATTTTTTATTATACCTTTATGGAAATATTTTTCCAAGAAGGGATCCATAGCCTTCATCGGACAATCAAAGGAGTCCACAGCCATGATTGGACAATCAATGGGGTCCGTAGCCTTGATTGGACAATCAAAGGGGTCCACAGCCATGATTGGACAATCAAAGGGATCCATAAACTTCATGGGACAATCAAAGGGGTCCAAAGCCTTGATTGGACAATCAAAGGGGTCCATAGCCTTGATGGGACAATCAAAGGGGTCCACAGCCATGATTGGACAATCAAAGGGGTCCATGGTACACAAAATAAAAAAGTTAAGGAACACTGCTTAAAACAAAATCAGGCACGTTTGTATTCTGAGACATTAACGTAAATGTATTACACAAAAAAAGTAAGTTGCTTATCCTTTACAGGACGTGGCAATCAACCCCAGCTTTTATTGGCTGTTTGTGATTTTTCTAGGCAATTTTTTTTATTCAGTAGTTTGCCATTGCTTTCTGAATGGTACGGCGCTTATACCATTGTTAAAAATCCACACAAAGCGATCTGCTACCAAACCGCCTGCAGCAGGTTTCGAACCTGGTATATCTGGATTATGAAACTGCGTTCATATCCATTAGGCCACAGACGCCGACAATATTACACAATAATAATTTAAAAAAAGGTTGCTCTAAATTTTATCCCATTACCAAACTGACATGCCTACAGACTATTACGTCAATTATCACTGCATGATTTCAGCTTTAATGCGGTAATTAGTATGTACATTGTTCTAAAACCTCAACACTGATTAACAAATGTATGTAAACAAGAAAAGTTGGTGAAACTTTTTACATATCTGATTTTGTACTAATATCCCCATATTTATTAATTAGCATAACAATAATAATACTATTTTAAAACTGGCTTAAATTTTGCGCCAAAAATAGTGATGAAGATGTAACAAATTTTACTTACTGTTTTAAAGTTAGTTGCTTATCCTTTACAGGACGTGGCAATCAACCCCAGCTTTTATTGGCTGTTTGTGATTTTTCTAGGCAATTTTTTTCATTCAGTAGTTTGCCATTGCTTTCTGAACGGTACGGCGCTTATACCATTGTTAAAAATCCACACAAAGCGATCTGCTACCAAACCGCCTGCAGCAGGTTTCGAACCTGGTATATCTGGATTATGAAACTGCGTTCATATCCATTAGGCCACAGACGCCGCATACTTACTGTTTTACACTATCAAAATAAGATGCAGAGTTTTATATTTCGAAAATCACCTGCAGGGATCCCGGGGCAATTTAGAGGCATGCTCCATCAATTATGTCATAAAAGGCCACCAAAGAATGTTGTGTATCAAACATACAACTTCACCATGTTAAACAAACTGCTGCAAAAACCACCACTATAACAAGTGCAGCGGTGGTATTCTAACGCTCCCTAAGAAGTCTTCTTCTTGCTTTCTTTAGAGCAAGAAGCCACCACCACCACAGCTCATTCCCTTGCATTAAGCTTACATACAAGCATTCAAGTGCTCTAGCAAAAGTGGTTTCTGCAGCAAATTTATTTGACGTGATGACCTTGCCAGCCCCACAAACAATCTCACATTAGTTGCCCTCTTATGACATGCCTGAGGCAACAGTAGGCTTGTTCTTTCTGTGTCTTTTCAGAGACTCCTCAGGAACTGCACAGGAATCCTTAAGAAGTCAATGAAGGTAAAGGTAGTCCCATATCACAGTGCTCCGCAACCTTTCTTTTTACTTCACTACATACTTAAGTGCCCTTCAAAATTCCACAGCACACTTAAGTGCCCTTCAAAATTCCACAGCACACTTAAGTGCCCTTCAAAATTCCACAGCACACTTAAGTGCCCTTCAAAATTCCACAGCACACTTAAGTGCCCTTCAAAATTCCACAGCACACTTAAGTGCTTTTCAAAAATCCATGGCACACTTAAGTGCCTTTCAAAAATCCATGGCACACTTACCAGCCCATCAAAATTCCACGGTATACTATAATATTTAAGTAGGTGAGTATTTAAAAATTTGCTGCAATCATCAGACACCGATCTCTACTTGTTTGTGATGGACTGCTGGATGATAACTTATTATTAGTAAAATTGTATGCGTGAGATTCTTTCGTAATATTTTATCACAACATAGAATTTAGTAAAAATTATATGATGTATTCAGCCTGGTGTCACGGCACACTGGGCAGGCACTCACAGCACACCAGTATGCCATGGCACACCGGTTGCGGAGAACTGTCATATCAGACTACCGTAGGGAAGTGAAGTTGATCACCAAGAGCTAATGTTCAGTGATAGTGGATCAAAGACAAGGAAAGCGAAGTATTACAGGCTCGGCCTACACTAGGTCTCAGCTTTATGAGCAGGGGTGACCGAATCCCTTCTTCACTACCTTTGCTGTCCCCCAATTCAAGAGCAGTCATGTACCCATTTACAGCTGGGCAGACTAGAGCATGACACTACCTGGTTTGAACCCTGTAACTTGGCTACAAGAAGCAAGTGCTCTAACCACTCGAATATTGTATAAAGGCCAAGACAAAATTTGTTAAAGCTCCATATTTTAAAAGGTAGTTATGTGTACCTGTACAGAATGTGTTGCAAAACTAAAGTTTTGAGTAAATCAGATTTAAAAGTGTTAAACTACTATATTAGACACGTTTTAGACCATGTCAAATTTTAAAGACATTTAAAATACATTTAAGATCATTTTATGACATCTGCGACACACGTGCTTTTCCTGTAAATAAGCTGAAATTTTTGCGTAGTAAAATCTCAAAATTACATATTTTTTTCAACCCACATAAAAAGTTTTCCATATTGTTAAAAAAAAAATCAGACAAGCTAACATAAGCCTCATTTAGTTGTAACACGTCTGCACAATTTCTGCAGGAAAGAACAAGAGCAGTGGTGGTCAATCGCTCCTTAAGAAGTGAACAAAGGTCAGAGAAAATTTGTTAGAACTCCAGTATATAAAAAAAGTGGTAATGGATAATCTGAAGAGAATATGTAGGTAACGTAGTTTTGAGAAAAAAAGACTGATAAAATTTTTTTTACTATTTCAGAAATGATTTACAAGTCCCCAGTATCACATTTTAACATTTACCACTTCTGTGACCCACGCCATTTTACTTACAAAAAAGCTGACATTTTTCCGCAGTACAATCTCAAAAATTAAATTTTTTTTTAAACGCATATAACAAAGTTTTTCATATTGTAAAAACAAAAAAAAATCATCTGACAATCTAACAACAGTCTCATTTAGTTGTAACATGTCTTCAAAAGTACTCCCACAGGAAAGAACAACTGCAATGGTGGCCAAGAGCTACTTAAGAAGTGAATAAAGAGACATTTTTTTTAAAAAGACGTACATCTGAAAAGAATACATCACAAAAATAAAGCTTTGAGAAAATCACATTACAAAATGTTCACTACTTCAGACATGTCGGATAACATGCCATCACATTTAGATTTGAAATACACGTTAAATATATTTAAGGTGATTTACGACTTCTGTGATATATGCCAATTTACTGCAAAGTCGCTCAACTTTTTCAGTAGTAAAAATCTCAAAATTACATTATTTTTTTTTACAAAAGTTTTTCATAGCCTTAAAAAAAATGCCATAAAAACTAACCTTTGTTGTAACGTCACAGATAATGAGTAGAAATGTAAATGCAATCTCAAATTCGAGTTCTGTTCCATTCCTCGTTATTTTAACAAATTATTTTCTTCCATGGGAGATAATTAATGCAAAATCATCAGTGTTTGATAGATTGTGGTCATGAAGGGGCAGCATCAGGTCAAAAGTTAGATCACTTTCGCATATATAAGAAAAATTAAATCCCCCGTACAAAATTTTACAAACAAATCATGCAGACTACCCAACCAGTTATCAAGTAGTAAACTGTGGTTGGCTGGTCATAATAGGTCCCTCATTAGTTTGACGATTATAATTATCATTAAGTGCTGTGCCAACTGCTGTTGAGATCTCATTTCTTAATTTACTTTACCTTTCCTTGTTTCAGTCCACTTCATCACCTTTCAGCTCCCTAAGAAGCATAGGCCCTCAAAAAACTTACATCAAGTCTTCCTGTCCAGGGCCATTACTTCAACATCTTTCCATGTCATTGTCATCCCCTTCTTGCTTATCTTCAGTTCTCTTCTCCATATGTCATTGGTCTCCCTCTAGCTCTCTGACCTTGAAGATTTCAAAACAAGGACACACCATGAAATGCTATCAACAGGTTTCCCCTCAATTAGTGTCCTATCCAGAGCCTTCTCCTCACCTCTTGCCCCACTGACACGTCACCTCTTGCCCCGCTGACACATCACCTTTTGCCCCACTGACACATCACCTCTTGCCCCGCTGACACATCACCTTTTGCCCCGCTGACACATCACCTCTTGCCCCGCTGACACATCACCTCTTGCCCCACTGACACATCACCTCTTGCCCCGCTGACACATCACCTCCTGCCCCGCTGACACGTCACCTCTTGCCCCACTGACACATCACCTCTTGCCCCGCTGACACGTCACCTCTTGCCCCGCTGACACATCACCTCTTGCCCCACTGACACATCACCTCTTGCCCCGCTGACACATCACCTCTTGCCCCGCTGACACGTCTGATTTTTTCAGCAGTTTCACATTACTGATCTTGTCATAACCACTTCAATTCTTCTAGTCAACACAAGCACCCATTTATGAAAGTCTGAAACTCCTCAGTTCTTGTTCCTTGTTGTTCTCCATGCTTCAGAGCTATACAATAGGACTGATTTGACATTTGAATTATAGATATCCACCTAAGATACTCAGTGCATTATTCTTCAGAACCGCATTCTGATGTCTCATCAAAAACAAAATCATTGTTTATATGAATGCCACAATACCCATGCCTGAATGATGTAATTTTCACTATGTAAGTTCCCTCAAGACAATGTCGTGGATTTAAACATTATAATTTGAGTTAATGTCACCTCTATCAGCCCAGATAAGCTAAGTAACACTGAACAACCCCTCATTGTCCATTTACAAACAATCTTTAGAGATTGGTAGGATACAATCTGAACAAACTAACGCAGCCGATCTTTATGTTTTTTTCCCTCCTATGATTTGCGATTTTATGGGCACACAACCCCCTTGCAGGATCTGCCTTGCCTCTCCAAATTTACAAGAAATTTACACAGATTTTATGTCTGCATGCGTATATGCACACATACATTTATGCAGCTGAACCTTCTTGAGTGAATGTCAGCTCAAAAATGATCTAAGCACTAAAGACATAAAAACTATCTCTCTAACAATGCAGACGTGACAATGCCTGCAAATAAATGGGCAGTAAAAATAAATGATATTGAACATTTATCATTATTCTGGTAAACTGTGAATTTAATTTTGTTTTCTTAAATAACAATGAAATACTACTATCAACAAACTGAACAAATAACTCGGATTATATTAAAATTTGAGTAGATTGGCCGTCACTTCTGCTCATATAGTCACAGAAAATGATCGTGTAATTATCACATCCATTGCAAAATGTAACGATGGTAAAACTAACATAAATGCTTACTAATGTACTGTCTCCCTTTAGGTATAGTATAATGTAGTCATATTATACTCCAAACACATTCCCCAAGCAGGATCTGCCCTGGCCTCTCCAAATTTACAAGAAAATTTTAATTCGTCTAGAAGTAGTCAGTTTACACATTACACAAACAACACTAAATGATCTTTTGTGTTAAGAAATTGAACAGATTATGTCACTATTGTGACATTTCCCCCCACATATATGGGGTTGGGGGGAGGAGAGAAGAGAAGATTTTTCATTTCCTGCTCCACAGCTTATGCCCTTTTGTCAGGAGCATTAATTCCAATGTCACAGAGCCACTTTTTGCGTTATACACAGTCGTCCCTTAAAGGTGCTAGAAATGAATCCTTTCCCTTCAGAGATGATAGCAGTGAATACTTTCCCTTCAGACTAACTTACTGATGCAGCACCTTCCTCCATAGATGCTAGCAATATTCATTCCACCTTCAGAGATGCTTACAAAGTATATTCTCCCTTCAAAGATCCTAGCAAAGCATAATCTCCCCTCAGAGATGTGTATTCTACCCTATGAGATGCTAGCAGTGTATTCTCTCCCCTAATATAAGCTAACAATGCAGACTCTCCCTTGTGAAATGCTAGCAGTATATGCTTTCCCCTAATATAATCTAACAGTGCAGACTCTCCCTTGTGAGATACTAGCAATGTATACTCTTCCCTCATAGATGCTAACAATGTACACTGTCCCTCGTGAGATGTATACTCTCCCCTCACAGATACTAAGAAAGCACAATGTCTATCGTGAGATGCTAGCAATGTATGATCTCCTCTCGAGAAATGCTTGTGACGTGTATTCGCCCCCATCAGAGATCTCCTTATGTATTCTACTGTCATGGTGGGTTACAGCCACTGTCATACTATACAATATTTGTATGTGTCCTAATATTCTTCTTCGTTCATCCTCAGACGTCAACTTGAATACGTTCAAAGAAAGCAGTGGTCAGTCTGAAGCTGCTGACATCTCCGTAGAGTTTTTCTGTGTCCTAATATAACTGACAGATCTTGTGTCTGGGCTGAATGGGGCGAGCCTCACCAAACTGAGGTGAAAATTCCAACTTAAAATATCAGAGATGCTAACAAACGTAAACTCTAACCTTAGAAACACCTGGAATCTACATATGGCACACCTAAGAACACAAATCTGTGAAATTAACAAGAACTGCTCTGGCAAATTAAATCAAACTTTACTACAGAAACAATATGTTTCCGTTCTTCTATTATCTCTGACATTATTTCTTCCTCCTACATCTTCCAGCACCATCATATCCATTTCTATGCTGTCCATTCACTTTCTTCTCGAATGCTCACTCAGTCTTGCACCCTTAGTTTGTTCTACATGCACATTTCTTGTCTGTGGTTGGCCTCTGTTGTTTTCAATGTGCCCCAGCCATCTCAGTCTGTTCGAGCTTGTGAAGCTGACTATCAGTGAGGAAATATATAGTTTGTATATTTATTTATTCCTTCTTACTATTCTTTCATGATAATAATATCTTAACTTGCGGAAGGAATTTTTTTCTAGTTATAAATTTCTATACGATGGGGTGGTTGTTGATGAACTAGGGCTGCTGAGCTTTTCGCTCTTTTGCAGCAATACCAAGTTGAAGAGTCCTTGGTAATATCTACACTGTAGATCTAGACTTTTCCTATGGCTTTTCTGCCATTCTGAAAACATGTTGAGTTAAAGTCATGAGCTCCAGTTTCTCTAGCTTGGCTTACAGTTAAAGGATCATCACATCTGGTCCCAAGCTAGGAGGAAGAAGCATGTGGCATACTGTGTATTCCCCACCATCCTAGGGGGAATCTCCAAATATGCAGAGCTAAAATACTGTGCTCTGGTTCTGGGCTCTCCCAAGGAATCATCACTTCCTATACAGAGCCACTTCTCAGCTCCCCCTGCCTATCATGGAGTCTATAGTGAGATCCTCCTGCATGCAGGCAACCAGGTAAAAGCCAGAGCTGCATCTGGGGCTAAGTGACTCCTTCAAGCTTAGTGTGCAATGCTGGGCTCTCAACATGTTTCACCAGAGGGAATCCATGGAAGTGTGTGGATGATTTCCAGAATCAATGAGGGTGTAATTAGCCTCACAGAGGGTCAACATCCAAATCTACATACTATAGCATTGTGCATAACTGGTGGTATTTATAAGGATGACTCCAGATATGCCTCCATGCATATATGACAGGGTAACCAGCCCCAAGATCAAACCCTCCTATTCTCCACAGGAAGTTGATGTATGAATAAATAAACATCTACTTTGTTTTCAAAGCTTTGTTTTTTTTCTTCAAAATACTGCAACTGTGCTATATCATGGCTTATAAAATATATCAAGAGAATTTTGCAACAGCACCTAAAGTGCCTCAGTGGAGGCTTCCTGCATGGTTACCAATGCAGTATCTGCATCCCCATGTGCTTTAGGAAGCAAGAAAATGATAGTCATGCATTTTATCTGACAATTTCAAAACAACTACTGCAACAACTATTTTTTAATCAAAGCATAAACAGGGGTGCATTTTCCAAGCAGGTTAACAAGAAAGCCTAGATTTTTTGTTACTCAAAATAAAATAAAAAGTGTCGTATCTTTGTGTGAATAAAGAAATTCTCTAATCTTTTCCTATTTTTGTTACACTGCCTGAATTGAACGCACATTTGGGTAATTTCACATAATTCACATTTTCTGTTAAGTGTTTCTGAGTAGAAATCAATACAGCTATTATGTATACTGGCTTCTTTTTTTCTTTCTTATTTTTTTTTTTTAAAGATAAACAGATCAAGACAGTATGACTGTTCCACCACTACGTTTTTGAACACAAGTCATTATAAATGCCATGTGGAATTATCTCTGAACACAGACTGTTACTCCAAACTCCTGTTCTCCTAACTCTGCAGCCACTTGGAACTTTGAACTCTGCTCAAACAAATAAATCTACCCTTGGTACTTATTCACTTTAATCAGGTCCACACAACACATCTCTCAAATCCCACAAAACAATCCAACCAACCTCATTGGCTGCTACATTCATGACAACTGATATAGACACTGTTCATTTAAACTGAGCATGTTCAATTAACTGTAAAATTTATGTAATATATATCTTCTCTGCATTTCACACAAAGAAATGTAATTATTTGCAAATTTACAATAAAGAAGTGTAAACTGTTCAATGAACATGAATATATATGAACTGTTTTCCTGCCATATAATACGCACTTTTCATCAAAAAATCTATCTGAAAAAATATATTTTAAAAAAAATCACCCCGAGCCTTGTAAGGTGATGATAATGGCTACCGTAAACAATTATGCTGTTATCTTTTGTATTTAAACTTTCAGATAATTAAAATATTTTGGGTAGCAAATGATTTGGTTTCACCAACAAATGCTTTTATCTGAAAAGAGAATTCAAAGTCTGGTGATACGTGCAATCAAATGCTTTTGGGGAAAAAAGAGGATAAAAGCAATAATATACGTGGAATATAAAAATGTATTATTGTTTCTCAAAAGAAATATAATTAAACTAAGAGCATGTCTGATACCCCGGAGCATCTTATATGGCGGGAAATACGGTAATCATCTGTTCATTTAAATTTAAGAAATACAATTAAATTTTAATATTTTGCTCATTCGCGCATGAAAAAGTTCACGTTAAATTCACACAGGACAGGAAATGGAGGTCAAACTGAAATTCCCCAGCATTCAGTAAAATGCCCAACAAAAAATGAAGAACAGGAAAACGAAGTCTGAAAACATAAACCACTCCAGCAATAAGCATCAGTGCATATACAAATATTCCGACATTTCTTTCACAGGGGAAAAAATTACCTCGATGAAGATCCTGATCGTGTGCGTTCTCGTAGTCTCTCATGTTCTGGCGTTGGAGATCTCGACTTCCCCTTTGTTTGTTCTCCTTCCTGGCCATTTTCTCCTTTCAGTCAAAATTTTAAAAAAAAAGGTGCTTTGTATTTCCAAATTAATTTAATCTTACCACAAAGAAATTACTCATTGATGTTCCTGGTTAAAGTTTTTACTTTAAATTTTTACTGGACTGGGTACTTGACCCCATGCCCACGACTGAAGGCCTATGCCTCACAAGGACCTAAAGGATAGTAAAGATGATGATGATAACTACAGATAAATAATACTCTGGGTAGTTCCGGGGGGTGACTGAAGTGACAAAGAAAGACTAGGACTACATCACTAGAATACTCCCCATCGAGGCCAGCTCCTTGACGTGGAGATGGGGCTCAAGTACAGCCATCAGTGGCTGAAAAACCAAGACTGGCCAGGCCCTCCTACACTCGAGCAAGACCACAGTCTGCCCTAGCAAGTCAAGGTGCTGAAGACGGAGGCAACCAGCCAAGAGGCGCACCACAGCAATCAGGATGCCACGCACACGCACTATGGAAGTATGCCTATATCTGCAAAATGTTATGGCACTCGCCCTGTGACGGACACCCAGGCAGGCGCAGTGCCTGGCCCTCTGCCTCGGAAGGGCCCAACCCCTACTACTGGGGGTCCTTCTCAATTGTCCCGTAGAGCCAGGAGGCATGAGAATAGAGCTACTGGCCAAGCAAAGAAAAGACCATTTAAAATAATGCACTGGAATGCTGAAGGCGTCAATAGTAAAAAAGACGGCTACAGCAAAAAATTAGAGCTCGAAAATATCTTGAATGAAGAGCAAGTAAATGTATGTTGCTTGCAAGAAACCCACCTCAACAAGGACATAGCTTTCAAAATCAGAGGCTACCAGTGCTACCGATCTGACCGAATAGACAGGCGAAAGGGTGGAATACTGACACTTGTGAGGAATAACATCAGTGCATGTCAGCTTGAAACATATATGGAGGGGGCGGAATACCAGATGCTTCATCTCAGGACAGAAAGTTCAGAATTCCACCTGCTCAACTACTACTGTCTGAGCAACCGCCCACTGGCACTAGATACAATCCCAGCAAAAGAAAGACTGATTGTATGCGGAGACTTCAACAGCCACTCACAGAGCTGGGGCTATGATCACATGGACAGGAGAGGTGAGGAGCTTGAAAACTGGCAGGATGACAATGGGCTTATCCTGATTAACCAGTCAATCGACCCACCAACCTTCTACTCAAGATCATGGCACACCACCTCTACACCAGACCTGGCATTCCACTCACCCGGCCTGGAGTGGAACACCACACGCGTTGTAGGGAAACAACTTGGAGGCAGCGACCACCGGCCAGTCTTCCTAATTGTGGAAAATGAACTTGTCAAGGAGAGCAGCACTCTCTCCCTAGGTGGAACTACAAGAAAGCAGACTGGACAATGTACCAGCATCGTACCAGTATACTGGCTAGAGATCTGACTGTAGACAAAGACATCAATAAGCTAGTCGATGAATTCAGCAGATGCATATTACAGGCTGCTCATGAAACAATACCTAGAGGGGCTCGTAAGCACTACAAACCATATTGGAATAGTGAACTAGAGCAGCTGCACAACAACGTGGAAACATCTCGAAAGCAGACAGAGACCAGTCCATGCCAAGAACCCCACAATAACTACCAGCAAGCTAAGGCCAAATTTCAAAGGGCCAAGTTGCAGGCCAGGCGAAGAAGCTGGAAGGAGAAAACAGAGTCCTTGAACTTTGAAAGAGATACAAGGAAACTGTGGAAGCTGGTAAAACAACTTAATGATGAAGGTACAGGGAGAAACTCAAGGATTGCTCTGTACAAAGATGGAAACATCCTCATGGGAAAACAGGCAGCTGATCACTTTGCAGACTCCTTTGCTAAAGACAACAACATCGAAGTTAGCCCAGAGAAGCAACAGGAGACTCGCGAGAAACAACAATACGCAGGACGGGATGGAACCATACCTGAAGTTATGGAGGCACCAATCACATTCAGAGAACTGGAGCTTGCAACATCCAAATTGAAAATGAGAAAGTCGCCAGGAGTTGATGGAGTGTCCAATGAAATGATTAAGAACTTAGGAACCGCAGCAAAAACAAAGCTGCTGCAGATCTTCAATATCTGTTGGAACTCAGGCAGAGTTCCACAGACCTGGAGGGAAGCAATCATGATACCACTCCTAAAACCAGGAAAAGACAGTTCCACTGCCTCCAGCTACAGACCAATCAGCCTTACAAGCTGCCTCTGCAAAACAATGGAACGTATCGTCAACCTCAGGCTACAGTGGTACCTTGAAAGTGAAAACCTTCTTGTACCACAGCAGGCGGGCTTTAGGCAGTGTTATTCTACCGAAGATCAGGCAACTTACCTTTCCCAAGAGATTGAGGATGCGTTCCAAGATAAGAAACTGGTACTAGCAGCATGGATAGATCTAAGGAAAGCATTTGACAAGGTTTGGAAAGAAGGGCTTCTGAAGAAACTGAGAAATTGTAGAGTGAATGGTAAGATGTACAAATGGGTGAAAGCATACTTGCATAACAGAAGAGCCCGAGTACAACTAGATGGCCTCAAGAGCAAGAAAATTCTACTGCGTCATGGCGTCCCTCAGGGAGGGGTTCTGTCCCCCACACTTTTCCTAGTCTACATCAACGACCTGGTTGCTGAACTACCACATGGAATGAAAGTGGCAATGTACGCTGATGACCTGGTAATATGGTGCACAGATGAGCATGCAACAGTGGCCACCAAACTGCTACAAAGAGCTATAGATGCCTTAACCTCATGGGCAAATAGATGGTGTGTCAGCATCAACACTGACAAGTGCAGCACCACGCTCTTCACCCTCTCTCCCAAACAAAAAGCTGGTGTCATCAAGATAAACGAAGAGCTCCTGAGAGAAGATAAACAACCCACCTATCTCGGAGTTACATTCGATGATAGGCTGACATGGAAACAGCACATCAACAAGGCAGCAACAAAGGCCAGGAGAATGTTAGCCATCCTGAAAAAACCAAGTGGAACCACATGGGGAGCCAGCGGGAAAATACTTAGTAAAGTTTACCAGCAGGGCATACGACCACACCTGGAATATGGGTCAGCTGCGTGGTGTCCAGCATCAAACACCACATTGCACGAGCTAGATAAGGTGCAAAACCAGGCGCTTAGGGTCATCACGGGGGCAATGAAATCAACGCCTATAGTGGAGATGGAGAAAATGGGGAGGATACAAGCACTGAGAGAACGCAGAGACACGAAAGTGCTTACACAGGCAGAAAAGTTCCTCTGTATGCCGAGCCATCCAATGAAGGACAGATTCCAAAACCTAGCAATGGGGCGACTGAAAAGAAGCAGCTTTATCCACCAGGCCAAACGATTTCGTAGACAAACCTCAGACCTGCCTGAAGTTAACAGCCCCCTAATGTCTGTGCCAGAACAAACCCCTTGGAGAGAGGAGCTTGGACTACCAGTACACATCCAGACAAAAGTGAAAGGAATATTCGACAGGGATGAACAGAACAGCGTGCAACGTAGAACAGTCACTCTCAGTTTCCTGGATGATGAATACCCACAGGACCTCTGGGTCCGAGTATACATGGATGGGTCAGCACAGAATGCAGTAAATAATGGAGGAGCAGGAGTGTACATAGAATACCCAAACAACACTAGGGATACTGTCAGAGTACCAACGGGGAAATTCTGTAACAACTATGATGCAGAAGTCCAGGCAATCAAGGTGGCAACTGAGAAACTATTGAACACCAATCTCGGTCCACAGCCTGTAGTATTCCTGACAGATGCAAGATCAGCACTCCAAGCACTTCAGTCCAGAAAATTGCCAAGTATACAAGCCCTACTTTCTGAACTGTGCAACCAGCGCAGGGTCACCATGCAGTGGATACCGTCTCATTGTGGAATACCAGGAAACGAGAGAGCAGACGGGCTGGCTAAAGAAGGTGCTGCAGATGAGCAACCGGATGTACCAGTTACGTACCATCAGAAGAAAAAGATCATATCAATCAGAAAGCCACCAACACAGAATGACTACCAAGCTATGAACAGATCAGAACAAATTGTCATTCTGCGCCTCAGAACAGGACACAACCGACTCCACAGCCACATGTATACAAAATTCAAGATTGGCAATTCAGCCATGTGTACATGTGGACAGGCACCCCAGACTGCGGAGCACGTACTTCAAGATTGCCCCGAATATGATATATTGAGGCAAACCCACTGGCCCAGAGAAACAACACTGGAAGCAAAACTATACGGACCTCTGTATGAACTACAAAAGACAGTGAAGTTTATACAAGAAACAACATTGCAGATATAGACAATATATTCCAAGCGAACGAAAGAAGAAGAAGAACTAGAATACTGAACATCTAGTCTTCTAGTGACGATACTTATGTATATTGTGCCGGCAAATCATAGGCATGTCGTACACAGCAACCAATATGAGGCTGTGAGTGGGGCTGGCAACCTCATCATGTAAAACACATTGTTACATAAACTACCACTACAAGAGCATGTGACTGCACGAGGACCAATAAACACAAAGGAAAAATTATGATGACAAAGGAATACCATAATGCTGAGTTAAGCAACCATAATGCTGAGTTAAGCATTGTCACTTTTTTTTTTTTTTTACATGTCCGTTTATGCTTTACATTTATTGTTGGTTTCTCCTTTGTTATAACAATTATAATAGTTTCTTTTATCTCCATGGTAATGTTATAAAAGCAATAACCAAGAACAGCTTCAAAGACACATCGTCGCATTAGTACTGCTTTATTCTATCTCCACACTTTTGGCCGAAATTGACCTGAGGTCATAACTTGATCTATCATCCTACACAATATCTTACAGTTAACTGTTTGGATCATCATGAAAAATTTCATTTTACTTACTTAGTCATTCCTCTTCTACCATGAGATGAGGTTTGGAAGAGAGAGCGCCAAACTATCCTATCGGCTGTCTTCCTCCTGGCCTGGTTCCATTCTAGTCCTCGGTCCGTCAGAGATTGTCTAATGTTGTCCTCCCAGCGGACTCTGGGTCGCCCTGGAGGTCTGGATCCCTGGCTCTTAGTGTCCTATACTTGTCATGGTAGCTGATCTTCTCCCATACTGCAATATGGCCAAACCATCTTAGTTGGGACTTTTCTACTTGGGTCTGCAGGGGTTGGGTTTTTAGGCCCTGACGTATCGTCTGGTTGCGGATCATGTCTCTTCTTGCTACTTCAACCACCTTCCTCAGATACCTCATTTCTGAGGTTTGAATCTGGCTTCTGTGGGTTTCATTTTAATGTGATATATCCTTCTTTTCAACTTGTAACCCAAAGACTTTGAGCATGTTTTTCTCAAAACAAGCTGGTGGAGATGGAATAAAGCAGTACTAGGGCGACAACATGGCACAGAGATCACTCACAGTCAGATACACAGAATACACTACTTCATACCAAGAGGAGATCACATGGCAAAGAGAACACTCAGTCAGATACACAGAATACACTACTTTATTCCAAGAGGCGATCACATGGCACAGAGAGCACTCAGAGTCAGATACACAGAATACACTAATTCATTCCAAGAGGAGATCACATGGCACTTTTCGGAACCAGGCACTGTAGACTCAAATACCATATGTTTCAACAAATTAAAAATCAGGCATACAGATGTCTCAGTGTGGGGAAGACCAGCAACCCGCAGACAATGTCCTCCAAGAATGTCTGCTTCACTAGAGAAGCAGCCTGACACACTGCCGCCACAGACCCGTTTGACAGAAAAACTATGGTAATGAGAGAAGCCTGACACAGACTACCAAATTTATGACAGAAACAGATGTGGTTATATGACAGAAGCCAGAGATAGACCATCAACTTTATGAAAGAAACAGATGTGGTTAAATGACAGAAGCCTGAGATGGACTATCAACTTTATGACAGAAACAGATGCGGCTATATGACAGAAACCAGAGATAGACCATCAACTTTATGAAAGAAACAGATGTGGCTATATGAGAGAAGCTAGACATAGACCATCAACTTTATGACAGAAACAGATGTGGTTATATGACAGAGGCCAGAGACAGACGACTACCAACTTTATGACAGAAACAGAGGTGGTTATATGGGACTGATGACAGAAGCCCGAGACGAACTACCAACCATAAGAAAAAAAGTGATGCAGTTATATGAGAGCAACGAACGAACTTTATTTTCAAAGGGTTCGTTCGTTCGTTCAGACCACAAACTTTCTGACAGAAACAGATGTGGTTACATAACCGAGATGAGAGAAGCCTGAGATAGACCATGAAACTTATGACAGAAACAAATAGACCATGAAGCTTATGACAGAAACAGATAGACCATGAAGCTTATGACAGAAACAGACAGACCATGAAACTTATGACAGAAACAGATGTAGTTATATGACAGCAAATGATGAAGAATGTTATGACATTAAACCCCATATTAACAGCTTCAGTTCCTTAAACATTTCAAGTATGCTGAAACATATGTGTACGTATTCAATGATCATAAAGCCCAACTTATTTAAAACAGGAGAACACGCTGCCAATAAAACAAAACGAAACAATATCTTAAAACTGTATGATATTTTAAAACAAGCAAACCACAAATAATTAATTTCTACCTTTTGAGGCATTTCGACTACTTTTTCTCGCCGCTCTTGGCATTTTTGGTCCCCCTTTTGCAACTGGACTACTTATGTCAGCCTTGAACTTTTTTGATGATGTCACACTCGGGTTATCTGCTGGCGGACTGCACACTTCAGGGGTACTAGATTCATCGGCTGATGATTCATCCGCTGATTTTCGCTTTCTCTCTTCTGTAAAAATGCATGACCCAAATATGTTAAATAAACAGAAAACACATGGATCCATAGGAACTTAGTCACAACTAATATAAAAAAAGATATGACAAAACTAGCAAGTAACTAATCAAGAAATTGTGGCAAAGAATTATGGTATGCAATTTCTGTCTTATGTCCTGAGAACAGTACCAAGTCCTCCTGTACTGTGCATTCCACTCAAGGTCATTTTTATCCCTTTCAACTACGTCTCCAGTTCTCTTCTCCATGTGTTTTTTGGTCTCCTAATTCTCTTACCCTGGGGATTCCAAAATCCAGTGTCATTTATACCATCATGTGCAGTAAAACCTATACTGGCCAAACAGGTAAACGACTTTGGGACTAATTCTGCCAGCACCTCTATAACATCTCCTGGCTGGAATCCACACCAGTAGCCATTCACTTCAATGGCCCTGACCCTCAGGGTCCTTTGGACATCCAGGTCACTGTGATCAGATCCTGCTCCTCTGATACTGCCAGTCGGGTGCAGCTTGAACGCCTTTTCACAGTATGGGTTGCCTCAAACCAGACGGTCTTAACACCCAACATTCCTTTGTCTGAGGTGACCTTTTCCACTCTTATTCTATTTCAGCTGTCGATCGCTGTTTATACATACTTTTTAAAATATTTATTGTTGTCTCCTCCTCCATTTACACATTCTGTCTTCTTCTACCTCCTCCCCAACTCTATATTATTACTATATTTGGGTTGTTTCTCATTCCTTTTCCCTTCTCAGCATCTACGTTTTACACCTGGAAGTGGCAGCCATTTTATGTTTTCGGGCATGCTCTCTTATCAATGGATACGCTATGTCTTAGTCGATTTTACGTATAGTATCCATTTTTAATTTATTTTCTCGTGTATCCTACACAGCTCTCACTTTCTTTCCGTTCCCTAACGAAAGCCTTGTGGCCGTAACATTGGATATTTTCTTTGTCTTTTGTCCTGGTAAGATGAATCATCTTTTAATCACCATAACCACAGACCTATGTATTTATATAAGTATGATCTCATAACTTTCAAAATTAGCATTCATATCGCTGGTGCTGTTCAGTCTAAACCTTTCCATCAGTGCGTTATACAGACTAAGTCACAAAATCCTGCTTCACATATTGCCATGAAGCCCATGAAATAAAGTCCTGTGTAGCTCCTGCAGGCCTCTGAAGAGATAAGGAAATAATAAGACTACTGCACCCACAAGCATGTCGTACAAGTTAACTATCACATGATTGTGCAAGGGGCTGGCAAGCTCATCATATAAAACAAATTGTTACAGAAACTACCACATCAAGATCATGTGAATGTTTGGTGCAGGCTTCCTGCCTGGGAACCTGCTGCAATGATAGCTCCATGTTAGAACATGATGATGATGACGACATGAAATAAAGGTCATCAAATGACAGATACTGCTACAGGAGAAGGTTACAGGTATACTAGGTCTCATCTCTATGCAGTGAGGTAACCAGTTCCCTTCCAGATACCCATTTACAGCTGGGCAGGCTGGAGCGTGTCACTAGCAGACTTCGAACTTGGTAATTTTGCCTTGAGAAGCAAGTGCTCTAACCACTATGCCAACTCACATGATATAATGTTCAGACTGAACACATGTTCACATGATATAATGTTTGGAGTGAACACATGTTCACATGATATAATGTTCAGACTGAGCACATGTTCACATGATATAATGTTCGGACTGAACACATGTTCACATGATATAATGTTCAGACTGAGCGCATGTTCACATGATATAATGTTCAGACTGAGCACATGTTCATATGATATAATGTTCAGACTGAACACATATTCACATGATATAATGTTCAGACTGAGCGCATGTTCACATGATATAACGTTCGGACTGAACACATATTCACATGATATAATGTTTGGACTGAACACGTTATAATGTTCAGACTGAACACATGTTCACATGATACAATGTTCAGACTGAACACATGTTCACATGATATAATGTCCAGACTGAGCACATGTTCACATGATATAATGTTCAGACTTAGCACATGTTCACATGATATAATGTTCAGACTGAGTACAAGTTCACATGATATAATGTCCTGACTGAGCGCATGTTCACATGATATAATGTTCAGACTGAACTCATGTTCACATGATATAATGTTCAGACTAAGCACATGTTCACATGATATAATGTTCAGACTGAACACATATTCACATGATTTAATGTTCAGACTGAACACATGTTCACTTGATAAAATATGTTCAGACTGAACACATGTTCACATGATATAATGTTCAGACTTAGCACATGTTCACATGATATAATGTTCAGGCTGAACACAGTTAGTTCACATGATATAATGTTCAGACTGACCACATGATATAAGGTTCTGACTGAACGCATGTTTATGAGATATAATGTTCAGACTGACCACATGATATAAGGTTCAGACTGAACACATGTTTATGAGATATAATGTTCAGACTGAACATATGTTCACATGATATAATGTTCAGACTCAGCGCATGTAACATGATATAATGTTCAGACTGAACAGTTTGTTCACATGATATAATGGTCAGATTGAACAAATGTTTACATGATACAATGTCCAGACTGAGCACATGTTCACATGATATAATGTTCAGACTGAACACATGCTCACATGATATAATGTTCAGACTGAGCACATGTTCACATGATATAATGTTCAGATTGACCACATGATATAAGGTTCAGACTGAACACATGTTTATGAGATATAATGTCCAGATTGACCACAGGATATAAGGTTCTGACTGAACACATGTTTATGAGATATAATGTTCAGACTGAACACATGTTCACATGATATAATGTTCAGACTTAGCGCATGTTCACATGATATAATGTTCAGACTGAACAGTTAGTTCACATGATATAATGTTCAGACTGAACTCATATTCACATGATATGATGTCAGATTGAACACATGTTCACATGATATAATGTTCAGACTGGACACATGTTCACATGATACAATGTCCAGACTGAGCACATGTTCACACGATATAATTTTCAGACTGAACAGTTTGTTCACATGATATAATGTTCAGACTGAACACATATTCACATGATTTAATGTTCAGACTGAACACATGTTCACATGATACAATGTTCAGACTGAGCACATGTTAACATGATATAATGTTCAGACTGAACACATGTTCACATGATATAATGTTCAGACTGAGCACATGTTCACATGATATAATGTTCAGACTGAACACATGTTTATGAGATATAATGTTCAGACTGACCACAGGATATAAGGTTCAGACTGAACACATGTTTATGAGATATAATGTTCAGACTGAACACATGTTCACATGATATAATGTTCAGACTTAGCGCATGTTCACATATAATGTTCAGACTGAACACAGTTAGTTCACGCAATATAATGTTCAGACTGAATACATATTCACATGATATAATGTTCAGACTGAACACATGTTCACATGATATAATCTTCAGACTGGACATATGTTCACATGATATAATGTTCAGACTTAGCGCATGTTCGCATGATATAATGTTCAGGCTGAACACAGTTAGTTCACATGATATAATGTTCAGACTGAACACATATTCACATGATATAATGTTCAGACTAAACACATGTTCACATGATACAATGTCCAGACTGAGCACATGTTCACATGATATAATGTTCAGACTGAACACATGTTCACATGATATAATGTTCAGACTGAACACATGTTCACATGATATAATGTTCAGACTGAACACATGTTTACAGGATACAATGTCCAGACCGAGCAAATGTTCACATGATAAAATGTTCAGACTTAACACATGTTCACATGATATAATGTTCAGACTGAGCACATTTTCACATGATATAATGTTCAGACTGACCACATGATATAAGGTTCAGACTGAACACATGTTTATGAGATATAATGTTCAGACTGACCACATGATATAAGGTTCAGACTGAACACATGTTTATGAGATATAATGTTCAGACTGAACACATGTTCACATGATATAATGTTCAGACTGAACAGTTTGTTCACATGATATAATGTTCACACTGAACTCATGTTCACATGATATAATGTTTAGACTGAGAACCAACCATTGTCATCTCTAACACCCCCTGTTCAACAAATTAAAAATAAGGCACACCGACATGTTTGTGTGAGGAAGACAAGCAAAAAGTAAAGCATTTCCTCCAAGAAGGTCAGTGTTAAGTGTCGTAATGTTAATTATTCTGGAGATATTCTCCGTGGCCAAAGTAGACTCTAGGGGCAGTCACACAACACGAAATCAGCATGACTGCACTGAGCAGACCAACACCTCCTTCACAATTTTACAAACATGCAGTTTATTCGTTTTGACAAACAGCTCCATGGTAATAGATATATAGGCCCAAAGGCAAAATGCAGTGGTACGTATAAGTCCAGTTAGTTCCCTATCAAACGCTGGTATTTGGCAATCAGTCAAACTTTATTTAATATCGTCCTTTGGACATCTTTATGAATAAGCACACATTTCCTTACTAGAATAAGCCAGGGACATCTCAACCAAGTATATTGATGTCCTGGTGATGGAATAGTTCAGGAAAAACACAGAATACTGCAGGAGCTCAAAACACATACGTCCGCACACTTCCAAACACAAGCCGCATCTCTCTTGAAGACGATCACCTCACTTTTGCTTCAAATTTGTTCACGTCTGCCAGTCAACCATCTCGGCATGACGTCACTTCCTTTATTAATAAGTGACTCCGTATCAAATAAACAAAAAAGGATCTCTGTTGAGCTGCCTATTATATCGACATAAACGTTATGAATTTTAATCATAACAGTCAGCTCCATGAGAACAGCAGACTGACAGCATGGATCCATTCCTTAAAATTTCTTTAATCTCACATGGTAATGTTGTAAAAGCAATAATCAAAATTAACTTTGATCTCACATGGTAATGTTGTAAAAGCAATAATCAAGATTAACTTCAAAGAAAAAAAAGGCACATAGAACATCATCATTATCAGCTGCCATCTCCACATTAAAGGTCGGCTGCAATGGATCTCCAACATCTTCTGTCTCTTGTCTTTTAGGACTCTTTCCTGTACCCATCTCTTGATTTTATCTTCCCACTTATAGCGCTGTCTTCCTCTTGCCCGTTTGCCTTTAACTCTTCATTCTTTTATGGTCTTCAGCAAGGTTTTTCTCTGTTGCGGGTTGTTTTAGTATCATTATGGATGGTTAATAATCTTGAGCATTGTGCTTATGGATGTTTGCGAATGGTTTGGGGTTGTCAAGAAAATTACAGTTCATGCACGGACTTCAACACCTGGTTGATTTTTGGGTCCACAAATACCGGCATATTTATTATGACATTAAACAAGTTCATTTGAAAGCATGAATTACATTAATAATTTGAAAGCTCCTACAGTCCTCCTTGGAACATCACACATCTGGAATATTTACTACGCAGTGCCATCATGGATCACTGAAGTATCGAACCCCAGACGTGGAGTTAATATTTATATATTCTAGATTGCGATAGCAATACTTCTCTGTGAAAATACTTCCTCGAACTCAATCCTTCTGTTCAGAATCATATATAATATCAGTGGCGACCTTCGTACTATATACAGCCACGAGTAGATACTCTTCAAAATAAGGAGCAACAGTTTTGACGTCCTTCGTGATCAAAATCTGATAACGAAAGGCCTCGTCTAACGGTTTGCATAAATTATGTTAAGCACCAAAACAACGTCATCATACACAAGTGACATCAGAATAATATCCCGTTCATTTAACATTTATATAAGTGCAAAATACATCATGCTGGCCACAAATAGAACTGTTAGCGCGTTTATTAACTGATAACAGAACTAAACATGGTCAACATGTAAAATACATGATAAATCATCTTTAACAAATTCCTCCCCCGGTAGGTTGAAAAAAAAATCGAGAAACGATTTTTTTTCTTTCAAAAGTATGACTGAAAAAATTTAAGTTAATCTAGTCCTAAGATTTTGGAACGAAAAATCGCGAAAAAAATTAAATAAACATCCAGATATGTTTATATTACACTAATGTCAATGTCATTATCTATAATAATATACGTCAAACGTATGTCAGAGCAAGTTATACATAATTACACGTCACTAACAGAAAATGTCGTCAATAGTCAACAAATTAGAGAAGTCTGTGATACTGAAGGAGTATATAAGACAAATTAATCTCTAACCATAGTGATGTAATAATCAACTACTCTGTAATATTAACTAAATTAAAGAGAAGAATGTGGTAACTATATGAATATGTAGTAATACAAATAATAAAATTATATATATAGATATATAATTAATCTAAGTAATTAAAATAAAAATGTAATGCATGTGTGTATAAACAATACATTAGAAAGTAGTGAGCAATGAAAATAGAAAAGAAAATATTTTTAGCAAGAAAAAGTAGACATCAGAATAAAGGGAAGTAAGGAAGAATAGCATAAAGCGAACAAAGAAATTGTGTGTTATCTATCAAAATTATTACTAATTAAAGAGAAGCAAAGACAAGACATTACTTAATCTGTCTAAATATAATAGTAAGTTATTCCTAATTAACTAACATTCAAATATCAACTATGCATAAATTCACAATGTAATAATACATTAAAATACAATATCACAATAAAAGTCAGTTAAGTAGCAAATCCTGGAAACATCCGAATTCTTGAAATGTAGAATGTTCGGAGCAGTACTATGTCAATGTTAAATTCACACTCGTCAATAAGAAAGAGTAGCTCCATCAACTAAATTAAAGTTCCATGTATCAATACAGCAGTAATCCATCCTGGTAGTTTCTTGAATCGTAGAAGTTGTGAGTTACATAGTCACAAAAAGAACACATGGTAAAAGTTTGAAATCCGCCTCAACACATATCTCCTAAATGTCCCGTGAGATATTTAGCAATTAAATAACACACTTTTGTCCATACAAAAGCCATTGCAGGCTGCGAAAGAGACAGTCTTTTCTTCTATACACTCTCTGGTTGATACGAGGTTGTCTTTACGTACACTTTCTAGTTTGAACGTGGTTGTCTTTATGTACACTTTCTGGTTCGAAATGAGGTTGTCTTTATGTACACTTTCTGAGTTCAATCGATCTTGATTTCTTGACAAGCAATGACAGGAATTACACAAATGTCTTCTGTGTAATGATTAGGCTTCAGGCACGGAAGTCGGATTTCTGGATAACACATCAGCCACGACATTGTCCGAACCTGGGATGTGTTGAATCTCGAATGAGTATGGCTGTAATATAATGGAAAATCTTGATAACGCGAAAGTCGTGGGTTCGTTCCCCATACTGGCGGGTTGTTTTAGTAAATTATGGATGGTTAATAATCTTGAGTATTGTGCTTATGGATGTTTGCGAATGGTTTGGGGTTGTCAAGAAAATTACAGTTCATGCACGGACTCCAACACCTGGTTGATTTTTGGGTCACACAATATCTTTGTTCGCTTTATGCTATTCTTCCTTACTTCCCTCTATTCTGATGTATATTTTTCTTGCTATAAATATTTTCTTGTCTAATTTTCATTGCTCACTACTTTCTAATGTATTGTTTATACACACATGATTTACATTTTTATTTTAATTACTTAGATTAATTATATATCTATATATATAATTTTATTATTTGAATTACTACATAATCATATAGTTACCACATTCTTCTCTTCAATTTAGTTAATTAATATTACAGAGTAGTTAATTATAACATCACTATATTTAGATATTATTTGTCTTATATACTTCTTTAGTATCATAGTCTTCTCTAATTTGTTGACTATTGATGACATTTTCTATTAGTGACGTGTAATTATGTATACATTGCTCTGACATACGTTTGACGTATATTATTCTAGATAACGACATTGACATTAGTGTAATATAAACATATCTGGATGTTTATTTAACTTTTTTCGCGATTTTTCGTTCCAAAATCTTAGGACTAGATTAACTTAAATTTTTTCGGTCATACTTTTGAAAAAAAAAATTGTTTCTCGATTTTTTTTTCCAACCTTACCGGGGGGAGGAATTTGTTAAAGATGATTTATCATGTATTTACATGTTGACCATGTTTAGTTCTGTTATCAGTTAATCTACGCGCTAACAGTTCTATTCATGGCCAGCATGATGTATTTTGCATTTATATAAATGTTAAATGAACGCGATATTAGTCTGAAGTCACTTGTGTATGATGACGTTGTTTTGGTGCTTAACATAATTTATGCAAACCGTTAGACGGGGCCTTTCGTTATCAGATTTTGATCAAGAAGGACGTCAAAGCTGTTGCTCCTTATTTTGAAGAGTATCTACTCGTGGCTGTATATAGTACGAAGGTCGCCACTGATATTATATATGATTCCGAACAGAAGGATTGAGTTCGAGGAAGTATTTTCACAGAGAAGTATTGCTATCGCAATTTAAAATATATAAATATTAACTCCACGTCTGGGGTTCGATACTTCAGTGATCCATGATGGCACTGCGTAGTAAATATTCCAGATGTGTGATGTTCCAAGGAGGACTGTAGGAGCTTTCAAATTATTAATGTAATTCATGCTTTCAAATGAACTTGTTTAATGTCATAATAAATATGCCGGTATTTGTGGACCCAAAAATCAACCAGGTGTTGGAGTCCGTGCATGAACTGTAATTTTCTTGACAACCCCAAACCATTCGCAAACATCCATAAGCATGATGCTCAAGATTATTAACCATCCATAATAATACTAAAACAACCCGCAACAAAGGTGTTACGTCTTTTTACATAGCCAAAATATTTTGGCTGTCTAATTTTGATTGCCTTCATTAATTCTCTTTTCATTCCATTGATTTCTATTACCTCTTTATTTGTTTTCTTCTCTCCCTACACCGAACACACACAGTCAATTACAATTGAAGCATTGCTATTGTTGAACAGAGTTGACATCAAAGCACTCCGACAAACCCATAGGTGCTCAGTCTCCACCAGTATATGTCGAACAGTGTGAATGCGGACTGTTCCTGTAGCTTGCTTGTTATATACGGATGCATCCTCTCATACATCCATCTCTGCTAGCCTTACATTTGATGTCAAATTCCAACAGTCTTAACCTTGATGATTCATCTATTGCAGTGTCATTCTATAACAGGTGATCATTAATTGTTCTCAGTATCTCTCCCTTATCCATATTCAATGTCACCCACTGTTGGTGCTCTTGAATGCAGTTGTTGCTCTACTGATGCATAGGCAGTCTGTCAGCTCTCTCATTAAAAAGAGCTTCTATGGAGGTTTCATCCTTCATACCCCTGCATGTAGCCTTACAGTTGAGTCAGAATTCTAACATGGACCTCCGCTTCATAAGCTATGGAGGTTTTTCCATTCCTGCTGTAGCCATAACCATTTTTGAATCTCTTTATCGAAGCACCCACTGTTGGTGCTCTTGATGCTAGTCTGTCAGCTCTCTCATTACTACATACCCCTGCATGACCAAGGCAGTAGATCTAAACCAGCTCCTGCAGATTCAAAGCTTCTATGGAGGTTTTTCCATTCCTGCTGTAGCCAACCATTTTGAACCTTTCGAAGCATGGACCCAGTCTGACACAATGACTGCCCTTGTTAATGAAGTTTTACAGAAGATCAAACGGTAATTCTATTTTTTTTAAAAAAAGCATATAATGTAGTGACCAACCTTCCACTTGCTTTTTCACTTCCATCTGAATTTCCAGATTCTTCTGCTGCTGCAGAAGATACTGACGCACAAATTCACTCTGACCTGCTTTGTCATCTTGTTGAAGCTAATCATGGAAATTTGATTTTTTTAAACAGAACAAATGTGTGAACATAAATGTAAGACAGAAATAGTCATAGAATGCTTTCATGCAATATTATCATTATATCCTTTATTGTTCCTTGTGGAGCATGCAGCTTATCCCCTTGCAGGAAGCCTGGCATCAAAGCATACATGTGCTCTTGCAGCAGTGGTGTCTGTAAAATATAGTGTTACATGATGAAGTTGCCAGCCAAATTCTCAACCTTATATTAGTCACCTCTCATGACACGCCTAAGGTAGCAGCTGTACTAGTCTTTCTTTCTCAGCTCAGCTACCCCCTCAGCTCCTTGGAACTATACAGGGGCAGGTAATATAATACCACAGATGTTTGTTCATATATGAAAACAGTCTAGAAATCCTAAGACTACAAAACTTGTGCATCTTTCTTCAGTTAAATAAATCTCTATTACCATAGATATTAGTGTTCCAGTTTGTTTCATTTCTAATGTACTTTCTTCTAAGTACTTTAGTGGTAAAGGTTCGCTTTAGACGTGCATTATAGTAACCTCACCTTGTAATGAAAGAAAACCCTTACCTATCCGTACATGACAAAGACAAACATTACAAGGGGAGGTCACTACAATGCACATGTCTAAAGAAAACCTTTACCAGTTTAGCATTAACTCTCTTCATTTCTAATCCTTAGAAATCGAATGTGTACGGAGGGTAATTTCGAAATCGCAGAAAGTGCTGTAAGAACATTTTTTTCCAATTAATAACGTTATTTTATAATAAAATACTATATAAAATTTATTTAAAACGTAAAAGTTTTCTTCTAAAACACATTTTATAAGAAAATAATCAACGTTGAAGTCATGACTTAACACCGAAAACACTCACTGCCATTTTGAATTTTTCGGTAAAGTGAGATTTCACTGTCGCAGAAAAAATTAAAATAATGAACATCAGTGATGATTTCAGTGATGATGAATTAATCACTAATTCTGTGGATGATGATGTCTGGGACACTGATACACTGGATTCAGACATGGATATTGACCCTAATGTCCCTGCTGACCCAATTTATGAAGCAAACGCGGCAAGGTACCTTGTGAGAATGTTAGTTTAACCCTGGCGCTAGGGATTTTAATGGAATGTCATAGCCTAGTGACCTAATTTTTTTAATCTACCATTTAAATAGTTACTATATGCTATTTTCTATTAAAATCGGTAATGATTTTTACATTTATTGTGAAAAAGAACTTCTTTACCTTATTTTTTAAAGGTTACCCGTCCATAGCAATGGTTGCTAATGACATTTATATTTGCGAAACTGAACAGATACATAGGTTTAAAAAAAAGACAGACCACAAAGTGGTGGAAGTTATATACTTTTTGGATAGATAATGTTTAAAAATATTTAAAGTCTGTAATTTTTTATTCCATTTTTTTAATTTTAAAGATTAAATTATAATATAGAATGTGTGATTAAAAAAACAATCACCATTAGTTTCTCAAACTGTAACTAACAATATGTTAAATTCTTTCATTACAGATCCAAGGGCTAAAATGATTTGGATGATGGAGCCCCTGTGTTAGTTCTGTAGTTTCTACCCTGTTGAGAGCCTAGGGTTCATCTAAAGGAGGAAAGTATGCTTTCTGTTTGATTTCATTCATAGGACATGCCAGAAATGTTATCAGCCTCAACAACATTTTTGCACAAATAGGGTCTAATGGATGGTTGGTAATGAAGGCTGGTGTCCATTTATGCAGTGTATTAGAGATAAGTCATCTACATGGGGAATGAAATTATGGATCCTTGTTGAGGCTGACACAGGATATACATATGATTTTAAAGTTACCCTGGTAAAGATACCCAAGCTACCCCATTTGGTTTGGCTTAGGATGTAGTTGTGAGACTAATAAAGTCTCATACAGCTGTATTAATCCATTTTAGCACTTATTTTTTATAATAATTTTTACACTAGTGTACAACTTTTACAATATCTTTTAAAGAGAGGTGTTTGTGCATGGGAAACTATTACTGTGCAAACAAAAAGAAAAGGTTTTCCAAAGTCTTTAAATGAAATAAAATAATTTGAAAACAAAATCAGCTCGCGGTGACATGTGTTACATCAGGGAGAGGGAGATGTTAACAATACAGTTTAGGGATAATAAAACAGTTTTTATCATGTCTAATTTTATGACAGCTAGTGGGTATTCAAAAGTTACTAGAAGAACAAAAGTTAATGGGAAATTTAGAAAGTTAAAAGTTAAGCAGTCTAATCTAGTGAAACAATATAACACTTAAATGGGTGGGGTAGATAAAATTTATCAATTAATTAATAAATATAATGTTCTTAGGGAAACAAACAAATATTGGAAAACCTTATTCTACCATTTTCTTGACATTGCTAGGGTTAACAGCTACATAATTTTTCAAGAGTGGAGAAAGGATCATCCTGATGTTGAAGAACAAGAAAGACCAAACCGTTACTTTCAAATAGATTTTACGGAGGAACTAATTAAGGAACTGGGTGAACTTGAAAAGCATCAGAATATTCCTTATTCACAAAGTGGCAGAAAAAATAAAATCAACACCACACACTCAGTTATACCAGAATGTACTGCTATAAGACAAAATTGTAAACATTGTTTGGTAATTCTAGGTACTGAAAAAAAAAATGGAAACAAAATGTAGTGCATGCAACACCTTTCTTTGCTTCCTGAAAAATAGAAACTGCCAATTTGAATACATGTTACATGAATTCCATAAGTCCTAAAACAATCTAGATATCTTCTATTTCTTTGTTCAACTAATATGATATGATAATAAATTTTTTTCTTTAAAAAATCTTAGTTTATTTTTTTTTAATTAAAAAGTTTCCGTTATTGCCCCAATGAACGTACCAGTATTAATTATTTTTTAATTTATTTATTTATTGTCAGAATCTTTTAATTTTTTCAAAATATGTACACTCTTGGATATCCTTTTAAATAAAAGTACATTTGTTGTATTATTTTAATCAGCTAGTTTTTTTTAATTCTTGAATATCTCAGTTTATGTACATTTTTATGACCAATTCTGCAACTATTTTGACCTTGGATAATTAAATTGTAATAAATTATTGCTGCAAATACTACAAACACACAGTTTATTCATCTTCTAACATATTGAAGCATAATATGCATTGGTTTCATGCATTTTTAAAGATTTTAAAGGTTATTTTGTGATGTCATCATAATCAAGTACAAATGCCCAGTTATTACCCCTTTCTACCTAAAAATTAAATAAGTTTTTTTAATTAATTAATTTATGATCAGATTCGTGTAATTTTTTCAAATCTTATACAAAATTGGACATACTTTTAAATAAGAGCCACTGTTTTGTACATTTTGCAATTGCTAGTTTTTTTCCTTCTTTTAATATTTCAGCGTATGTAAATTTTTGTAATTTTTTCTGCATTTAATTAGGTAATTAACTTGTTACCACTCAACTTAGGTAAAACAAATACCAAAATAACTACTAATATACTAAAGTTCATTCAATTCCAAACACACTGTTATATAATACTAATAGGTTTAATATATTTAAAAACATTTTACGTGTTTTTAAAAAATGTTTCCGACAAACAACACAAAAAAACCTAAAAAAAAAGTCAAGAATTGAATAGAGTTAAGGCATAGTAGCCTGAACTTATACGACAGAGAGAGAATATATATATGTTTGAATGTATGTGTGTGTGTATTTTCTAGACTTATTAAATTTGTCAAATTTCCATAATCATGGACTGAAGTGTAAGAGGGTATCTGCAAATGGATGCACCTCTGTGTTACAGCTGAATGAGTATCCTATGTGGGTTCCCAGGACAAAGGGTGGGTGAGGAAGACCTCAGAGTACACAAAGAGACCAAAAAGATGCTCTCTTGGGGATACCATCAGGGAAGATTACTACGAGATTAAACATGGGGCTAGCAACCTAATCATGTAAAACAAGCTGCTACAAAAGCCACTAGTGCAGGAGCAAGCAGCATGTAGCATTTGGCATAGGCTTTTTTGCATGGGGGCCAGCTACAGTGGTGGCACTCCGTTCCTCAAGGAGTGAAAAGTAGAAATCAAAAGAAGCAGCAGAAATGAATGACTGGGACTGTTCTGTCTCATGCTATGGACTATCTACATATTCATGACTTTGAAGTGCTAACATTACTTTTTCTATTTCTCCCTCTCCCCATGTCTATAATGGCTGTGTGTGTTATGTGTCCTTCCAGTTTTTATTGTTGTTGAGTTTCTCGCTCTTTTGCAGCCAATACCAAGTTGAATTCCATTCCAGACTTTGTTCAACTATTATTCTCAAGAGAAATCGGATCCAACACGAAAATAAGAATCTTCAACTCAAATGTGAAGTCAGTCCTATTGTATGGCTCTGAGACATGGAGAACAACAAAGACAACTACCAAAAAGCTACAGACTTTCATAAATGGGTGCTTGCGTGGAATAGAGGGATTAAAATGGTATGACAAGGTTACCAACGTGGAACTGATGACAAGAACTAGACAAGTGCCAGTGGAACAAGAGATGAGAAGAAGACGATGGAGATGGATATGACACACACTGAGGAAACCTGTTGATAGCATTACAAGGCAGTCCTTGTTCTGGAACCCCCAGGGCAAGAGAAGCAGAGGTAGACCAAGAAGCACATGGAGAAGAGAGCTGGAAACAGAGGTGAAAATGATAAGGAGAACGTGGAAAGAACTTGAGATGATGGCACGTTACAGGAGGACTTGGCATGTGTTTGTTGAAGGCCTATGCTCCTTTGGGAGTGGAGGGTTATGAATACCAAGTTGAAGACTCCTTGGTATTATCTACACTGTAAATCTAGACTTTTCCTGTGGATTTTCTGCCACTCCGAAATGTGCTGAGTTAAAGTCATGAGCTCCAGTTTCTCCAGCTTGGCTTGCATTTAAAGGATTGTCACATCTGATCCCAAGTTAGGAGTAAGAAGCGCAAGGTATAATGTGCATTACCCACCATCCAAGGGGGCTCTCCAACTATGCAGAGCTAAAATACTGTGCTCTGGTTCTGAGCTCTCCCAAGGAATTGCCATGTCCTGCACAGAGCCACTTCTCAGCTCCCCCTGCCTATCCCCCATAGTGAGATCCTCCTACATGCAGTCAACCAGGTCAAAGATGAAGAATTATGTCTGGGGCTCAAGGGACTTCTCCAAGCTTAGTGAGCAATGCTGAGTTCTCAGCAACTTTCAACACAGGGATAATCCCTGGAAGTGTGTGGATGATTTCAAGAGTCAATGAGGGTGTAATTAGCCTCACAGACAGAGGTTCAATATCTTTGATAAATTACTTCTCTTAGCTAATATTTGTCACAACATTTATGTTACAGTCATAATTTGTATTGAACATATGCAGAATGATATAAAAGCACTTACCGCCATATTAGGCACTTTTCCTGAAAGAAAACAGTACACAACATTACACTTAATTTGCTGAAACCATTTAATTTCACTAAGTTCTTTCCAGATAAGAAATATGTTTAATAAATAACTATTTGATCAACTTCAGTTGAACTCCAATTATCCAACACTGCCAATTAACCAAACCATCAAAACCCAAGAAATTAGTTAAGGTCTGTGAAATAAGTACCCCTCCACTCACAGTGTCCATTCCAGTCTGTTCTCAGCTGTAGTGTAGTCTGTTTAGCATTATATTTAGTTTCATTTTCAAACACATTCTAACAGACACTGCAAAATTTACAATGGCAAGAAAACAAAAACGTGGTATTCTGACAATGGCGGACAAAGTGAAAATAATTATTGTAATTTGTTGAAAAATGGAGAATCAGGGAAAACAATCGCAGAAAAGATACGGTGTTGGAACAGCCACGGTTCCTGCAACTGAATGCACCCAACCGACATGCATCAGAGCAACTATTCCTTACTGTCCTAGAAGTGGCCATTGCTGTTAACATTGTTCAACACTGGGTTATACTTTTTCATCAAGTCATTCTGTTGTTTTGTTGTTGTCTTTGTGCTTTTGTAGTTAGATTCATTGTGTTCATATTTCTTCTTGTTCATTATTTTTATTGAACCCTACTTTCATTCTCTTCCAGACCAATATTTTTAATTAATTTCTAACAGACAAATCATTCAATATCATTTTCCTTTGCTTTCCTTACGGAGCATGGAAGTACCACAATAGCTGGTCCCCTAGGAAGCCTGCACAAAGCATTCACATGCTCTTGAAGCTGTCATTTCTGTTGTAATTTATTTGACATGATGAAGTTGCCAGCCCCAAACACAACATGTTGCCTTGTATGACATACTTCTCAACAACATGTTGCCTTGTATGACATACTTCTCAACAACATGTTGCCTTGTATGACATACTTCTCAACAACATGTATTTTAGCTCTGCATAGTTGGAGAGCCCCCTTGGATGGTGGGTAATGCACATTATGCCTTATACAACATGTTGCCTTGTATGACATACTTCTCAACAACATGTTGCCTTGTATGACATATTTCTCAACAACATGTTGCCTTGTATGACATACTTCTCAACAACATGTATTTTAGCTCTGCATAGTTGGAGAGCCCCCTTGGATGGTGGGTAATGCACATTATACCTTGCGCTTCTTACTCCTAACTTGAGATCAGATGTGACAATCCTTTAAATGCAAGCCAATTCTGGCACATTTTTTTCCCCTCTAGAGTTAGCAAAAACACACCAAAAATATTGATTTAAAGAAAATATAAATTATAAAAACACTACGCTAGCCAATTATGTTTCATTATCACCATGACTGTTTTTGTCTATTGTAACTTTAATTCATTAAATTTTTTAACACTAAAACGTAGCTCTGATTAGGCTGATTCTGCTGGCCTAATTTTGCAAACAGGTAAGTTCTTCTTCTTTGTACACTTTCAGACACCAATATGAATCGATTTAAATGAAGTCATGGTCAGCTTGAAAATGTTGGTATCTCCACAGAGTTTGTCCTTGAGTGGTACTGGCGACAGCTATATGTGCTTTATCTGTTCCTCATATGTTGGGCATCACTGCAGCAGATGTTCAGCAGTCATTTTTATCAGTACCAGTTACACTCATCAGCAGTTCCCACCTTTAGCTTGCTGAATAGATGTTATCTCAATCTGTTGTGGCCTGTGCAGAGTTTGAAGATTACTCATTGGTCAATTCTACTGAGTGGTAATATGCATCATTTTTCTAGTGGCCTAGATGCTCTGCTTCCCACTTGTTCCTGTATCTGCTTATGATAAAACTCTTGGCCTCTTCTTCATTAGTCAAAAAGGCTAGTTCAGAACAGATTCTGGTCATGACATAATTATGGTATTAGCCCCACAACTGCACAGCTGTAGGTATATGCAACATGCTGTGACTTCTCTTGCATTTTTTCTGTCCTGAAGGCAATGCAGTGTCCACTACGGATAGTAGCGAAAGCCTAGATGAAGATTTGTGGGGACTGTGCTGCCCTGGCTACAATTTTTTTACGCTTGACCTCAAAGGTTATGTCTGAAGGAATGCAAAAACTCCTTTTTTTTCTTCTAAATTATGAGTTTAGCCTCATTTGGTAAGGCATGCCCCATTCAAGCCATACATAATGTCTGCCATATGAGACCCAATATTCTAGGTTGTTATTATTGCAGGACGCCTGTAACTGGAGACACACAAAAAAAAACCCATCTAAAAGAATTCTTCCCAACTATTCCTTACTGTCCTAGAAGTGGCCATTGCTGTTAACATTGTTCAACACTGGGTTATACTTTTTCATCAAGTCATTCTGTTGTTTTGTTGTTGTCTTTGTGCTTTTGTAGTTAGATTAATTGTGTTCATATTTCTTCTTGTTCACTATTTTTATTGAACTCTACTTTCATTCTCTTCCAGACCAATATTTTTAATTAATTTCTAACAGACAAAAAGCTTGCACAAAGCATTCACATGCTCTTGAAGCTGTCATTTCTGTTGTAATTTATTTGACATGATGAAGTTGCCAGCCCCAAACACAACATGTTGCCTTGTATGACATACTTCTCAACAACATGTTGCCTTGTATGACATACTTCTCAACAACATGTTGCCTTGTATGACATACTTCTCAACAACATGTTGCCTTGTATGACATACTTCTCAACAACATGTTGCCTTGTATGACATACTTCTCAACAACATGTTGCCTTGTATGACATACTTCTCAACAGCATTTGGAAGTCTTCCCAGTACAACACAAACACCAAATTAAGACTGTTTGAGAGCTGGGTAAGTTCTGTGCTTTTCTATGGTGTGGAATGCAGGAGAGTAACAGAGAAGGAAATGTCGAAACTGTCCTCCTTCCACACAATCTGCCTAAGGAAAATTCTCCGATTCTTTTGGCCAAACACCATCAGCAACCAAGAACTACTTATTCGGAGTAATCAAGAGGACATGCACACCATCATAGCTGGCAGAAGCTGGAGTTGGGTTGGCCACGTCTTCTTAAGGGACCCTGATACCATCACAAGAACAGCTATGCTATGGACCCCCGAGGGATAGCGAAAGAGAGGCCGACCAAAAACAACTTGGCAGAGAACTGTGGAAGCCGAGATGCAAAGAATGAACCAGAATTGGGGCACTGTACGAAGGATGGCCACCGACCGAGCAAAGTGGAATCAATTTGTTGCTGCCCTACAAGATGCCACCAGGCGTGACGGCCACTGACTGTTTTGACGGTTGGCGGTTATGGATCAAAGAAGAAGAAGATGACATACTTGACACGCAGTAGCCCTATTCTTTCTTTATCTCTTCAGAGACCTCCGGGAACCCATCATCATCATCAGCTGCCATCTCCACAATGAAGGTTGGCTGTAATGGATCTCCGTCTTCTGTCTCTTGTCTTGATGGTGCACTCTGATAGACTCTTTCCTGTCCATCTCTTGTTGTTATCTTTCCACTTATAGCATTAAATTCTTTAGGGCATACATGGTAAGGCCCCAATTTCTTCCACAGTGGCTAGCTGTTGTCTTTTCCTATGCCCGACACGCCTCTAGTGCGCCACACATTTTGCAGTTTCGCTTTGTGAGCCGCTGATCTTTTTAGATTCCTCGGCCTCACTCACCGTCTCAAGTCTTTGTATGGACACTCCCTTGAGTAGGATTACGTCCGGGAACTACACGAGGCTAAAAGACAAATCCTCACTAAAAAATTAATTATTTTCCTTTTTAAGCAACAATGCGTTATGTGGGAAATCTAAATTTTTTAAAATAAATAAATAAAACCCAATGACAACATTAAATTTTAAAAAACAAAAAACTTTTGCTGCTGCAAAAGAATTTTGCATGAACAAAATGACTATATTAACATGTAACCAACCTTCACTGAGTTCATCCCCTGAGGACTGTGCTGCATCTTGTTGAAGTTTTTCTAGCAACAATTGCTGGAGAACGAAGTAAAATGTAAATAATTATCTCAAAGTTACATGACATGCAATGGTATTGGTAATGATGTGTTTCCACAAATCCGTCTGCCCCTAGCACTCTCTATCACCTTAGATGTTGATCCTCTGTTATTAGGCCATCCTGAATCCAATCTATCACCTTGTCTATCTCGCCATTACTTTTGTCAGCTGTAACGGGTATCAAATAAAAGTGGACTGTGCTTGACGGTGTACTCTCCATAGAAAAAAAAAAAGCGAGTTGCGTGATACTGTGGTTTCCGGTGCGCCTTCTGGCCCAGTATCTATGACTTTAGCACCTGTTCAATGGGAGAGTGGGCTCATCCCTAATCTGTTTATGTTCCCAGTAGTAGACTATTCGCAAGCAGCCTGGGGGTGTCACTGCTCTGCGCGGACCTTGTTTACCGAGGCGGCGTCCGAGCTCGTATGGTGAAAATATGGTTGCGTTATCTTCAAAATAGCCCTGTCTTTCCCATGGCTTTTCTGCCATCCTGCAACTTTGAGTTAGGGAGTTCTGAGCTCCAGTCTCTTTCCCAGGCATTTTATCCTGGCCTGGCACGCATACAGAGGACCCCACTTCTGGTTCTAAGTTAGCAGTTGGGGATAGGTGGGGTAGCACACTGTGCATTCCCCGTCATCCAGGGGGCTCTCCAACTATGCAGAGCTTGCACAATGCTGTGCTCTGGTTCTGGGCTCTCCCAAGGAATCCTCACGTCCTGCACAGAGCCACTTCCAGATACCCACCACCTGCCAACCCTCCATTGTAGAAATCTCCTGCATGCGGCCATCCAGTCAAGAGCCAGTATTAAGTCTGGTGCCCAAGTGATCCCCCCAAGCTCAGTGTGCAATGCTGGGTTCTCATCATGCTGCAACACAGGGGGGATTGTGATGCTCAGCCATCTCTCTCAACTCTGCACTGATAAGTGACATCGGAGACTTAACTGTGCCTCAGTACTGGGAGGCCCCGTTTCCGGGTACACCACACACAGCCAATAGAGGCAACGGTCGCCGTGGGCGTGTCTTCAGTGGGGAAGTTGTGGAGTCTTCCTGTCCATGTTCTTGCACATCCTAACACTGCCCGCAAGACATCGGAGGTTTGGAGAGTGGCCTTCTCTGCTTTTTTGAGCCGGGGTGGGCTCCCCGGGCAAGTCTCGATGGGGATCGGGACGTGTCCACGCGCCAGTGGGCCCAGCATCGGCCACATCTGATGGAGGACTTGCTCTGCCAGGTTTGATGTGGATTTCCTACCGCCCCGGGTAGAAGCCAGAAGTGTACCGTGCCAGCTCTGGGGGAGATAAAGGGGGTGTTTCTGTGTCTCCTTGTGATACGTAGCCAAGGTAGGGCTCACAGTGCTCTTTCCCCGCCACCAAATTGCCTGCTGGTTACGCCGAGTTCTCCGAGGCTCTAGGCATGTGACCAAGAGTTGAAGGCAATAGGATCGTCAAGTCCTGAGTCTCTGTGCCTGTACAATGGGTTCCGATCTTCAGGGAGCAGTCCACACTCGTTCCCACTCCCAAGACTTGTTCAGTATCCATCTGGCTCCTTCCCACCCACAGAGGGCGTGTACGGTGTAGTGCACCGGTTTTATTATCGAGGCTTGCTCCTCTAGATCCGTTGTGTTTAGCCTGAGGATTCACACCCTCAGTTACCAGGACTACCTCGAGGAGGGTGTGGCTCTTCACCACGCACAACGATCTTGGGGTATGAGAGGTTTTGCTAGGCCAAGAGACTAACACCGCAATGGTCGCTCCTTTCATGAACAAGAATTCACTAGGCCTAGGGTGAAGCAAGGGAGGAAACCCACTACCCACAACACCAGCACATCATACCCCCTGTCTGTAAGACTTTGCCCCCAGGATTCCTCTTAATAAGGGGTAAGAGTTAGGGTTCCTAAGGGATCCTGTTACACGCCCATTGAGGTATATTGGGAATATGGTGTTCGACCCATATTTTCTCGACCATCGGCACACTTGGGTGATGTGGTCAGCATCCTACCTAGGGTTCCTAAACCTAACCTTATTCCTAACCCTAACAATGTTGGTGACTTACAAAGATGACATCGAGGAACATTTCCCACTGTTTTTCATTTCAACTGGCTTATTGAAATCAACATTAAGTAACATTATTAATGAGTCAAGATAATAGGAAACTCTTTACAGAGAGATACAACAGGAGGCAATCTGATCATCAGAAGGGGTCCCCCCGTCAAACAAGTGTTTCGGCCCTGTACACTCCTTTACACTCTAAGGGGGGAGGGCCCATTTGGGTCATGACTCCCAAGTGTCTCAGCCTCCTGTTGTCTTGTATCAAAAATGAACCCATTTCACTTTGGTAGCAACTTTAAAACCCACAACTCCGCCAGCTGTGGGGGCAATTGTGAAAGTAACAAAGAGAAGACAAATTATTCCGTTTGTTCCGTCGCACACCACGACTAGGGACAGACACTGACGCACCTGCGCGAAGCCGACAAGGCTAGCCACTGCGCGCTAGCAACTGAAATTCTGTGCCCAACACCTCTTATAATATACGCCGTGTGTTGCCCCTCAAGACGCAGCAATAGAGACCACAGTCAGCGACTCATAGCTTGACTGCCTGCGTCAGGACCAGCGAACCAGAGCTGGTCAAGATCGTGCTCCACCTCCACATGGTGGTCCTGGAAACAGTATGCAGCAATGCAGGCTGGCTGAGCGAGCATGGATCGCAATGGGAAGGCAAACCCGGTCCTAAAAAATGCCGTGCAGAAGTCGGATGTGTCGACCGAAAGGTGCAGATATCACAGCTACGTTGTAAACAGACACAACGCAACCACCGTCCTTTTCAGGGCGAACGAAGAAGAAGAAGAAGAAGTCACAGCCCTTTCACCAGTACACCGAAAAACTCAACGTATTGTGGCCTTAGAAAAATTCTTGGTGTTTTTTGTACCGCAGAAAGAGAATATAACGGAAGGAGAAATTACAACCAGGAAAGACTGAAGGAAAAAAAACTGGACAGGAGACGATAGGACTAAAGAGAGAAGATAATGTTTATCATCGTAGCATAGACGTAGGCCTAACCATAAAAACAGCACTGATTTACGGAATTTGAGACAAGAAGTTGTGGAGAGACATGATCACTTATGCCACCTGCCATGGTATTTAACGAAGAAAATGAAAAAAATTCGATGCATATGGAAAATGCACAGCAACGCTAGACTGCAACACGCATAGCTACACGTTTATAAACCTGTGCAAATGCAAACAATTGAAAGTTTTAACATAAAATTCTGCAGACTGTCCCAATTTCCTTAAATGCACTCATGCTACTTACTGCTTTTAAACGCTCTGTGAGTTGCGTTTTGCTTCCACTCTTAGAAAGGCCTCTTTTCTCAAGCTCTTTCTTTATATCTGTTACACGGAGTTCTGTGACTGGCGTCCCTTTCAAAGTAATCGTACTATAAGAGTCCTCTTCGGACGCCATTTTTGCACACAAAAGCCAAAAATCGGTTATTTCCGGATCTTCTGTAAATATTGCATTCTTTAATAACTGCACTATTGCCATCGGCTCCAGCTATATGACAGTGTACAAATAAAAATTAAACTAACACGGCTGATTTACTGTGAAAATACATACGTGACGCATTATTTTCAAAACCCAAGTTGAGAATATTCCGATTTATTTAGCCCGGGACAGAAACTGGATAGAAAACGCAAAATATAATTTTCACAACATCTGAATTGAGTCGTCCCCGTTCTTCTGGCTCTTTGTATTACGAAAGATTCACCTCACTTTTGCGTTCACACACAATTCACTATTTAGTTCCATCATTTCTCCAACGCAGACAAATCATTTCCTTGTTCATATCACCTACTTGACGTCTCGGTTGAATCACAGTTTACTGTGCATACGCCAACTTTATCGCAAACAAGGTCATGTTTAGGTTGGCATTAGCGGCTGTTCCCCCCTACACCCAAACGCTAAACCATTAACCGTATTCTCTTTAAATAAACAAGTAACAGCATTCTTAATTTACTACACTACCACAAATCGCAGACGAAACTGATCAAATATAAACAAAACATTAGCCCAAATCCGATCTTATTTGTGACAAAATATCTTATGCACTATGAATTGTGATTCGGCCGATTTATCTTGTTATTAATCTGTGTTCTTTCTTCCTAACAGTCCCTACTCCTAGTGAGAACAAGTGTGTTCTGCACTGATCCCGAGAACAATATTGCGGCATTTATGAAGATTGGTTTCTAGTGATTTTTTTTTTTTAAATAGAGTATCCTGTTGAACCCTTGATGGGTTATAATTAGGACATATGATGTTCTAATTCAAGAAAATAAAGTCAGATTTCCAATACCCAAATATAGTACCTTCTTCCCCCCTCCACTCAGTCCAAATAGAGTAAATCAAAACCAAATTTGTGTGAATGTTTTTGTGTGTGACCTCCCTTTTCCAGGACACAAACAATAAAAAAAAAAAAAAAAAAGCAACATTAAAAAAACAAAAACAATGTAAAGTCTCACAACTGCCCTGCTGTTTACAAGGTCGAATGGGGTGAGAAAGCCAGGAGGTGTCAGAGATTACATCAAATCGATCAACCATCTGCCATCATCCACATGAGAACCCAATCAGACTTTTCCCTATCCTCACACCATCATTGATCCTTGTATATTAATTTTAGTTCTTGTTATATATTGTTTTACTATATTGTGCAATTCTCTAGGTCTGTCTATTCTCAACACCTGTTCCACATTTATGGATGAATTGCATGCCTGTAAATAATGTAATATTGGTTTTCTCTGTTGTTCATACTTTCTACATTTTAATAGAAAATGCTCTATATTATTTTGTTTCTAGACACTCTGCACAGTAAGGTTCTTCTATTCTAAAATATCCCATTCCTATTTGCAGTCTAAGAAGTTTCTTTACAGTACTGCTAGGAATTTTTAGTTCTCTAGATATCTGACACGTTCTCCTTGGAGCCTTGAACAATTTATATGCATGTCTACCCTTCAGGCTTCCATCCCACTCTACTGTCCATTGGTCAGTTATTATTCTTTTATTTAAGCTTTTGATCTGTGCTTTACTCATCCCCACATTTATTTGGTTTCTATTATTTCTACTTTTCTTAGCTTCTTTATCTGCCTTTTCATTTCCTTCTAAGCCAACATGTGAAGGTATCCAAGATATTAGAACGGAACATCCTCTGGAGTATAGGTATTTCTCAGTAATATCTCTTACAGTCCCATCCTCATATTAGTCACCTCGTACAACATTCCTGAGGAAGCATGAGCCATGCTTTTTTTCTGCCATCTCAGGGACCACAAGGAACTACATGGGACTCAGATTTGCAGAGGAATAATACAGTTGTAAAGTGTTTTATTTATGTTACTATCATACAGTTGTAGTGTTTTATTTATGTTACTATCATACAGTTGTAAAGTGTTTTATTTATGTTACTATCATACAGTTGTAAAGTGTTTTATTTATGTTACTATCATACAGTTGTAAAGTGTTTTATTTATGTTACTATCATACAGTTGTAAAGTGTTTTATTTATGTTACTATCATACAGTTGTAAAGTGTTTTATTTATGTTACTATCATACAGTTGTAAAGTGTTTTATTTATGTTACTATCATACAGTTGTAAAGTGTTTTATTTATGTTACTATGTATGATAGTGAATGGATAAAGCTAGTGTGATGTGTATTAGTCTGTAGGATGGTGAATAGGCAATGCTGGTATGATGCATTAGTTTTATAGTGACCAGGTAAGACTGGTGTGATGTATTACAATTAGACTATTTGAACCAGGTAGAGCTCAAACACAAAATGGGACCTCCTATTTTATCGCCCTTATCCGAGAAGGCTAGGCATCTGTTGTCACTACCCAGGAGGCGGGGGGAGAGTATGACATCATTAGGCCACTGGTTCTGAAAAACAAAATTTCCATAAATTACATTCCCATTACTGGGAATCGAACCAGGTTCCTTTAGAATTTGAGGCGGATGCCATTCTTCTTAGCCACTCCAAACCCACAAGACTTGGCCTAAGAGTGCTGAAGGCCTATGTTCCTTGGGAAGTTAAAGGGTGGTGATAATGAACAAGGGATATTGTTGATCACACTGAGAAACAAGGGGCATTGAGAATGTAAACAAAGACTATTCCAACTCAAAGTACAGGCAGAAAAAGAGGTACTGTATACATGAAAATATAAAAAAGAAGGATTGAAAGTGTTATGACAAGTTCACTAATGTGGAACCTGACAAGAGCCAATACAACAAGAGATGAGAAGAAGATGCTGGACATGGATAGGACATACATTGAGGAAACCTGCTGATAGCCTTACAAGGCAGTCCTTGTTCCAGAATCCCCAGGTAAAGAGAGATAAAGGAATCACCAGCAGCATCATCTCATCTTGTCACACTAGCCCCTGTCAGGTTCTTGTTATCAGTTCCATATGTATGATCTTATCATACCATTTCAATCCTTATTATTCTACTCAAGACTCATTGTTGAAAGTCTGTAGCTTCTTGGTCAGTTTTTTACAGTTCTCCATGTTTCAGAGCCATACAATAGGACTGACTTGACATCTGAGTTGAAGATTCTGATTTTTGTCTTGGACTTGATCTCTTGATTTCCATTCATTTCCTAATGCAGTAAAAGCTGCCCTTGCCTTTTGTATCGTTATTTTGATATCACTGTCCGTCACTCCAGCTGTGTCTATATTGAGTGTACCAAGTGTGTTGCACGCTGGTTGACGTGAGCCTGTGTTGTTGGATTTCTTTGATATGGTCTCACTCATTCCCTAAAACCAGCTTCTACTGTTATAAATGTCTAGCGCCAATTAATCAGGCTCCATTCTCATAAGCTGGCCAAACCTTGTTATTTTCTGCCTCTCTATATATATCTCTAGTTCCTACAATTTTTCTGCTCTCATAATTTTTCATTCTGTCTCTCCTGATAACCAGTGTTGCCACCCTGAATTTTGAAGGAAAAAAACCCTAGATAATACCTTAAAAAAACACATAGATACACCTAGATTTTGAATTTTGGGCTACTTTAGACTGTTTTTTGGGCTACTTTGGGCAAAAACCCAAAATTGAAAGTTGATCTAGGTGGCGTTCTTCAACTAATGAAGGAAAATGACACCCAGACGGGACCCCCCAAAAAAAAAACCACCTAGATCTAGGTGAACCCACCTAGGAGTTGCAACGCTGCTGATAACATTAATGGCTCATCTTTAGCATTTCATCTCACATGATGTGATTGGCTCTCCTGTGCTCTGGTTGGAGACCATGCTGGACACTAACAGCAGAGGGTTTGGAAGAATATATTATTTATAAATTGTCTTTTAGTTTCCATTGATATTAGGATGTTTGAGTAGTGGTGACAGTTGGTAAGTCACTGCACTGGCTTTTTTTATATCTTGCTCTAAATTTCTATGTCAAGTCTTCCATGTCTGTGACAATGCTTATGTCAAGTCTTCCATGTCTGTGACAATGCTTATGTCAAGTCTTCCATGTCTGTGACAATGCTTATGTCAAGTCTTCCATGTCTGTGACAATGCTTATGTCAAGTCTTCCATGTCTGTGACAATGCTTATGACAATGCTTCCTAGATATTTACACTCTGGAACTTATGCTTAACCCCTTGAACCCACTGTTCTGCTTTAGCGGTTTGTCCAGATAATTCTTCTTCTTCCTCGTTCGCCCTAAGACGTCTACATTAATGACTAATAAAGGCAGTAGTCAGATAAAGGTTCCTGACATCTCCAAACAGTTTTTCATTGAGAGAAGTGCATTGTTGCCATATACCACTGCTGTAAGTTGGGCAGGACTGGAGCAGATGTTTGGCTGTTATGAGGCTGGTGCCACAGGAGCAGAGATCTGTTAGACCAATCATGTACTTGTGATATTTCTATTCCCCGCAGTCCCTCTCGGTTGAATTCAAACGATTTTCACAGGTACCTAAATTCCCATAAACTTGTTATAAAGTATGGCAGTGTTTATTACCTGGCTGGAGGAGCTAGAATGTAATGTCTGAATCGATAGTCATTTGCTTTGGTAGTAGTTTGTTCTTTCTTGAACAGAAAATTAGTGGAACGTACTGTGTGTGCTAGTCGGTTAGTAAAAGTTAGTCCTTTGGCAGATACTGCAGTAGTGAAGAAAAGCATTAGAGACTTCACTATTCTAGGTCCTGCATCAAAAGATAACTAGTTCCTTTCCTCACTGCTGTTTCCTTCCTTAACTCAAGAGCAAAGTCGCGTATCCATTTACAGCTGGGTAGACTGCAGAATGTCAATACCGTGAATCTTTTTACTTGTCAAATGTTGTATAGCACTAGGTATGGGAGTTCTGGAGTGAAATGACTGCCTTGACTATAACTGTTACTTTTTAAATGTTGTATAGTGCTAGGGAGGGAAGTCTGGAGTAAAATTACTTCCTTTAATATTGTAACTCATGAATTGTTGTATAACATTCTAGAGAGAAGTCCAAAGTAAAATTGCTGCTTTTACTATATAATTGTAATTGGTAAAATAAATGTTTATCCTAGTCTGCGAAGTACATGATGATAATGATGAATATAAAACTGGTGCAATATTGTATTGTCCATGCAGTTCACGGGATCTCTGAGGATCTCTGAGGATACAAAGAAGGAATATGTTTATTTCTCCCTTTCATGTCGTAAGAGATGAGTAATATGAGGTTTATGCATGGGGATGGTAACCTTATCATGTAAAATAATGTACTACATAAACTATCACCACAGGAACACATTCATGCTTTAGTGTTAGCTTCCAGTAAGAGGCCCTGCTGCAACTGTGGCTCTATGCTCCCTAGGGAGCGAAAATGGAAATTGTGATAATACTAAGAATTTTAATGTCAGATTCCTGTTTTCTATGAGTTCATAGTCTTGTAAACACAGAATGGTAAGACTTTCTTTATATCTCGATAGATTTTCCCTTCGATTTTTATTACACTAATGTGTGACCAGCAATTGTAGCAGAATGGTAAGACTCTCTTTATATCTTGATAGATTTTTATCACACTAATGTGTGACCAGCAATTGTAGCACCACTAGCAGAATGGTAAGACTATCTTTATATCTTGATAGATATTCCCTACATTTTTATTACACTAATGTGTGACCAGCAATTGTAGCACCACTAGCAGAATGGTAAGACTCTCTTTATATCTTGATAGATTTTCCTTAGATTTTTATTACACTAATGTGTGACCAACAATTGTAGCACCACTAGCAGAATGGTAAGACTCTCTTTATATCTTGATAGATTTTTCCTTAGATTTTTATTACACTAATGTGTGACCAACAATTGTAGCACCACTAGCAGAATGGTAAGACTATCTTTATATCTTGATAGATTTTCCTTAGATTTTTATCACACTAATGTGTGACCAGCAATTGTAGCACCACTAGCAGAATGGTAAGACTATCTTTATATCTTGATAGATATTCCCTACATTTTTATTACACTAATGTGTGACCAGCAATTGTAGCACCACTAGCAGAATGGTAAGACTCTCTTTATATCTTGATAGATTTTCCTTAGATTTTTATTACACTAATGTGTGACCAGCAATTGTATCACCACTAGCAGAATGGTAAAACTATCTTTATATCTTGATAGATTTTCCTTAGATCTTTATTACACTAATGCGTGACCAGCAATTGTAGCACCACTAGAAGAATCATCATCATCATCTTCCTTTTCGTTCCTTATGGAGCATAGAGCCACCACTTCAGCTGGTCTCCTTACATGAAGCCTGCACCAAGCATTTACATGTTCTTGCAGCAGTGATATCCGTAGCAATGTTTATTTACATGAAGAGATTGTCAGCTTCATGCACAACCTCATATTAGTCACCTTATACGACATACTTGATGAAACTGTAATCCCATTCTTTCTTTGTTTCATCAGAATGATTGGTGGAACATCATCTTTTTTCACAGTCTTTCGGTGTCTTCTTGAACCCCCTACATGCCTGTCTCCAGCTCCAAAATAGTATTAACCTTCCTCATCACGAATAAATCATTCTTCCAGCAACAGAAGTTGCAGACAGTTCATCAATCAACGGTGCTGTCCCCCAAAATATCCACACGGTCTAAGCTGGTGCAGCTGCCAAATGAACCTGAGCACTATTTTGACTTTACCATTACCATGAGCGTTGAGTGATAGAGTGGTTAAAAGCACTTGCCTTTTGAGGCGAAGTTACCATGTTTGACACCTGTTAGCGTCACGCTACAGTCCACACAGCTATAAATGGGTACCTGACTCTACTATTGATTTAGGGAAGGCAAAAGCAGCGAGGAAGGGGACTTGTCACCCCACCTCATAAAGCTGGACCTAGTATAGTTAAGTCTCTAAGATTTCACTTTCCTGTGGCAGTGTCTGCCATAAGACTACACACAACAGGGTAAAGAGAGATAAACCAAGGAACATAGAAGGGGGATACACCATAAACACTACAGACACTAGACAATGCCACAACAAACGGCAGATAACTTTCAGCCTGGAAGAACCAACACAAGAAAAACTTAGCAATGTAATATACTATAAAGAATAAAAAACACTGTATGATAAATTATAACCCACAGGGGGTTAAACCAGGTATCCCAAGCATAAGATAAACATCAGTTTTCCTGTGTATGGACAAAAAAAAAAAAAAAAAAATTACCATTACCACACTATCAGTTTTACCATGGTATCTATTTAAAACATTGATATTAAATACCACATATACTCGAGTATAAGTTGAGAAATTTATTCTTATTTTGTACCTTATATAAAAAACACCCCAATTTATAGTTGAGTCAAAAAAATAATAAAGTCAGTGCTGCAACCCCCCCCCCCCCCCCCCCCCCCCCCCCCCCGCCCCCCCATACTGGGTTGCGTTTTATAGGCAGATAAAAATGTGGGGCGCTATTTTCAGAATCAACTAACTACTTGATCGAGATTAGCGTAAAATAAAAGAATCATTGCAAGAAATGCCGAAAACAAAATAAGCAAGGAGAGGGAACACTTCAGCATTTACGGGTCTTGAAGAAGAAATAGATGAGTGGGTTTTAACTCGGCGACACAATGGTTGCATCATTACTCAAGGATTAATTCAAATTCATGCCCTTCAATTGAAAATGAGTGGAAAATATTGCAACATGCCAGAAATGTCAAAATTTCTTGCATGTTTTTTTTTTTTTAACTTCGACTTATAATCGGTCATTCATTTTGGAATGTTTTTAAGTCCTAAAGTCTAGGGGTCGACTTAATAGTTGAAATGACCTACACTCAAGTATATATGGCAGTTCAACAATAAGATACTGATCAAAGAAAAAGTGTACAAGATACTAACTGAAGAAAAGGCTATCTTACCTCTGTAAGACATTATTTTAATTTTCAATTGAAGTTAATAAATCAGGTTGAGCATCAAATTATTACAACAAACCAAATGATATCCCACACTGGATAACTATATCACCAAAGAAAAATGATTCGGCTGTTACTGAACATAAACAGTTTCTGTTGCTGATAACAAGTTTGTTTGTAATGCTGAATGCTAATTATTGAAACTGATAAAAACATGTCCCCAACCTTTTATCTCAAACCCTTGGAGCCTGACATGTTTTGGAATTAGACATTTTTTCAGAATGGCCCAGCGTTGTTGCCAGGAGTTTCTGATGAGACAAAGACAGAATAGGACCACGGTAACATCAGGCATGTCATACGAGGTGACTAATATGAGGTTGTGTGTGGGGACTGGCAGCCTCGTCACATGAAACAAACTGCCACATTAACCACTGCTACAAGAGCATGTGACTGTTTGGTGCAGTCTTCCTACCAGGGGACCAACCACAGTGGTGGCTCTATGCTCTGTAAGGAGCACAAAGGAGAGTATGATGATGATATTCCAGAATGGTAGTATGACACCTACCATTTATTATATGGTAAACACATTTTTGGGATATGAGACAGCACTCTCCTCAAGCACAGTTTATCCTATCTATCATAAGTTTATGGTCATCAATGTTAATATGAAACTTCAAAATCTTGTCTTTCTGTCCCTTTAAGCCTTATGCAGTGGCACTTCCCACAACATATTCTTCAGTAAGACACAGCAGACACACAACGATCAAACTTATGCAATTAAGTCCCCTTTCTCTGATAAAGATAACGAAGAGAGATGCTTCCATTTCTTCTTCTCATTGTTACCCACCTGGGTGTCAGCAGCTCTTTTTGGCATTTTCTTACAGAAATTGAACTCACATTCACCAAAAAAGTACAAAAATGTCTGATTTTTTTTTTTTTTTTTACCAGCGGCACTTGGGCTTTCAGCCCTTCAGCCCAATGAAATGTCATTGTGAGGCTGGAGAGCCTGTGGACTTTCTCCTTCCAACCCGGTCAGGAGCTTTGCTCCTTCCCATCAACAGAGAGTTTATCTCAGGAGCCGTTCAGGTCATTCAGTCAATGTCCCGGTCAATGACACTGCTTCAAATGCACACGCCCGGTCTTGAACACCTGATTGCCAGCGCAATGTGCTAACCATTACACCAGCGCGGCTCCCAAACATGTCTGATAGCTGCAAGCACGTATGGTTGGTAGCAGATCTAAGGTCATCTTGATGTTAAGACTAGATCTGGGATCTTTAACGATTAATTAATCAATTAAAATTGTTTTAATCAATCAATTGATAAAACAAATTTTAATCAATTATGCCATTAAAATTTTATTTATATTTTCTTTCTTAAATGTGACAGCATTTGCTATGTTAGAAGTTTGTGATATGGAATTTGGCAAGTACGAGGGGCATTCAGAAAGTAATGCACCACATCGTTTTTCTCAGCTAATAAAGATAGAAGCATGAAATTTTGCACACTACAAATATGGCATGTGCCAATTGTGTGCACCAAATTGCACAGCAACCGGCCAAATAATATGGCTGCCCTAAACCGTTGAAATGGAGCGTGTTAGCAACTTACGTTATAAGCAGCGAATTGTGATAGAATTTCTCGTTGCAGAGAAGAAAACTGTTGTGAACATTCACAAGCGTCTATGTGATGTGTATGGAAGTTTTGCAGTCGACAGGAGTACAGTCAGTCGCTGGGTTCAGAGAATCAAAGAATCAGGAAGTGGAGATACGGAGCTGCTTGATCGGCCGTGCTGTGGACGTCCTGCCACAGCCACCAACGCAGAAATGTTGAAATGCGCTGAGGGCATTATTCTTACTGATAGGCGAATCACTACTCAACAATTGGTCTTACAGCTGTCAGTCAGCATTGGTAGTGCAAATGCAGTTATAAAAACTCTTGGATTTTCTAAGGTTTGCGCAAGATGGGTTCCTCGAAGTCTCACAAATGACCACCGATTGCAAAGGAAAGCAATTTCTTCTGAATTGTTGGAGCGTTTCAATGCTGATGGAGAGAACTTTTTGGCTAAGATCATTACAGGTGACGAAACCTGGGCACATCATTTTGAACCTGAGACAAAAAGACAGTCAATGGAGTGGCATCATCCGCAATCACCACGAAGAAAGAAATTCAAGACAATTCCTTCAGCTGGAAAGGTCATGATCACTGTCTTTTGGGACATTGAAGGTGTGATTCTTGTGGACGTTATGCCAAGAGGAGAGACAATCAATTCGCAAGCTTACATTAAGACATTGAAAAAACTCAATCAACGTTTTCGCAGAGTTCGGCCACACAAGAATCCAGCAGACCTGCTTCTCCTTCACGACAAAGCGCGACCTCACACAAGTCTGGCAACATGGGAAGCAATCACCAAATTGGGTTGGACTGTACTACCCCATCCACCCTATAGTCCCGATTTGGCACCCTCTGATTTTCATCTATTTTGGTCCACTTAAAGATGCACTCCGTGGGACAAGGTTTGAAGATGATGAAGGAGTGATTCATGCAGTGAAGAAATGGCTACATGATCAATACAAAATCTGGTACGGGCTAGGAATACATGCACTTGTTTCGCGCTGGCATAAAGCCGTACAAGTTGATGGGAATTATGTTGAATAATACCGATGTTTACATGACATATCCATGTATATTGTGTATAAATTTCATGCTTTTTTAATAAACAGCTGAGAAAAACGATGTGGTGCATTACTTTCTGAACGCCCTTTGTATTTTCAAGACGATGTTGCCTTATAACAGGCAAAATAAATAAAGTCATTAGTGATTTTTTTTAAAATAGTTTATTTATGATCTTTTTAATAGTTTTTCAAATTGTTCGAAACTGATAGATTAATCGTCGACTACAAAATTCGATTAACCAATTAACATTTTTGTAATCAATCCAAGCCCTACTTTAGACACGTAAATTATAGTGACCTCCCCTTGTAATATTTGTCTTGGTCTCATGTATACCCTAATTTAATTAAAATATTACTTTTAAAACTATCCCCAAATTATCGTCATCCTAGAGGGGGTATTCCGGCAAGACTAGACTTTCAAAAGGGGTACATAATTACTGAAAATTAGGGAAACACTGTAGTAAGGCATACATTGCCTATTTTTTTTTCAGATCAGCAAAAATAACATGCAGCAGTGAAACAAACTAATATAATAATCACATTATAATTTTACATGGTAGCTTGAACAATTCCAAATTCCTTATTTGGGAAGATCAACATGGACAAGAAGGTGGGGAAGAACTTAAAGTAATGAAGAAAAACTACGCTTCAACCAATAAATTTCAATGGCATGGTACGTTTATGAACAAGTTCTTCATATCACAAAGAAACAATACAAGTTATCATTACAAGAATTTTTATAAAAAAAGACAAGGGAAAAACTTTAGATGGCAGAAACTGGCAAAGAATTCCCAGAATTAAAAGGTTTAGATGGGAAAAACTGGCAAAGAATTCCCAGAATTAAAAGGTTTAGATGGGAAAAACTGGCAAAGAATTCCCAGAAATAAAAGGTTTAGATGGGAAAAACTGGCAAAGAATTCTCAGAATTAAAAGGTTTAGATGGGAAAAACTGGCAAAGAATTCCCAGAATTAAAAGGTTTAGATGGGAAAAACTGGCAAAGAATTCTCAGAAATAAAAGGTTTAGATGGGAAAAACTGGCAAAGAATTCCCAGAATTAAAAGGTTTAGATGGGAAAAACTGGCAAAGAATTCCCAGAAATAAAAGGTTTAGATGGGAAAAACTGGCAAAGAATTCCCAGAATTAAAAGGTTTAGATGGGAAAAACTGGCAAAGAATTCTCAGAAATAAAAGGTTTAGATGGGAAAAACTGGCAAAGAATTCCCAGAATTAAAAGGTTTAGATGGGAAAAACTGGCAAAGAATTCTCAGAAATAAAAGGTTTAGATGGGAAAAACTGGCAAAGAATTCCCAGAAATAAAAGGTTTAGATGGGAAAAACTGGCAAAGAATTCTCAGAAATAAAAGGTTTAGATGGGAAAAACTGGCAAAGAATTCTCAGAAATAAAAGGTTTAGATGGGAAAAACTGGCAAAGAATTCTCAGAATTAAAAGGTTTAGATGGGAAAAACTGGCAAAGAATTCCCAGAAATAAAAGGTTTAGATGGGAAAAACTGGCAAAGAATTCCCAGAAATAAAAGGTTTAGATGGGAAAAACTGGCAAAGAATTCCCAGAAATAAAAGGTTTAGATGGGGAAAACTGGCAAAGAATTTTCAGAATTAAAAGGTTTAGATGGGAAAAACTGGCAAAGAATTCTCAGAATTAAAAGGTTTAGATGGGGAAAACTGGCAAAGAATTTTCAGAATTAAAAGGTTTAGATGGGAAAAACTGGCAAAGAATTCCCAGAAATAAAAGGTTTAGATGGGAAAAACTGGCAAAGAATTCTCAGAATTAAAAGGTTTAGATGGGGAAAACTGGCAAAGAATTTTCAGAATTAAAAGGTTTAGATGGGAAAAACTGGCAAAGAATTCCCAGAAATAAAAGGTTTAGATGGGAAAAACTGGCAAAGAATTCTCAGAATTAAAAGGTTTAGATGGGAAAAACTGGCAAAGAATTTTCTGAAATAAAAGGTTTAGATGGGAAAAACTGGCAAAGAATTCCCAGAATTAAAAGGTTTAGATGGGGAAAACTGGCAAAGAATTCTCAGAATTAAAAGGTTTAGATGGGGAAAACTGGCAAAGAATTTTCAGAAATAAAAGGTTTAGATGGGAAAAACTGGCAAAGAATTCCCAGAATTAAAAGGTTTAGATGGGGAAAACTGGCAAAGAATTCTCAGAATTAAAAGGTTTAGATGGGGAAAACTGGCAAAGAATTTTCTGAAATAAAAGGTTTAGATGGGAAAAACTGGCAAAGAATTCCCAGAAATAAAAGGTTTAGATGGGAAAAACTGGCAAAGAATTCTCAGAATTAAAAGGTTTAGATGGGGAAAACTGGCAAAGAATTTTCTGAAATAAAAGGTTTAGATGGGAAAAACTGGCAAAGAATTCCCAGAATTAAAAGGTTTAGATGGGGAAAACTGGCAAAGAATTTTCTGAAATAAAAGGTTTAGATGGGAAAAACTGGCAAAGAATTCCCAGAAATAAAAGGTTTAGATGGGAAAAAACTGGCAAAGAATTCTCAGAATTAAAAGGTTTAGATGGGAAAAACTGGCAAAGAATTCCCAGAAATAAAAGGTTTAGATGGGAAAAACTGGCAAAGAATTCTCAGAATTAAAAGGTTTAGATGGGAAAAACTGGCAAAGAATTCTCAGAATTAAAAGGTTTAGATGGGAAAAACTGGCAAAGAATTTTCTGAAATAAAAGTTTAGATGGGAAAAACGGCCAAGAATTCCTAGAAAAAAAAAAGAGGTTTAGATGGGCTAAACTGGCACAGAATTCCCAGAAATAAAAGGTTTAGATGGGAAAAACTGGCAAAGAATTCCCAGAAATAAAAGGTTTAGATGGGAAAAACTGGCAAAGAATTCCCATAATTAAAAGGTTTAGATGGGAAAAACTGGCAAAGAATTCCCATAATTAAAAGGTTTAGATGGGAAAAACTGGCAAAGAATTCTCAGAATTAAAAGGTTTAGATGGGAAAAACTGGCAAAGAATTCCCATAATTAAAAGGTTTAGATGGGAAAAACTGGCAAAGAATTCCCAGAATTAAAAGGTTTAGATGGGAAAAACTGGCAAAGAATTCCCATAATTAAAAGGTTTAGATGGGAAAAACTGGCAAAGAATTCCCAGAATTAAAAGGTTTAGATGGGAAAAACTGGCAAAGAATTCCCAGAAATAAAAGGTTTAGATGGGAAAAACTGGCAAAGAATTCCCAGAAATAAAAGGTTTAGATGGGAAAAACTGGCAAAGAATTCCCAGAATTAAAAGGTTTAGATGGGAAAAACTGGCAAAGAATTCCCAGAATTAAAAGGTTTAGATGGGAAAAACTGGCAAAGAATTCCCAGAATTAAAAGGTTTAGATGGGAAAAACTGGCAAAGAATTCTCATAATTAAAAGGTTTAGATGGGAAAAACTGGCAAAGAATTCCCAGAAATAAAAGGTTTAGATGGGAAAAACTGGCAAAGAATTCCCAGAATTAAAAGGTTTAGATGGGAAAAACTGGCAAAGAATTCTCAGAATTAAAAGGTTTAGATGGGAAAAACTGGCAAAGAATTCTCAGAATTAAAAGGTTTAGATGGGAAAAACTGGCAAAGAATTCCCAGAAATAAAAGGTTTAGATGGGAAAAACTGGCAAAGAATTCTCAGAATTAAAAGGTTTAGATGGGAAAAACTGGCAAAGAATTCCCAGAAATAAAAGGTTTAGATGGGAAAAACTGGCAAAGAATTCTCAGAATTAAAAGGTTTAGATGGGAAAAACTGGCAAAGAATTCCCAGAAATAAAAGGTTTAGATGGGAAAAACTGGCAAAGAATTCCCAGAAATAAAAGGTTTAGATGGGAAAAACTGGCAAAGAATTCCCATAATTAAAAGGTTTAGATGGGAAAAACTGGCAAAGAATTTTCTGAAATAAAAGGTTTAGATGGGAAAAACTGGCAAAGAATTCTCAGAATTAAAAGGTTTAGATGGGAAAAACTGGCAAAGAATTCCCAGAAATAAAAGGTTTAGATGGGAAAAACTGGCAAAGAATTCCCAGAATTAAAAGGTTTAGATGGGAAAAACTGGCAAAGAATTCCCAGAAATAAAAGGTTTAGATGGGAAAAACTGGCAAAGAATTCCCAGAATTAAAAGGTTTAGATGGGAAAAACTGGCAAAGAATTCCCAGAAATAAAAGGTTTAGATGGGAAAAACTGGCAAAGAATTCCCAGAAATAAAAGGTTTAGATGGGAAAAACTGGCAAAGAATTCCCAGAATTAAAAGGTTTAGATGGGAAAAACTGGCAAAGAATTCCCAGAATTAAAAGGTTTAGATGGGATAAACTGGCAAAGAATTCCCAGAATTAAAAGGTTTAGATGGGAAAAACTGGCAAAGAATTCCCAGAAATAAAAGGTTTAGATGGGAAAAACTGGCAAAGAATTTTCAGAAATAAAAGGTTTAGATGGGAAAAACTGGCAAAGAATTCCCAGAATTAAAAGGTTTAGATGGGAAAAACTGGCAAAGAATTCCCAGAATTAAAAGGTTTAGATGGGAAAAACTGGCAAAGAATTTTCAGAAATAAAAGGTTTAGATGGGAAAAACTGGCAAAGAATTCCCAGAATTAAAAGGTTTAGATGGGAAAAACTGGCAAAGAATTCCCAGAATTAAAAGGTTTAGATGGGAAAAACTGGCAAAGAATTTTCAGAAATAAAAGGTTTAGATGGGAAAAACTGGCAAAGAATTCCCAGAAATAAAAGGTTTAGATGGGAAAAACTGGCAAAGAATTCCCAGAATTAAAAGGTTTAGATGGGAAAAACTGGCAAAGAATTCCCAGAATTAAAAGGTTTAGATGGGAAAAACTGGCAAAGAATTCTCAGAATTAAAAGGTTTAGATGGGAAAAACTGGCAAAGAATTTTCAGAAATAAAAGGTTTAGATGGGAAAAACTGGCAAAGAATTCCCAGAATTAAAAGGTTTAGATGGGAAAAACTGGCAAAGAATTTTCAGAAATAAAAGGTTTAGATGGGAAAAACTGGCAAAGAATTCCCAGAATTAAAAGGTTTAGATGGGAAAAACTGGCAAAGAATTCCCAGAAATAAAAGGTTTAGATGGGAAAAACTGGCAAAGAATTCCCAGAATTAAAAGGTTTAGATGGGAAAAACTGGCAAAGAATTCCCAGAAATAAAAGGTTTAGATGGGAAAAACTGGCAAAGAATTCTCAGAATTAAAAGGTTTAGATGGGAAAAACTGGCAAAGAATTCTCAGAATTAAAAGGTTTAGATGGGAAAAACTGGCAAAGAATTCTCAGAATTAAAAGGTTTAGATGGGAAAAACTGGCAAAGAATTCTCAGAATTAAAAGGTTTAGATGGGAAAAACTGGCAAAGAATTCTCAGAATTAAAAGGTTTAGATGGGAAAAACTGGCAAAGAATTCTCAGAATTAAAAGGTTTAGATGGGAAAAACTGGCAAAGAATTCTCAGAATTAAAAGGTTTAGATGGGAAAAACTGGCAAAGAATTCCCAGAATTAAAAGGTTTAGATGGGAAAAACTGGCAAAGAATTCTCAGAATTAAAAGGTTTAGATGGGAAAAACTGGCAAAGAATTCCCAGAAATAAAAGGTTTAGATGGGAAAAACTGGCAAAGAATTCTCAGAATTAAAAGGTTTAGATGGGAAAAACTGGCAAAGAATTCCCAGAAATAAAAGGTTTAGATGGGAAAAACTGGCAAAGAATTCCCAGAATTAAAAGGTTTAGATGGGAAAAACTGGCAAAGAATTCCCAGAAATAAAAGGTTTAGATGGGGAAAACTGGCAAAGAATTCCCAGAATTAAAAGGTTTAGATGGGAAAAACTGGCAAAGAATTCCCAGAATTAAAAGGTTTAGATGGGAAAAACTGGCAAAGAATTCCCAGAAATAAAAGGTTTAGATGGGGAAAACTGGCAAAGAATTCCCAGAATTAAAAGGTTTAGATGGGAAAAACTGGCAAAGAATTCCCAGAATTAAAAGGTTTAGATGGGAAAAACTGGCAAAGAATTCCCAGAAATAAAAGGTTTAGATGGGAAAAACTGGCAAAGAATTCCCAGAAATAAAAGGTTTAGATGGGAAAAACTGGCAAAGAATTCCCAGAAATAAAAGGTTTAGATGGGGAAAACTGGCAAAGAATTCCCAGAAATAAAAGGTTTAGATGGGAAAAACTGGCAAAGAATTCTCAGAATTAAAAGGTTTAGATGGGAAAAACTGGCAAAGAATTCTCAGAATTAAAAGGTTTAGATGGGAAAAACTGGCAAAGAATTCCCAGAAATAAAAGGTTTAGATGGGAAAAACTGGCAAAGAATTCTCAGAATTAAAAGGTTTAGATGGGGAAAACTGGCAAAGAATTCTCAGAATTAAAAGGTTTAGATGGGAAAAACTGGCAAAGAATTCCCAGAAATAAAAGGTTTAGATGGGAAAAACTGGCAAAGAATTCTCAGAATTAAAAGGTTCAGATGGGAAAAACTGGCAAAGAATTCCCAGAAATAAAAGGTTTAGATGGGAAAAACTGGCAAAGAATTCTCAGAATTAAAAGGTTTAGATGGGGAAAACTGGCAAAGAATTCCCAGAAATAAAAGGTTTAGATGGGGAAAACTGGCAAAGAATTCCCAGAAATAAAAGGTTTAGATGGGAAAAACTGGCAAAGAATTCCCAGAATTAAAAGGTTTAGATGGGGAAAACTGGCAAAGAATTCCCAGAAATAAAAGGTTTAGATGGGAAAAACTGGCAAAGAATTCTCAGAATTAAAAGGTTTAGATGGGGAAAACTGGCAAAGAATTCCCAGAATTAAAAGGTTTAGATGGGAAAAACTGGCAAAGAATTCTCAGAATTAAAAGGTTTAGATGGGAAAAACTGGCAAAGAATTCCCAGAATTAAAAGGTTTAGATGGGGAAAACTGGCAAAGAATTCTCAGAATTAAAAGGTTTAGATGGGAAAAACTGGCAAAGAATTCTCAGAATTAAAAGGTTTAGATGGGAAAAACTGGCAAAGAATTCCCAGAATTAAAAGGTTTAGATGGGAAAAACTGGCAAAGAATTCCCAGAATTAAAAGGTTTAGATGGGAAAAACTGGCAAAGAATTCTCAGAATTAAAAGGTTTAGATGGGAAAAACTGGCAAAGAATTCCCATAATTAAAAGGTTTAGATGGGAAAAACTGGCAAAGAATTCTCAGAATTAAAAGGTTTAGATGGGAAAAACTGGCAAAGAATTCCCAGAATTAAAAGGTTTAGATGGGAAAAACTGGCAAAGAATTCCCAGAATTAAAAGGTTTAGATGGGAAAAACTGGCAAAGAATTCTCAGAATTAAAAGGTTTAGATGGGAAAAACTGGCAAAGAATTCTCAGAAATAAAAGGTTTAGATGGGAAAAACTGGCAAAGAATTCCCAGAATTAAAAGGTTTAGATGGGAAAAACTGGCAAAGAATTCTCAGAATTAAAAGGTTTAGATGGGAAAAACTGGCAAAGAATTTTCAGAATTAAAAGGTTTAGATGGGAAAAACTGGCAAAGAATTCCCAGAATTAAAAGGTTTAGATGGGAAAAACTGGCAAAGAATTCTCAGAATTAAAAGGTTTAGATGGGAAAAACTGGCAAAGAATTCCCAGAAATAAAAGGTTTAGATGGGAAAAACTGGCAAAGAATTCTCAGAATTAAAAGGTTTAGATGGGAAAAACTGGCAAAGAATTCCCAGAAATAAAAGGTTTAGATGGGAAAAACTGGCAAAGAATTCCCAGAAATAAAAGGTTTAGATGGGAAAAACTGGCAAAGAATTCCCAGAAATAAAAGGTTTAGATGGGGAAAACTGGCAAAGAATTTTCAGAATTAAAAGGTTTAGATGGGAAAAACTGGCAAAGAATTCTCAGAATTAAAAGGTTTAGATGGGAAAAACTGGCAAAGAATTCCCAGAAATAAAAGGTTTAGATGGGAAAAACTGGCAAAGAATTCCCAGAAATAAAAGGTTTAGATGGGAAAAACTGGCAAAGAATTCCCAGAAATAAAAGGTTTAGATGGGGAAAACTGGCAAAGAATTTTCAGAATTAAAAGGTTTAGATGGGAAAAACTGGCAAAGAATTCTCAGAATTAAAAGGTTTAGATGGGGAAAACTGGCAAAGAATTTTCAGAATTAAAAGGTTTAGATGGGAAAAACTGGCAAAGAATTCCCAGAAATAAAAGGTTTAGATGGGAAAAACTGGCAAAGAATTCTCAGAATTAAAAGGTTTAGATGGGGAAAACTGGCAAAGAATTTTCAGAATTAAAAGGTTTAGATGGGAAAAACTGGCAAAGAATTCCCAGAAATAAAAGGTTTAGATGGGAAAAACTGGCAAAGAATTCTCAGAATTAAAAGGTTTAGATGGGAAAAACTGGCAAAGAATTTTCTGAAATAAAAGGTTTAGATGGGAAAAACTGGCAAAGAATTCCCAGAATTAAAAGGTTTAGATGGGGAAAACTGGCAAAGAATTCTCAGAATTAAAAGGTTTAGATGGGGAAAACTGGCAAAGAATTTTCAGAAATAAAAGGTTTAGATGGGAAAAACTGGCAAAGAATTCCCAGAATTAAAAGGTTTAGATGGGGAAAACTGGCAAAGAATTCTCAGAATTAAAAGGTTTAGATGGGGAAAACTGGCAAAGAATTTTCTGAAATAAAAGGTTTAGATGGGAAAAACTGGCAAAGAATTCCCAGAAATAAAAGGTTTAGATGGGAAAAACTGGCAAAGAATTCTCAGAATTAAAAGGTTTAGATGGGGAAAACTGGCAAAGAATTTTCTGAAATAAAAGGTTTAGATGGGAAAAACTGGCAAAGAATTCCCAGAATTAAAAGGTTTAGATGGGGAAAACTGGCAAAGAATTCTCAGAATTAAAAGGTTTAGATGGGAAAAACTGGCAAAGAATTCCCAGAAATAAAAGGTTTAGATGGGAAAAACTGGCAAAGAATTCTCAGAATTAAAAGGTTTAGATGGGAAAAACTGGCAAAGAATTCCCAGAAATAAAAGGTTTAGATGGGAAAAACTGGCAAAGAATTCTCAGAATTAAAAGGTTTAGATGGGAAAAACTGGCAAAGAATTCTCAGAATTAAAAGGTTTAGATGGGAAAAACTGGCAAAGAATTTTCTGAAATAAAAGTTTAGATGGGAAAAACGGCCAAGAATTCCTAGAAAAAAAAAAGAGGTTTAGATGGGCTAAACTGGCACAGAATTCCCAGAAATAAATAGTTTAGATGGGAAAAACTGGAAAATAACTCCCAGAAATAATAGGTTTAGATGGGGAAAAACTGGTAAAGAATTCGCAGAAATAAAAGGTTTGAAGAGTTGGAAATTAACTATGCTCTACAGGTACATGAAAGGTGTAGTAATCAAAAAAGAAATACAACAAAAAAAATTACACAAAACTTTACATGTAATGGCTTAAAAATATTACAAACTTTACAAGGCTGACAAAAAGTTGCCAAATTTCCAGAAGTTAACAAATGTTAAAACAATGGCAACAGCTACATGTGACCATGAATTTGTGCGTTACTTTTTGGGGTTCAAATGTGAAAAAAAATTAAATAACTGACAATTGAATTTATGAGAAAGTATGCAATGTGTCCAATATTTGTTCCATGCATCAGAATAACCAATCACAAATGTCTAGAAAACTACAAGCATGAAAGAAAAGCTAACTGTGGTATGTGATCATGTGGCACAATAAAACTCGCTCATCAATTCAAAGTCTGCGATGAAGATACAAAACTTCAACTTAAAGTAAAATCTCTGACACTGTTGATGAACTAGCTTCAGTTTCTCCACTTGCAACACTGCATGAATCTGTGTCTTCTATTTCCATTACCTGTGAGGAAATAACATGTTGTGGCTGAATAAATATTCAAATTATGTCATGAGGATAGTGCGCCCACACACACAAACAGCAATACTGGAATACTAACAAATAAGATGTTAATTAATGTTAATGTAAATCAGAATCGACGTCATTGCACTCTGGGCAAGCCCATAGGTGCTCAGTCTCCCTCAGCAAATATAGAAGGGTATGAATGCTAATTGTTCCTGTTGCGCACTGGTTGTATACACGGCGGTTGCATCCTCATACGTCCATCCCTGTTGGTCTTACGTTTGATGCCAATCTCCAGCAGTCTTAGCCTTGATGATGATTCATAGATTGCAGTGTCATTCTCTAACAGACGAACATGAACATATAATCATTTCTGTTTTTTTCACTCCCTATGGAGCATGGTATCACCACCAGAGCAGGTCCCCAGGAAGCCTGCACCAAAGAATTCATGTGTTCTTGAAGCAGTGGTTTCTGTAGCAATTTGTATTACATGATAAAAGTTGTCTGCCCCATGCAATTCCTCTTATGACATGCCTGAGAAATCAGTAGCCCTATTGCTAGCTGCTCTCACTTTGGTATCCTCCTACATGCAATCCAACAGACAAAAGCTGGAGTCAAATCAGCAGCACGAGTGACTCCCTCAAGCTTAAGCATGCAATACTCGGCTCTCAACAAGTTGAACTAAGGTGTCAGGCTGCTCTGAGGCAGCTAATCCATCCCAGAAGCATTAGCTAGGCAAACACAGTAATCAGGGGTTGACTGTTTCCATGATGCCCCACATGAAGGTACTTCATTGTCTTTGTTAGTTGTCTAACCCTGGAATTCATGCTTAAGCAACTAGAATTCCTTTGCATTCCTTAGAAGAGACATCTGGGAAGACACTACTAATGACCAGTGCATCAAAAGATGTCTAAGCAACCAAGGATACAAAATAACAATAATCTATTCCTGGATTACACAATCACCAAAAGTAAACATCATACATGCTAACTAGTACACTAGTACTTATATTCTGTACAGGCTTTTCGTCTTCTTCAGATTTGTACAGCCGTACATAATTTCTGTACAGGTTTTTCGCCTAATTATTAACCCTTTACAGCTTCATTTACACAAAAATGCCAGTGCACAAGGTCTAACGTCCTGTCCAAAATGCATGAAAATAAACACTGTTGTCTGTTTAGGATAGTAATTTATATTCAACATAATGGTTACTTTCACAATTTCCTCCAGCTGGCAGCATATATAAAACCATGTGTGAAGTTGAAAGTTGCAACAAAGGGGGAGTGGGTTCAAGTAGCAGTGCAGGCTGGAAAGACATCAGTATGCTGACATTTGTGAGTCACCCCCTTAGGTCCCCCCCCCCTCCCAGAGTGTAAAGATTATTAACTCTTTAAGTCCCGATCAACGTTATATTGGTTTTCCGGTTCTACCTGTTTGACCCGATCAATGTTATATCATATTTCGTATCTTTTGCTCCTTTCTATAGCTGTTTTCCAATTTTAACAGCCCAAAACGTCATTTCCAACAGGAAGACCTTTCTAGTAAATACCTCGTGTGTTTAAGAGAGAACGTGTTTTTGTGGTTTGATATTAATTAAAAATTTTTTAAGCGCATATGTTATAAGATCAAATGGCCACGCCCACTGCTTCTGGTAGACCTCTGAATTAACTTCAGAGAGAAAGTTATTTGAAGAAATTCTAGATAGTGATAATAATTCAGATTGTAGTATTTATTCAAAGGATAGCGAAGACGACTCAGATTTTCAGCAGGAGCCTGATATCGAGTCCTTGGAAACCGAGGATGATAATGGAAGGTCTGATGTCGATAATGAAGTTATGGATACAGGAGCATATAATCAGACTGTAATAAGTTCATATAATTTGTCATGATAAAGGCCTAGTGTAAACATATTTGTGAGTGATTTTTATGTGATTTCCTATGGATTACACATCATCTTGAGAAGAGGAGCAGCTCAGCAAGGTAAGAATATATAATTTCCTCTTTGTTTACAACCACGGGATCTGCTGTTGTAATCTGTGAAATTAACAATTTCCTGAGTGTTTATTGACTAAAAACTGATTGTATTGTTTTAAAATACTTCTGTTTGTGACATTTTGAAACTTTACCCTTGGATATTCTGCTGGGGAACAATTCTAGAAGAATTTGATTGAATACTTTTGCTCTAATTTTTCACCGGTTTATTCTTTCAGCCTCCATTTTACCTTGGATAACTAATAATTTTTAAATGAATGCTTTTATTCTTCTAGCACTAGAGTAAAGTACATCCATTTACCTTCAGTTTCATATACAACAAAAAAATTATTTATGCATATGAACATTTTTTAAAATTATTTTCAAACAACAATAAAAACACACTGGGGTGGCCATTTTTGTTTGGACCAAACCCTTTTTTGCTTGGGACTGAAAGAGTTAAAGTGCCTAAACACTTGACTGACAATGGGGAATCCTTACGAGGATCAGATTGCCTCCTGTTGTAATGCTACGTATCGAGTTTCCTATTATATCCTTCGTGAAGAATTGTACCAAATGTGCTCAATACAAACAAGGAAAAAGCAACAAACAGTAATTTATGCAAAAGCATGGGCAAAAAAAATGTTCTTTTGTTTTCTGAAAGCACAAAATGGTCACTGTACAGGAGTTTTTTTCTGCCTTTGTATGGTTTTTAAACATTTTTTGTACAGGTTTTTAGGATTTTTACAGGTTTTTCAATGGGGGTTGACATGAATGATAAATGTATGGTCAACATACCAAAAAAAACTTACATAAAAATAACTGTTAAGTAAAATGTCAAGTCATTCCTATTGTATGGTTCTGAAATATGGACACACAAAAACAACAACCAAGAAGCTACAGACTTTCATAAATGGGTGCTTGCGTTAAACATGATTGAAATGGTATGACAATATCTCTAATGTGGAACTTGATGAAACAAACCAGATAGCCTAACTGCCAGTGGAACAAGAGATGAGAAGAAGAAGATGCTGGCAATGGATAGGACACACACTCAGGAAACCTACTGACAGCCATTATTGTAGTATTCCCAAGGTAAGAGGGAGACCAAAGAACACATGGAGAAGAGAATTGGAGACAGACAAACAAAATGAGGAAGACCGTGCCTTGAATTTAAGGCACAGGCCAGTAAGACTGACATAAGTTTTTTGATGGCCTAGGTTCCTTGGGGAGCTGAAGGGTGATGAATGAATGACTGAATGAATGAATTGATGAATGAATGGAGGAATGAATTGACTGAATGAATGGATAAATGAATGACTGAATGAATAAATGAAAGAATGATTGAATGGATTAATGAATGGGGGAATGAATGACTGAATGGATGGATGAATAAATGGATATGAATGAATGGATGACTGAATGGATGAATGACTGATTGAACTGATGAATGAATGAATGCATGAATGATTGAAAAAATGGATGAATGAATGACTAAATGAATGACTGACTGAATGAATGGATGAATGTGAATGGATGGATGAATGAATGACTAAATGAATGGATGAATGTGAATGGGTGAATGGATGAATGACTGACTGAATGAATGGATGACTGAATGAGTGAATGGATGGATGAATGAATGCATAGATGAATGAGTGCATGGATTAATGAATGACAGAATGGATGGATGAATGAATGAAAATGATCAAAGACCATATGTAGAAAGAATTTTCTTACCTTGAAAAGTCTAGACTGAGGTTGGACTATCTGTGTAGTATTTATCTTCACTGCTGGGGATCTGTTGACCACAGGTTTATACTTGGGTGGGATCTCCATGGCCTTTTCTGCCTCTTTTTTTATGTCTGTGATAAAAATAAAATGTAAAAAAAAAAAACATGTAAATTTCTAATGACAATTCTTTCAAATCTGAATACTGTATTACAAATGTTCATGAAAAGCCAATTTCAAACAGAACTCTGGGTGAAGCTAAGATCAGATTGCCTCCAGTTGTAATGCTCTGTATAGAGTTTAATATCATCAAGATCAACTTAGCAAGCCATCACTGAGTGCCCTGTAGCTTGCCTTTGTGGTCATGTATCTCAATTTTAGACAGTCTCTGGTCTCTTGAATCAATTATTTTTAATTTCCTCCCAGGCTATGTGGTAAGTATATGAGAGTACTGCTCTCTCCCTCATCATCTTTTTCAACTGATTTTACTAGTTGCTATCAATTCTCTAATTCTGATTTTCTTGCGAGGTGTATGATCTCCAGAGTATGGCAGAAAAGTGAAGGTCTAATGAGGTTCTACTAGGACATATTAATAATAACAAATAAACAGTAACCTGAATATCATCCCAAACACCCCAAGCTTTCACACCCTTCTTGTCTTCTCTCTTCCTCCCCCATTAAAAAAATAAAACACTATGACTGATATGAGACTACCATTTCAGAACATAGGAAAAAAAAACACACACCCATCCACACAATCTGAAGCTTTTAAATTACTCTGTTTACAATAACTGAACAGGAGGAAAGATAACACAGTCAGGTAATGGCAACTGAACAGGAGGAAAGATAACACAGTCAGGTAATGGCAACTGAACAGGAGGAAAGATAACACAGTCAGGTAATGGCAACTGAACAGGAGGAAAGATAACACAGTCAGGTAATGGCAACTGAACAGGAGGAAAGATAACACAGTCAGGTAATGGCAACTGAACAGGAGGAAAGATAACACAGTCAGGTAATGGCAACTGAACAGGAGGAAAGATAACACAGTCAGGTAATGGCAACTGAACAGGAGGAAAGATAACACAGTCAGGTAATCGCAACTGAACAGGAGGAAAGATAACACAGTCAGGTAATGGCAACTGAACAGGAGGAAAGATAACACAGTCAGGTAATGGCAACTGAACAGGAGGAAAGATAACACAGTCAGGTAATGGCAACTGAACAGGAGGAAAGATAACACAGTCAGGTAATGGCAACTGAACAGGAGGAAAGATAACACAGTCAGGTAATGGCAACTGAACATGTTTTAAGACATACAGACATTAAAATACCATTAAAGGCTTTCTTCATTCTGCACCATTTATCAAGGAGGTCAGAACGATCTAGAAGAGAGTTCATCTCTGTTTCACTGATGGTGAAGTTGTCACCTTTGACCTCTGACTCATGGTCCTTGGAATGAAGGAGGTCTCGCAACTCTTCTGGAGTTATGGGCTTTGCTTGTGCCATGAAGTTTCCACTTTTGAATTTACCTGTTAGAATAAAGACTTATATGTCATATAAGGTCACTTTAGGGTTCGGAATGGCTAAGAGGTTTGGCGTCTGCCTCGAATTCTAGAGGTACCGGGTTTGATTCCCAGTAGAGGGAATATAATTTAAGGAAATTTTGTTTTTTTAGAATCAGTGGTCCTAATGATGTCATACTTCCCCCTGGTCTCATGGGTAGTGAGATCGGATGCCTAGCCTTCTCGGAAAAATGCGAAAAATAGGAGGTCCCATGTGCAAGAGGCGCACGTTAAAAATCCCATGGCAGTTGGAAATCGTAAAGAGTAGGCCATAAGACCACTGTCCTGGCCACCAAATATATTTATAGAATGTGTGATTCCTATTTCCACATTGGGATTCTCGCCATTGCTACGGAGTTCATGCACTGTGCTGAGATCCTCCTTGTGTAATCTAAGGGAGGAGATCGGAGCACTGATGGAGTTGTCCATGTGCACTTAAGATAATCCTTAAAACCAAACCAAACCAAACCAAGGTAACTAAAAAAAAAAATGAAGGAAATAAATAAGGGGGCTGCTGTAAAACTGGTAAGAGAAGTTATATATACAGGGTGTCCATAAAGGAATGTACCTATTTCTTTTTTTTTCACCTACTTGACCAGTATGTGGAGAGACATGTAACAAGTACCGGTTGCAACTCAACTGCGAAAGTTTCACTTGAAATACCCGCCGTGCGCATGCGCACTGTTTTTGCAAAATGGCGCTGACCAAACAACAGAAGGCGTTTTGTGTGGTAGAATATGCAAAAACGACGTCTGTTATCGCAGTTCAACGCAATTTTCGGCAACAGTTTGGGGTTGACCCACCTGATAAGAATTCCATTAAGCGTTTGTATACGAAATTCCTGGAGGAAGATTGCCTGTGCAAAGGCAAAAGCACCGGTCGTCCGTCATGTTCGGAGGAGGCAGTGGATAGAGTTCAACAAGCCTTCCAGCACAGCCCCATGAAGTCAGTTCGAAGGGCGAGTCGTGAGTTGGAAATGCCCCACAATATGGTATGGAAAGTGCTTGAGAATGAAGGTATGCTTAAAAACTTGCAGAGATTATCTTACTTTTGTGATAGAAAGCATCCTCGTACAACATCATGGAGCCGATAATAAATTTTTTGAAAATGGTACAATCTTTTATGGATACCCTGTATATATTAAAATACAAAATGGTATGGAATCAGTTTTACAAATTAACAGTACACACAGGATGTTTCAAGATTTACCCTTTATCAGGCAACATGGACAAATATAGACAGGCCAAGAGAAAAAGACAATGGACACTGCATAAATGTAGGAAAAATGATAAATGAATAAAAAAAAACTATATGTGATATAGAAAGATGAAAAAAACTGTAAACAACACAGGTAATGCTTGGAAAAGTTCAAGAAATTGTTGTCAATTTTTAAAAATGACTTTAATAATTTAGTAAAATTAAATGTGCACGAGTTACCAGGGCCCAATAGGGAAGCCAGAGTCAAAGAACAGTAAGACTATTACACAATCACCAATGGCATCTAGGGAGAACTGGTCAAATAGCCAGTCACCCAATGCTGTGTGAACTTAAGTCACAAAAACTTCAGTCAGAAACATGAACAAGTCAACCAAAACAAGTAATTCAACTAGCCATGCATTTAGAGACCTTCTAAACTAATGATGCGGATACGTAAGACTGAAAAGTTTGAAAACCACTGATACAGTCTGTTGTAGTCACAAGTTTAATGCTTTCTATTCCGGCCAAATCCTCTCACAGAAAGCACAAAGTAAACATCATTATTTTCCTTCGTGCTCCTTACACAGTATGGAACCACCACTGTAGCCAGTCCCCTTCCACGATGAGGTTGTCAGCCCCCATGCAGAATCTCATATTAGTCACCTCGTATGACATGCCTGAGAGAGCAGTAGACGTATTCTTTCTTTTTCTCATCAGAGCACCCCCGGTACTAAAAGGGGCAAAGCACAAAATCAATCAATACCCTTTAGCTCCACAAGGAGCATAGGCCTTCAATAAACACATGCCAAGTCCTCCTGTCCCATGCCATCAGCTCAAACTCTTTCCATGTTTATATTTGACTTATCCATAGTGCTTGTTGAAGTTTTTGTGGTTAAAGTTTTTTACGGGATGGGGTAACCAGCCCCATGCCCAACCCTCCTTAGTCGCTTTTTACGACATGCCTCGTAGGGTACAGTGTTACTATTCTTTGTTCCCCTTTCAGGCCCCGGGAACACATGGGTGAAAGCACAAAATGCTGATATTGAATGATGTGCAAAACAGCACATAGCAGACAAGAGGCAGCTCCTAGTTGAGTCATTAATCCTTGACAACAGCAACAGTTTTTTCCTCCAGTCCAGTTAAGCTTTGGGAGCCGTGGTAGCATAGTGGTTAGTGCACTGGCTTCCTAGCGCAGTGGTCTATGGTTCGATCCCCAGATGAGGCGGGAATTTTTTAGGCCACAAACGGCTCCTGGGTCGACCCAGCCCCAAATGGGTACCAGAGCAACTCTGGGAAGGTTAAGGCGGCCGGCGTGATGCCGACCACATCACCCCTAGTGTGCCGACGGTCAAGATAATATGGGCCTAACACCATATTCCCAATATGCCTCAATGGGCGTGTAACGGGTTCCTTTACCTTTTTTTTTTACCAGTTAAGCTTTACTCTGCTATGGTCACTAAATCAGCTTGCTCCTTTCTCACGATACGTGATAGACAGCCATTTGGGGATACAATGTGCATAGTCTAGAGAAGATCTTCCCAATATTTTTTGCATGACAACACGTTAGAAAACCTACACAACTCCAAGATGCAACACTAAGAGTTATATTACTGGTAATATCGTAACTTAGTGGGACCGAAGATGCAGCAAATGAGATGAATGCAGTCAGCGACTCATAGCTTGACTGCTTGCGTCAGAGTCAGCAAACCAGAGCTGACCAAGACCCTACTCCACCTCCAAGTGGTGGTCCTGGAAACAGGCTGCACCACTGCAGTCTGGCTGAGAGAGTAGGGATCAAAGAGGGAAGGCAAACCCAGTCCCAAAAATGCCATGCTGAAAACGGATGCACAAATATCACAGTAAACAGCGACACAACGTAACCAACATCCTTTTCAGGACAAACTCAGAAGAAGTAACTTAGTAGGATGGAGAAATCGAAATTTTGTGAAACACCTCATGGTCAAGTGTGACACAGATATACTGCAGCATACATGTTGCAGGATTGGACATATGAGAGGATGCATCCAGTGTGTATACAATCAGTGCTCAACAGGAGCAATTAGTATTCATACCCTTCGACATTTGCTGAGGGAGACTGAGCACCGATTGGTTTGCCCAGAGTGCAATGACATCGATTCTGATCAACAATAACAATAACATATTGGGAACCCCTGGCTAAGAGGCATGTTACTTATTCTTGTGAGCAAATCAGTGTGCCCGTAATCACACAGATAGTATTTGGAAAAACTGGTTGTAGTTCTGTTTTATTTCTTTTCTTCTTCTCTCTAGCTGTTATATATTTTCTGTCGGAAAAGTATTAGAGAAGATCGAAACAGAATGATAGGTGTGTTACATTGACACACCAACTAAGAAGCTGGTGTTGTGCCAATGTATATTTGTGCCCAGTAATTTAGGAGCTATTCTCTGTTGAAAGAATAAAGGACAGAATAGGAAGAATTTCCTACATTATTTTAACTTAGGTAGTATATCAAGTTTGTGTTCACTGGATTTTCTCCAGAGATGTTATTTTACTTGAGCCATTTGTACGGGTTCCAGGTTCGGTTTAGATTTTGAATTGGAAGTAGCTCACGTATAGTAATGGCAGTACTCTTAATAGTTCCTAGATCCCTGAATTTTAAGTAATTCAAAATCAACAATTCTATTTGCAGCAAAGTAAAGTCTGTTGAATATATAAATGAAGCTTTTATTTAGATTTCCTCCAGATGTACAACTGTAGTTAAAATGCGATTCCATTTTCATTCCTGTAGCATACATTCTTCAATATGAATTGTCTCATAAATTTCAGGTCTCCAATTTTTGATGAACAAATGTACATTATATTCTTGTCTACTATAAGTCGAAGTCGAAATACTAAATCGAGATTTTTACCCACCTGAGGAATAGGTCATACTGACTACCAAATATGTTCTGTATTCAGAACCTTGATAACATATACGTTGATTTAGAGAATAAACGTGTCATAGGGCCAGGGGTTGGGTTAGCCATTATTCTCTTCACTGGAGTCTCCATGAAGCTACAAATAAATCGTGGTGAGAACTCTACTGCTAGGGGTTTGGGCGGTCCATATATCACAAACTGGTTTCTAAGACTGTTGGGGGAAGTTATTTTGATTTGTCAGTCTACCGGATATCCTTTGGGATAATCTGTTTCATTGGCGAAGCCACCAGTTAAGATGGATAGTCCACTAGTTATGTCTATGTCATATTTACATCACAGTTACTATACAAGTTACTATGATATCAAATGGTATAACCTTTTATTCGAGGGTATATTTAATTCTGTTTAGAGATTTCAGGTCTCGTATTATTTCCTGTAACTGTCTGGAAGGCTTTATTAAAAAATGTCAATAAGAGGCTATGTGATAATGACGTCATCAATAACTTGTGTACTAAAATAATTTAAAGGATAATTGCTAACTACTAATGTCGTCATCATTCCGGTTACATCAGTTACACAAAATGTCTCAAAGAAAAATACTCAAAATTTCATCCTGTGCAAACCTATGTTAAAAGAAAAAAAAATAGAAAATGCTGGGACAAGGCAATGAACAGAATATGATAAGAAAATGAAAATGTTGGAACAAGGTAATGCATTGAATATGCTAAAAAACTGAAAATGTTGGAACAAGGTAATTCACAGAATATGCTAAGAAACTAAAAATGGTGGAACAAGGTAATGCATAGAATATGCTAAGAAATTAAAAATGTTGGAACAAGGTAAAGCATAGAATATGCTAAGAAACTAAAAATATTGGAACAAGGTAATGCATAGAATATTATAAGAAACTAAAAATGTTGAACAAGGTAATGCACAGAATATGCTGAGAAAATGAAAGTGAAATGAGGCAATCAGAAATCAATGAGATTAATAAGCATTACGACTCTACTGTACAAGAAACAGTAGCATAATAATAATAATAATAATAGCCCCTTCAGTCATAACTGACTATGGGAATGCGCCCCTGAGGTGACAGCCCTCAGCTGCTTATTTTCCTGGTGCTCCTTTCGACGTTTTCTCCCCTCCTCTGTTTGTTGTGTGAGCCTAATCTAAGAGTTTGCTTATTTCTATTATTCTGATAATTGCTTGGTGCAAAATTTTCTGTCCACAGTTCGGGTTTGACCCTAATCCCCATGCACCCAATGCAGAAAGCAGACAGTGGCGGGACAACACCTTATTGACTGGGGGCTGCCCAGCTTGAAGCGGGCGGTAGCTGTCCAGTGAGATCCTAGAACCTCTCCCACTGTCGGAAGTAGCCCTGCCCTACGCCAATTGGGCAAAATGCTTATAACCGGTAACTGCTACTTCCCGTGTTTTGCCGACACCTATAGGGTGAAGCTGGAGTGTCCTCTCCAGGGCGCGAGCTTGGGCACAGTTATATGGAGATCAAGCTGTTGCCCATGCAGGATGTTCCCCCTCTCCACACAGCTGGTAGATCCAAAGGAACGGCAGTAGCCGGTACAGTTTGGTACCAGCCACGTCGCCAAAAAAGATGGCTGATAAGTATTCAAAATCTGTAAGCAGAAAATAGTAAACTACCTATCACGCAGGGCATGTGACATATTTAAGATGGTCCCAGAATTTTCCAATGATGCTTGGAACATCCAGAAGTGCTTCAGTTGGCTTGTCTTATTTTAGATTATCTATCAGAAGCCACAGTCTTATATTCACTGATACAAGGTAATAATGACGACTGTTTTCCTGATATCTATTGTAAAGGAGGACTCAGGACAGTCGAACACAAGGCTAGTAACTTTACCTTATAAACAATCTTTACACAGGTCCGCAACCTTTTATTAAAAACCCTTGTGGCTAGGGGTATTTAAGAACGCTGAATTTTTTCAGATTTCAGAACAGTAGTACAGTACATGTAATTTATATATTACAGTAACACTCTAGTATCTGAGACAGCACCCCACAAGCGTAGACAGTTTTCCTATTGTCAGCTGATGGTCATCACTGTCAGTGTAAAACTATTTGTCTTTCTGTTTCTTTAAGTAAGATAGGGAGGTAGCTCCCACAGCATATTCTTCAGTAAGACTCCACACAGATAAACCATGATCGAGCTTCTGATATAACTCCACTTTCTGTGCTAGTGATAATGAGAGATGCTTACTTACTTACTTAGTTGTTCCCCTTCTACCGTGAGGTGTAGAGGTTTGGAAGAGAGAGCGTCAGACTATTCTATCAGCTGTCTTCTTCCTGGCCTGGTTCCATTCTAGTCCTCGGTCCTTCAAAGATTGTCTAATGTTGTCCTCCCAGCGGACTCTGGGTCGTCCTGGAGGTCTGGATCCCTGGCTCTTTGTTTCCCATGCTTGTCGTGGTAGCCGATCTTCTCCCATTCTGCAGACATGGCCAAACCATCTTAGTTGGGACTGTTCTATTTGGGTCTGCAGCGGATGGGATTTTAGGCCTTGACGGATCGTCTGGTTGCGGACCATGTCTCTTCTTGTTACTTCAACCACTTTCCTCAGATACCTCATTTCTGAGGTTTGGATCTGGCTTTTGTGGGTTGTAGTCATTGCCCACGACTCGCATCCATATGTCAAGACTGGGACATAGGTGGAGCGGTATACAGCCATCTTCGTTTTCTTACCAACCTCTTTCTTGCTGAGGAATCCACGATTTATGGCCTGAAAAAGTCTCCCAGCCGCTGCTTTTCGAGTGGCCAACTCTTCTTTGATGCCTCCCTTTCGGTCTATGATAGCTCCGAGATATTTAAAGTGGTCGACCTGCTCCAGGACCTGTTCTCCCAACTTAATCTGATGTTTTCTTTCTTCTCGTGATATCACCATGGATTTTGTTTTAGAGCTGCTTATGACCATCCCTCTCTTCCTTCCAGACTTGCAGGTTGGATTGGAGATGTGCCTCTGATTTAGCAATCAGGGCAACATCATCAGCAAATGCCAGCTCCGAAATATAGACCTGTCTCATCTTCCAGTACCCCACTGAATACTTTCTTGTTCTCTCCTTACATGCCTTGATGACATCGTCCATAAGGAGTATGAAGTGGTAAGGTGATAGGATATCACCTTGTCTTAAACCAGTGGTGGTCCTGAACTCTTCTGACTTATGGTTTGCTGTCCTCACATAATTTCTGCAAGACTTGTAGAAGCTCTGTATAGCATGAATCAGAGGTGCTGGAATATTCTTCCTTGCCAAACAGTCCCAAAGTTTGCTCCAGGGGACCCTGTCAAACGCCTTTTCCAGATCTATGAAACAAAGATGGATCTCACTCTTATACTCAAGGGCCTTTTCACTCAGCTGTCTGAGTGTGAAGATTAGGTCTTGAGTACTTCGGTTTGCTCGGAATCCGCACTGGACCTCATCCAATTGTGGCTCAGCTAGGCATCGGAGTCTCTGCTCTAGGATTCTAGAGTAGATTTTACCAGGGACACTGAGAAGGGATATGCCTCTATGGTTTCCACATTGTTGATTGTCACCCTTTTTGAAAATTGGTGTTATGATGGCAATCTCCCAATCCTTTGGTATGGTCTTGTTGCACCATGCTGCCTGTAGGACCTTTCCCATGTACTTAACCATTTCTGGTGTTATACCATCATGCCCTGCTGCTTTGCCCATCTTGATTTTCTCTAGTGCTGCCCTCAGTTCTTCCATCTTTATGTCATCTTCACCATTATTGGTTTTCTCTTCTGTGCTAGTGGTTATCATTTCTGATGCTTCACCATGCTCACCATCCAGGAGTTCTGAGAAATATTCTTTCCATCTTTCCATTACTTCCTTCGGGCCAGTAAGCAATTTGCCTTGCTTGTCCTTTATAAATTTGAGAGGGCATTGTTTTTCCTTCCTCATGTTCTTTAGGGTCTTATAGAACAATTTCTGGTTTTCTTGTGCATCTTTTTCTAGCTTTTCTCCAAATTCTTCCCAGGACTTCTGTTTTGCTGCTAGCACTTTGTTCTTTGCTTCTGTTCTGAGTGTCACATATTCTCTATATTTTTCCATTTGTCCTGTTGTGTTTTTAGCTCCTAAGTATTGTTTCCATGCCATTTTCTTCTCTCTTATTTTCTCTTTGACTTCCTCTGTCCACCAAGGTGTCCTCTTTCTCTGGTTTCCAAGTCGGACTTCACCGCATGCTTCTGCAGCAGCTGTCTTTATGATATCCTTGAATTTATTCCAGAGGGTTTCCAAGTCATCAGGTCGTTCTTCTGTGTTGCTCACTGCTGTAGCAATAAGCCCCTGATATCTGGTCTTAATTTCTGGCTCTCTCAGCTTGTAGGTCCTAATGCTCATTTCTCCTGCTCGTTTACTTGGTTTCTTGCGTGATGTTGGGCAGTTCCTAGGCTGAGCAACTCTTTCAGTTGTTCGTTTGACTGTTAGCAGGTAGTGATCACTTCCAATCTCTGGCCCCCTCCAGACTCTTGCATCTCGGACATATCTGAATGAGCTTCTCCGAACAATGGCATAGTCGATCACTGACTTCTCATTTTTGGTTGGTTCACATCTAGTGTATGCATGTATGCGCTTATGGGGGAACTTTGTGTTTGTAATGATCAGATTCTGCTCACTGCAGAATCTAAGGAGTCGCTTTCCATTGTCATTGAGAGTATCTTCTCCATATCTTCCGATAACTCCACCCCATCTAGCATGGTCATTTCCAACTCTGGCATTAAAATCTCCGAGCATGATAACTTCACCCGTGTGTTACCGGGGCCCGAAAGGGGAGCAAAGAATAGTAACACTGTCCCCAGCCAAGCATGTCGTAGAAGGCGACTAAGGAGGGTTGGGCATGGGGCCGGTTACACCATCCTGTAAAAAAAAAAATTTAAACCACAAAAAACTTCAACAAATATGGACAAGTCAAATAAAGAAAATAAAACACAGCCATCCAAGACAGGGGAAGGTCCTCTCGCGGGGAGGCGTATGATGCAACACAGAGAAAGCCGAAAGGAGTCTGTGTTGCTGACTAACCTTCTTTCTTCTAGGAGAACTTCCAGATTTGGCACCTGGAATGTTCGGACATTGAACGAACAAGGGAAAGTGGCACAAGTAGCAGCAGAAATGAGGGAATACAAAATCGAGGTTCTGGGAATGTGTGAAACAAAGTGGAAGGGGGTAGACAGGAAGAAACTCATCACAGGTGAATTGGTGCTGTCCTCAGGACACGAAGACGAAAGTTCACACCACAGTGAAGGGGTAGCTCTTATGTTATCTAAAGAAGCACAGAAAGCACTCATTGAATGGGAAGCTGTGGGACCCAGAATAATAACAGCTATTTTCAAAACAGCTAAAAAGAAAATTCATGTCAATGTCATCCAATGTTATGCACCAACTAATGACAAAGAAGAGTCTGTGAAAGAAGCATTTTATACTAAACTACAGGAAATTATGGATAAAGTAAAAAGAAGAGACATCACAATTTTGATGGGTAACATGAATGCAAAGATAGGTACAGTCAATACCGGATTTGAAGAAGTCATGGGAAAACATGGGCTAGGAGTAATGAATGAAAATGGAGAACTATTCGCAAACTTCTGTGCTTCAAATCAACTGGCTATAGGAGGAAGCATGTTTCCACATAAGAGAATACACAAGGCAACATGGATATCACCAGACCATAGAACAGAAAATCAGATCGATCATATATGCATAAAGAAGAAGTTTAGATCATCATTGCAGGATGTAAAGGTATATAGAGGAGCAGATGTGGCATCAGATCACCATCTTCTGATAGCCAAAGTAAAAATGAAACTCAAGAGATATGCAACAATGCAAAATTATAGACAACAGTTTAATGTAGGACAGCTAAGAAATCAAGAAACAAGAGACAAATTTGCGGTCACAGTATCCAACAAATTCCAAGTGCTCCAACAGTTGGAAGATGTAGAGAATACAGAAGACTATTGGCAGCAGGTCAAAACGGTATGGAAGGAGACATGTGAAGAAATACTGGGGAAAAGGGAAAGACAACAAAAAGCATGGATAACAACAGAAACCATCAATAAGATAAAAGATAGAAAAAACAAGAAAGCAGAGTTAAACACAAGCAAAACCAGAAGTTCCAAAGCCAAGGCTCAAGAAGTGTACACAGAAGCAAACAAAGAAGTAAAAAGAAGTATCAAAAGAGACAAGAGGAAGTATATTGAGGAGTTGGCAAGAGAGGCAGAAGATGCTGCAGCCAAAGGAAATATGAGAGAACTGTATAGCAGCACAAAGAAGCTAACAGGGAAATACAAGCAAACAAGTTGCCTCATAAAAGATAAGAATGGGAAACTGCTCAGCAATATACAAGAGCAAATGAAGAGGTGGACAGAATATTTTTGGGGACCTTCTCAATAGACCAGCTCCACAAAACCCGCCGGACATCCAGCCAGCAGAAGAAGAGCTACAAATTAACGGTGAAAGACCAACGAAGGAAGAAATAAAGAAAGCCATAAAGCTTCTAAGAGATGGAAAAGCGTCTGGACCTGATGGCATTCCAGCAGAGGCCATCAAAGCAGATATCGACACGGCTACAGAGATGTTATATAAATTACTTGGTAAAGTCTGGGAAAAAGAAGAGATACCAGCAGAATGGAAGGAAGGATATCTGGTTAAGTTGCCTAAGAAGGGAAATCTACAAGAGTGCACAAATTATAGAGGAATAATGTTACTATCAGTGCCAGGAAAGGTATTGAACAGGATTATCCTTGAGAGATTAAAGGAGTCCACAGACAAGAAATTGAGAGATGAACAAGCAGGTTTTCGACAAAACAGATCATGTACAGACCAGATAGCCACTTTGAGAATAATAGTTGAACAAAGTCTGGAATGGAATTCACCACTATACATCGGATTTGTGGACTACGAAAAAGCATTTGACAGTGTGGACAGAGAATCACTTTGGAAATTGATGAGGCATTATGGAGTTCCCCTGAAGATCATTAATTTAATAAAGAAAACCTATGAAGACATGACGTGCAGAGTTCTTCATGAAGGACAGCTTACAGAACCATTTGGGATAAGAACAGGAGTGCGACAGGGATGCCTCTTGTCTCCATTTCTTTTCTTGCTGGCAATAGATTGGGTTAAACCACCTTATACAACTCATCGCACTGCTGTACCAAGAACAACAGGCAGCCGTAAGAATAGAGGGGGAAACATCAGAATGGTTTGAAGTACAGAAAGGAGTAAGACAAGGCTGTACCCTTTCCCCTTACCTGTTTAACATTTATGCCGAGAATATCATGAGAAACGTAAGAGATGACCAAGAACACACAGAGTTTGACTCATTTAACATCGGCGGGTACCAGATCCCGGAAATCAGATATGCTGACGACACAGTCCTCCTATCGACCAACCCAAAAGGACTTGAACAATTACTTCTGTCCACCAAAAAACACAGCGAGGCTCAGAATCTATACCTAAACACCAAGAAGACCAAAGTATTGACAACAGACAAAGTAAAGACCAAACCAGAAATTGAAATTGATAACGAAGAACTGGAAAGTGTCAATGAATTCGAATACTTAGGATCAATCATTAACAGCTCTGGCGACTGTGCAGTAGAAATTAAAAGAAGACTTGCAATTGCTTCACATAAGCTAATACAGATGAAAAACCTATGGCAAGGCACAAGCAAAGAAACAAAGTTACAACTGATCAGAGCATGTATATCCCCAGTAGCAACATACGGCTGCGAGACTTGGACACTCAATAAAACAGTTGCAAAAAAGATTACATCATTCGAAATGAAATGCTACAGAAGGATGTTGAGAATACCCTGGACAGAAAAAAAGACCAACAGAGAAGTACTGCACTCACTAAACGTACAGGAACATTGGCTCCTAAATACCATCGCAATAAGGAAGCTGAAATTTTTCGGTCATATAAAAAGACATAATAGTCTGGAAAAAACAGTGATGGAAGGCATGGTCCCTGGAAAAAGGGGAAGGGGTCGACCTAGACGACGGTGGACCCAGGACATCACAGAGAGTCTGAACTTGTCTTTGGCTGATGCAGGTCGACTTGCCCAGAATCGTGATGCGTTCAGAGCAACTGTAATGGAGACAACGTTCTGGAAAGAATACGTCACATGATGATGATGAATAGATTGGGTTATGAGATCATCGACAACACACAACAGAAATGGAATCCAGTGGACTCTGACTAAGCAGTTGGATGATCTGGATTTTGCTGATGATTTGGCTCTCCTGTCCCATAACCGTAATCAGATGCAGGACAAATTGAAAACACTCGATGAGAGGTCACAGCAATTGGGTCTGAAAATACACAGGGAAAAGACAAAAATAATGTGAATAAATGCAGGTAATGAAAACAGGGTTGAACTTGAAGAAACACCAATACAAGATGTAGAATCATACACATATCTTGGCAGTAATATAGATAAAGTTGGAGGGACAGACAGCGATATCAAAATAAGAATACAAAAGGCAAGAGGAGCTTTCATTGCATTGGGAAATATATGGAGATCAAGAGAAATAGGATCCAACACGAAAATAAGAATCTTCAACTCAAATGTGAAGTCAGTCCTATTGTATGGCTCAGAGACATGGAGAACAACAAAGACAACAACCAAAAAGCTACAGACTTTCATAAATGGGTGCTTGCGTAGAATAGAGGGATTAAAATGGTATGACAAGGTTACCAATGTGGAACTGATGACAAGAACTGGACAAGTGCCAGTGGAACAAGAGATGAGAAGAAGACGATGGCGATGGATAGGACACACACTGAGGAAACCTGTTGATAGCATTACAAGGCAGTCCTTGTTCTGGAACCCCCAGGGCAAGAGAGGCAGAGGAAGACCAAGAAGTACATGGAGAAGAGAGTTGGAAACAGAGGTGAAAATGATGAGGAGAACATGGAAAGAACTTGAGATGATGGCACGTGACAGGAGGACTTGGCATGTGTTTGTTGAAGGCCTATGCTCCTTTGGGAGTGGAGGGTTATGAATGAATGAATGATAACTTCATCTAGGCAGTCATCCACTGTCCTTTGAAGCAGCTCGAAGAATTCCTCCTTGACCTCTGCTCTCTCATCCTCATTTGGCCCATACACTATGACCAGGTTGACTATGGTTTCTCCTTCTTTTAGTTTTACAACCATAATGCGCTCCGAGACAAAGTTCCATCCCTTGATACTATCTTTTTGATTTTGGGCCACAATGCAACCCACGCCCCCTTTAGCTCTTTCAGATATGGGTACACCACTGTAGAGCAACGTATTGCCATCGAGATCCATGACTCCTTGTCCTTTTTTCTTCGTTTCCGTTATAGCCAGGATTTCTAGTTTTGCTTTCCTCATCTCTTCCACCAGCTCCTCTTCCTTCCCATTTATACTTCTTGTGTTCCAAGATCCATAAGTCGTAGTCCGTAGTCCGTTCCAGTTCGTCGCCTTTAGAATCAGTCCGGTTTTCTCTCTTGTATTGCTTGTAATCATAGTTTAAGACAAACAGGTGATTGGCCTGTTGTGCCTTTGCATGGTGGAGGGGCTGCCTCCTTACGGCCTCCATGCAGGCCGCCCTCCTCCTTTTTCATCTGGGCTTGGGACCGGCATTGGCGGAGTTATGAGAGATGCTTCCTTTCCTTATTCTGTTATCCACAGGGCCATCTGCAGCTCTTCTCGACTATGTCACAATGAATTCAAGCTCAAAATCGCATAAAAGAAGTAATATATATATATATATAGAGCTAGTGAAGCCTCACTGCACGTCATAGAAGAAGCTTTTATGCTTTCGTGCCACACTTTTTCTGTACTTCTGAAGCAAATTAGAAATGAATTAAATGACCATAGGAGGATTTAGTGCTGTCATCAGGGTATGCAGCAGCAGAAAGAGCTCAACATAATTATTTCCCATCATCTTATGAGCACGTGATGATGCTATTGACGTAGCAGTAAAATGTGGACATTGTTAACACATTAACTACCGAATTGAAAAACACACTGTAGCTGAATTAAATTTTTTTCCCATTTTCATCCTGTAGGTGTTTGCACAAAGTAAGCTGTAGTTTTCATAATTGTTTACAGATTTTTATGAATTACACGTCATTTTAAAGATAAATGAATGTACTATTACAATAAGCACCATTTGTAACTCTAATAGAGATTGTTGCTATTTAACGGCCGTCTGATGGCCGAGGACTTGCAATATTTTCACAGTTATAACTGCTTGCGCCTTATCTCTATCAAAATCACTATTTCAATCAATGTGCACACCGTTTTCACTCTTGTCCTCGTTGCTAGATCTATCAGTCAATTGTTGAAACAAGTTTCTAGCCTATTCAGCCGTTAGACGAGATGTACAAGCATTTTTTGTGGTCCTTTAACTAGTTGCCACGGTTAAAAAGTTTTACACGATTTGATAACTAACCCAAAACGCTGAAAAATATGAACATAATATCAATTTTCCAGTGTTCTACAACAACCATGCTTTGGGAATTTGTTTTCCGGTGGCAATTTAAAATCTTAAACCATATCAGAAAGTGTTTCAGTACATTTTTCATTCGTTTTATTACTAAAAATAGATCAACACTCTGAGCGGCTCGCGGTCCAAATGATAGGATTTCAAAAGCTGGTCCCACCGGCTCGCGGTAGTTAATGTGTTAAGCAATCTCTGTTTGTTGTTGCTCTGTGGCATTCAGGGATGATGAACCAAAGAAGTCACATGTAATCATGCTCGTTTATTTGATAATCTGCTTGTTATTCACGACAGAAATGTAGGTAATCTTTACCTTTAGTGCCGTCGAGTATGTATAATATGTTAACCCCAACCCTAACTCTAAATGGTACGAAAATACACAAAAAAGCCTTTTTTCACCTTATTACCTGAATGTGATAAGCCCTTTTTTCACCTTATCACCTAAATGTGATAAGCCCTTTTTTAACCTTATTACCTAAATGTAATAAGGTGAAAAGCCCTTTTTTCACCTTATTACCTAAATGTAATAAGGTGAAAAGCCCTTTTTTTCACTCAATCATTTGTTTATATGAGATGAAGAAAGAACAGGATTACTATTTCTTCAGGAATGTCATACAATGTAACAATGAGATCAGGTTACGTATGAGGGCTGGCAACATCATCATGCCAAACACACTGTTACAGAAACCACTGTTACAAGAGCATGTGACTGCTTCGTTCAGACTTCTTCCTGCATGAGGCGGTCAGCTGCAGTAGTTGTTCCATAGGAAGCAAAAATTAAAATGATGATGATCTCTTGAAGGTAAATGTCACCAAACCAAACAGAGTGGAGAAGTACAACAGCTTAGTCAAGTACCTTTATGAATGACAATCTTCTCCAGCTTCCTCTTGGCTGCGGCTCTCTCGATGACCTTCTGGTCAATCGTGTTAGCTGTTACTAACCTGTAGACAACCACTGGCTTGGTCTGACCGATGCGATGACAGCGGTCTTGAGCTTGGACATCACACTGAGGGTTCTGTGGTAAATCAGTTTCATCAATATCAAAGTTAAGGCATGAATTCAGTCATTCATTACACCCCTAAGCTCCCTATGGAGCATAGGCCTTCAACAAATCCCGTCTACTGTCTTCTTTATCTCTTTCATTTCTGTCTCCAGTCCGCTGGGAGGACAACATTAGGAAATCTCTGAAGGACCAAGGACTAGAATGGAACCAGGCCAGAAGGAAGATAGCTGATAGGATAGTATGGCGCTCCCTCCTCCAAACCTCTACACCTTACAGTAGAAGAGGGATGACTAAGTAAGTAAGTATTTCTGTCTCCAGTTCTCTTCTCCATGTGTTTTTTTGGCGCCCCCCCCCCTCCCCCCCCCCCCCCCCCGACCCCCCCCCCGCTTGACTTACCCTTGGGATTCCAGAATACGGACTACCTTGGTGATCTTGTCATAACAATTTAATACAGGGCCTCCCATTTTGGATAGCTGGTAGCTGGGTAGAATTTAAAGTTGAGGTGGGGGTGATCAGTTCCCTCCCTTGCTGCCTTTTCCTTCCCTAACTCAAGAGCAAAGTCAGGTACCCATTTACAGCTGGGTAGACTAGAGCATGATGATACTGTGATTCGAACCCAGCACCTTTGCTGTGAGAGACCAGCACTCTAACCTCTGTTAATCGGACACTCTCCATATACGAGAAACACCTATTACTTGCACATGGGCAAAAACAACAACTACAATGGTTTCAGACAAATGCTATTCAAACGCTGAAAGTGGACAACAGGCAACAACAACAAAAACAGCAGCTGTCACCTTCAAGGGCATGATTCCTACAGTCAGTTATGACTGAATGAGGCTACATATTAAGACATTACTTGTGTTTACTACAACTACAACAAAAAGTATGGGCAGAAAATATGTGAACTTTGTGACTGATATGGAGTCAGACATAATGATCACAAAAGGGTATTACATAAGGGCAGTAAATCTGATATTTCTCAAACCTGAAATCTATTTGGATAGTGCAAATAATGCAATAAGGAACATTTTGCAGAAATTGACAAACCATACATTGTAAAGGAATATATCACATTTACCCAAGCAGCAGCAACCCCCCCCCCCCCTCTCGAATAATTTCAGTGAACAACAAAGAAGAACACCATCTTTACCCACTCACTATCATACACAGTAATACATGACACCATCTTTACCCACTCACTATCATACACAGTAATACATGACACCAGATTTACCCACTCACTATCATTCACAGTAATACATGACAGCAGATTTACCCACTCACTATCATACACAGTAATACATCACACCAGCCTTACTCGCTTACTACCAAACACTGAAATACATCACATCAGCTTTACAAACTCACTATCATACACAGTAATACATCACACCATCTTTACCCATTCACTATCATACTGTCACGAAATGGATTTAAGACTAGAGGCTGTCTACATATAGTGACAAGACACTAGTGAGAAGAAAGACTGAAAGGATAGATTCAGATGAAAATGACAGTGCAAATGTGAAAGTTGAGACCATTGGCTCCGAGGTTGAGAACCGAAGTTGACTCTTCCTCGCCACTCCGGATGTATAAATTGCTATGGCCTCGACCACCTCTAACTACCCTAAGGGGATAAGGTTCAATTAAGATTCACATACACCACGATACAGACAACAGATAGCTACTGTACGTAATTAAAATGACTGGTCCAGACTATAAATGTACAAGTTTTATTATACACACAAACAAGTAATCAAATACATGTCAAAAGAATAAAAATGCAGTGTAAGCACACCTGGAAAACAAATTCAGGCAAAAAACTACAATTGAGGTATCATCAAACCCAACCCTTCACCCACAAGTTTCACCTGTATGGAGGAAGAAGGTAAGATTAAATTAAATAAACCACACTGCACTTGGTGGGGTCTCAGATGTCGAGCCTCCACCCCAACTAGCTGTTCTAAATTCTAACTCTAACTCTAAGCACACAGTCAGCTGGAACGACTACGAAATGTCTACACAATCACTGCACAGACTTCGATTCTACAACGCCTCTCCTGAATTCTCCTAAACACTGCTACACAGCTAACTGCACCTCTAACCTTCCGCAGCTGTCCTCTGCTATGATCTTCAACAAAACTATGGCTCAGTTCTGTCTTTCTGGTCTACCACCTGTAGACTAAACTTCAGCAGCTGTCTTCTGCTGTAACATCTGTAGAGAGGATTTTTACCCTGTTGCTCTCCACAATTCTGTAAGTGACGACTAGGTTTAAACACTGGATTCTGGACTGGAACCAGTAGCTGGCTGCTACTACGTATTGTATACACCTGCCCGTTCCCTTTCTAGGCTGTGGGCCTTCGGCTTTATTATGGCCGGGACGAAGCAAAATAAATTACAACCACGCGGGCAACCTGCCGGTTTGCGTGTGTAAGAAGATTGAGCATCAGAGCTCCGGATTTATCCAACAAATCCTATTCCACTCGAGAAATGTCTTCCCCTGCCTGGGAAAAACGGGTTCTCTATATTTCGTCCGCCTCTGGCAAAAATCTCAACCCTTCTCCGTGTGAGATTGCCAACTCTTGCCGGGGAAAAGTTATTGGAAACTTTCGCTCTCTCCCTCAGAGCCGCGATACCTGCTGTTAGACAGAAAAAATTGCAACAGCTAAACAACATGTAAATAAGACATTCCTAAAATAACTCCCTGACTCTCTTCCCGTTATGCACCACCATACAAATAATCGGGCCAACAAAGTCCGCTCCTCCACTCAACTCCCTTCTCTACCTGAGCCCAAAAGTAAACATTACCCGGCAATACAATCACGCAGACCATCTGACCTAGGGTTCTGCCTGGCTGGTTACAATTCACAACAGTATTCTACTGAGGCCTATCTACCTGTCCAAAAATACTTTGGCCCACTTCTTACGCTGACCCGACAGGCAGCAATTTATGAACACAAAATAAACTAGACCTCTAGGAATTCCTAAAATTCCCGTCAATAATATTAAATCACATTTAACATGATAATACAAATATTATTCCCTTGACAGAAATAATTTCATCTCCGTCTTCTGAATACTCAGAACCACAATGCACAATCAATAACGTATAACCCTGTTAGATGCTAGCATATACATACTGCCTAGAAGTTATACATAACCCCAGGTTATCAATTGAAAACCCCGTAGTTCCACCACGTGCTACAAATTACACCTCTTACGCTCTCAATAAAAGCACAAATACCCATGCTCTCGTCATTCTGTAATTAAATATAATTCGCAGATGCGGGTTTCTCTACAGACCTGCTTTGCAATAATACAAAGCACGCCCGCGGCAACTCAACTTTTAAACCAGCTTTAATACCGCTATTCCTTCAATAAGGAATTATTATGAACCTCTTTTGTTTCTCAAGTCTATCACTAAGATAGTATTTGATGGCTCTGAAGTTACGAATTAATTTAAAAGGAACTTCCCAAGAAACTTAACTGCTCGGCCTAGGACTAGAAAAATTAAATAAAGTACCACGCTAATAAATTATGCTTACCAAACTCGAATGTCCCACTGAAAGGCAAATCGACTATTTGACTCTGGCACGCGGCTGGCAATTATCATTAGAGAGCGAGAATTAAATTACGGGCCTATTTATCCTCTGAGATCAGCACGCTGACCTCGTGACGTCATATGCATGGCTTTGATTCTCCCCCAATGATTTCAAATGCCGTTAGCTCTCGGCCAATCAATCGTCGTAAACAATTCTGATGCAACCGGTACTGCTTTAGACAAAGAAACGGGATTAAGCTCTGCCCTCTACTGTCTAATGAAGCAAAAATGGCCGAAATATTCAATTCCCGAAAAATACGTCTATGGCCACGCCAATCTTTAAAAAGACTAAAACTGGTGCAACTCTGATCTAGGCTCTATAATCTTTCTTCTAGAATAACACTACAACAATTTCCTACATACCAACTCTAAACACATAAAGAAGAAACATAAAGCAGATGAGATACAACTCCATCGTGATCTCACTCTGAAAAACGTAAAAAATAGAAGGAGAAGAAACATGGGGATGGATTACCTGTAATCCCTCCTAGAAAAAGTGAACAAAATGCAAGGAAAAAAAGACATGGGCCATTTGAAAGACAGAATCTCAGTCCACTTCATCACACATACACAGTAATACATCACACCAGCCTTACTCAATCACTACCAAACACTGTAATACATCACATCAGCTTTACCTACTCACCATCAAACACAGTAATATATCACATCAGTATTACCAACTTACTATCATACACAGTAATACATTGCACCTGCTTTACCCACTCACTATCATACACAGTAATACATCACACCAGCTTTACCCACTCACTATCATACACAGTAATACATCACATCACATCACTGACTATCATCTTCTTCTTCTTCTTCTTCTTCTTTGATCCTTAGCCGCTGACCGTCAACGCAGTCAGTGGCCATTACGCCTGGTGGCGTCTTGTAGGGCAACAACAAATTGATTCCACTTTGCTCGGTCGGCGGCCATCCTTCGTACAGTGCCCCAACTCTGGTTCATTCTTTGCATCTCAGCCTCCACAGTCCTCCGCCAAGAGTTGTTTTTGGTCGGCCTCTCTTTCATTTTCCTTCAGGGGTCCATAGCATAGCTGTTCTTGTGATGGCATCGGGGTCTCTTCTGAGGACATGGCCAACCCAGCTCCTGCGTCTGCCAGCTATGATGGTGTGCATGTCCTCTTGCTTGCTCCGAGTAAGCAGATCTTGGTTATATTGGAAGTATATGGAGCACCAACAATTGTATATCCCAATCATAACTCATCAAGGACTGAACAGGATGTTGTAGCCATTAATTAAAAAAGAACAATTTTACCCATAATTAGGTAATAATATATCATTTGGGGGTCGGCGTGGCTTAGAGGTATGGTGTCCGCCTCTAATTCTAAAGGTACTCCCAGTACAGGGCATATAATTGATGGAAATGTTTTTCAGAACCAGTGGTTCCTAATGATATCATACTCCCTCGTGATCTCCTGGGTAGTGAGATTGGATGCCTAGCCTTCCCAGATAAGAGTAAAGAAAATAGCAGGTCCCATGTGCAAGTTGTGCATATTAAAAATCCTTCGGCAGTTGCAAATCGTAAAGAATAGGCATTACTGTCGCTGCCGTGGCAAAAATTTTAAAAAAGTTATGAAACCTACCCACCACAAACAAAAATATTTATAGAATGCGTGATTCCTGTACATACACAATGGGATCCTTGCTGGTGCTACAAAGTTTGTGAACTGTGCTGAGATCCTCCTTGTGTGATCTAAGGGAGGAGATCGGAGCACTGATGGAGTTGTCCGTGTGCAATGAAGATAGTCCTTAAAATCAAGCCAAACATCATACATGCTTTTTTTTCACTTACCATCATATTCAGTAATACACCACACCAGCTTTATCCACTCACCATCATAGAAAGTAATATATTACACAGGCTTTACCCACTTCTACTGCACACAATGACACATCTCACCATATTACCACTGCACACAATGACACATCTCACCATATTACCCCTGTATACAATGGCACATCATGCCAGTCATACCCAATCACCATCATACACGACGATACATTACACCAACCTTACCCAATCACTGTCATATATAATGACAGTGTCAGCTCCAATCAAGTTGATGCCCAGACCTCCAGCTTTGGTACTCAGTAGGAACAAAAACTTGCTAGATTTCCTACTGTTAAAGGCACCCATCTGACACACAAAAAAAGGCAGAATATGAGGCATTAAACAATCAAATGTGAGCAATTTTTTATAAAACACAAAAATGTCAATAAAAAATTTATATCAGTGGTTCTCAAAGTCAGAAAGCTAGAGGGGTACCTTTTTAAGTTGCAAACAATTTCATCCATATCTCTATTATAATATCTGTACTGCTAAGGCTGCCACTCAACAGATATTACATCATGCCCAGCTATATCTTTGGCTTAGAGCAGGAATTTTTAACCTGTGGTCCACAGACCCCTTTGGATTCTAGGGGGTACACGTATATATCTTAAAATTTAAATGTAACATTTTAAAGTATGTCGATTTTTTTTCCAAAAAGGGGTCTATAGCCTTCATTGGACAATCAAATGGATCCATAGCTTTCATCAGACAATCAAAGGGGTCTTTGGCACAAAAAAAGGTTAAGAAACCCTGGTTTAGAGGGAACACTGTTCATCTGTGTTTCTGAGCCACTTATTGTATCAACATTTTAAACAAATAAAGAGGGGAAACCCCGAGGCCTGTAAACAGTAAATAAATAAATATTACACACATAAAGGTATGTTTCAGGCACTCGTGAGAAATAAAGAAGTAGAAAACTAGACAGCAGATGGAATAGGCTCGCCGGAGAATCAAACCCAAGACCATCTGCACAAAAACACTGCCTAGCTACGGAAGCAAATCATACTAGTTGGCAGGGAGGATAGTGTGATTCACTTCCGTAGCTAGGCAGTGTTTTTCTGTTGTCTAGTTTTCTACTTGTTTATTTCTCATGAGTGCCTGGAACATACCTTTATGTGTGTAATAATTATTCATTGTACCAAAGATGTGCTGCGGCTTCAAGACATAAACTTTACGTCACAATGCAGGTTGTTTCTTGTGTTGTACTTTTTTCTTTGGCCTGTCCAGCTTGAAAGATCATTCCAATATTTGGTGCTTCTTCAGCTGACTGGGGACACTATAGTCCTCTCTCCTTAATAGTCATAAGAAAATGAGTGGGACTGCTGTAAGATTATGACAAACAGGGCAATAAACAAAAATTGGTGATGTTATTAGGACAAAGAGAATTGTCGATGTTACAGCTACAAGAATATCACCAGGGACAAACAAGCAAAAACTGGTGATGTTATTAGGACAAAAACAACTGCTGATGTTACAGCCACAAGATCATCATCAGGGACAAACAACCAAAAATTGGTGATGTCATTAGGACAAAAACAACTGCCAATGTTACAGCCACAAGATCATCTTCAGGGACAAACAACCAAAAACTGGTGATGTTATTAGGACAAAGGACAAAGACAACTGCCAAAGTTACAGCTACAAGAACATCACCAGGGACAAACAAACAAAAATTGGTGATGTTATTAGGACAAAGAGAGCTGCCAATGTTACAGCCACCAGAACATCACCAAGGACAAACAAACAAAAATTGGTGATGTTATTAGGACAAAGACAACTGCTGATGTTACAGTCATAAGAACATCATCAGGGACAAACAAACAAAAATTGGTGATGTTATTAAGACTAAGAGAACTGGCAATGTTACGGCCACCAGAACATCACCAGGGACAAACAAACAAAAATTGGTGATGTTATTAGGACAAAGACAACTGCCGATGTTACAGCCATAAGACCATCACCAGGGACAAACAAACAAAAACAGAAGAAAGCGAGAAGCAAGTTCAATACATATACAAATTATATGATCTGAAATAGAAGCCACTGGTGATGCTCCCATGGATAAAGCTGGCGCAATTCGAATTTTCACAGGATAATCAACAGCAACTTCTGTTTTGAGTCATATAATTTTTATTTATTTTTTATGTACTTGACTTATTTCCCACTTTCTTCCTCTTCTACTGTGCCTACTAGATGGGTGATCATGTCTTTCCACAACATCCAGCCTCTGGAGGTCTTTATTTGGCTTATTGTTGGTATGTTCCAAAGGCACGTCGTTACACTATCCAAAATTATTTCTGCCTTTCTCTATCTTATTGCAATTTTACCGGTTTTTGGGTCTCCCTCTCTTCCTTTCACCCTGTGGATTCTAGAACAAGAACTGCCTTGTGATGCTCTCAACTGGTTTCCTCATTACATGTCTGATCTACTGCCACTTCATTTCCTTGCTGCCCATTCCAACTGGTAGTTGCCTGGTTCTTTGTCACTACATGGCACCAACTCCCAATAATTTAGTGTGTTGTACAAACATTACGGGAATGGCTAACTTTAACATGGCACAACACTGAGAGATTACTAGCAAAACCATCATAAGCTATCATTATCTAGCTATGTCCCATCATTCCCCACACTTACGCTGTCTCTACGGTCATCAACACGAGTGCTCCCATCCAGTCGACAGAAGTCATACTTCCTGATAGTACAAACATCCTCAATGAGATCCAGCATTCGAGTCATCTGACTGAAGATCAATACCTGTCCATGTTTTCAAGAATTTATGAAAATAAACATCAACCAAAACAGACAACATGAAGACCATTAAGACAACATGACACCTACTTATCTACATTAAAAGTAAGGAAGAAATAAAACAAGTAACCGGATTTAACTTGTTTAACATTACTGATTTTGTGAGAATGCATGACATTTGTTTTCATGGAGGCTGAGTAGGACAATTCATTCATTCATTCATAACCCTCCACTCCCAAAGGAGCATAGGCCTTCAACAAACACATGCCAAGTCCTCCTGTCCCGTGCCATCATCTCAAGTTCTTTCCATGTTCTCCTCATCATTTTCACCTCTGTTTCCAACTCTCTTCTCCATGTACTTCTTGGTCTTCCTCTGCCTCTCTTGCCCTGGGGGTTCCAGAACAAGGACTGCCTTGTAATGCTATCAACAGGTTTCCTCAGTGTGTGTCCTATCCATCGCCATCGTCTTCTTCTCATCTCTTGTTCCACTGGCACTTGTCTAGTTCTTGTCATCAGTTCCACGTTGGTAACCTTGTCATACCATTTTAATCCCTCTATTCTACGCAAGCACCCATTTATGAAAGTCTGTAGCTTTTTGGTTGTTGTCTTTGTTGTTCTCCATGTCTCCGAGCCATACAATAGGACTGACTTCACATTTGAGTTGAAGATTCTTATTTTCGTGTTGGATCCGATTTCTCTTGATCTCCATATATTTCCCAATGCAATGAAAGCTCTTCTTGCCTTTTGTATTCTTATTTTGATATCGCTGTCTGTCCCTCCAACTTTGTCTATATTACTGCCAAGATATGTGTATGATTCTACATCTTGAATTGGTGTTTCTTCAAGTTCAACCCTGTTATCATTACCTGCATTTATTCTCATTATTTTTGTCTTTTCCCTGTGTATTTTCAGACCCAATTGCTGTGACCTCTCATCGAGTGTTTTCAATTTGTCCTGCATCTGATTACGGCTATGGGACAGAAGAGCCAAGTCATCAGCAAAATCCAGATCATCCAACTGCTTAGTCAGAGTCCACTGGATTCCATTTCTGTTGTGTGTTGCCAATCTATTGCCAGCAAGAAAAGAAATGGAGACAAGAGGCATCCCTATCGCACTCCTGTTCTTATCCCAAACGGTTCTGTAAGCTGTCCTTCGTGAAGAACTCTGCATGTCATGTCTTCATATGTTTTCTTTATTAAATTAATGATCTTCAGGGGAACTCCATAATGCCTCATCAATTTCCAAAGTGATTCTCTGTCTACACTGTCAAATGCCTTTTCGTAGTCCACAAATCCGATGTATAATGGTGAATTCCATTCCAGATTTTGTTCAACTATTATTCTCAAAGTTGCTATCTGGTCTGTACATGATCTGTTTTTGTCGAAAACCTGCTTGTTCATCTCTCAGTTTCTTGTTTATGGACTCTTTTAATCTCTCAAGGATAATCCTGTTTAATACTTTTCCTGGCACTGATAGTAACATTGTTCCTCTATAATTTGTGCACTCTTGTAAATTTCCCTTCTTAGGCAACTTAACCAGATATCCTTCCTTCCATTCTGCTGGTATCTCTTCCTTTTCCCAGACTTTACCAAGTAATTTATATAACATCTCTGTAGCCGTGTCGATATCTGCTTTGATGGCCTCTGCTGGAATGCCATCAGGTCCAGACGCTTTTCCCTCTCTTAGAAGCTTTATGGCTTTCTTTATTTCTTCCTTCGTTGGTCTTTCACCGTTAATTTGTAGCTCTTCTTCTGCTGGCTGGATGTCCGGCGGGTTTTTTGGAGCTGGTCTATTGAGAAGGTCCCCAAAATATTCTGTCCACCTCTTCATTTGCTCTTGTATATTGCTGAGCAGTTTCCCATTCTTGTCTTTTATGAGGCAACTTGTTTGCTTGTATTGAGTAGGACAATAAAGTCTGCATTTGTTTTTGCAGAGGTTTTGCAGAGGACAATAAATTCTACATTTATTTTATCAGAGGTTCAGGAAGGAAAAAGAGCCTGCATTTGATTTCTGAGTAATTGAGTACAACCAAAAAAAAGTCTGCATTTGTTTTCTCAAAAGCTGATTAGCACAAAAAAGTCAGCATTTGTTTTTGCAGCCATTGAACAGAGCTACAAAAAAGTCTGCAATTGTTTTCTCAGAGGTTAACTAGGACAAAATAGTAGCGTTTGTTTTCTCAGAGGCTAAGTAGGATAAAAGAGTTGCATTTGGTTTCTCAGAGGTAAAGTAGGACAAAAGAGTCTGCATTTGTTTTTGCAGAGGTTGAGTAGGACCAAAAAAGGTCTGTATTTGTTTTCACAGAAGCAGACTAGAGCAAAAGAGTCTGCATTTGTTTTCTCAGAGGCTGAGTAGGCAAAAAAGAGCCTGCATTTGATTTCAGAGTGGTTGAGTATGACAAAAAAAAATCTGCATTTATTTTCTGAGATTGAGTAGCACAAAAAAGTCTGCATTGGTTTTTGCAGACATTGAATAGAGCTACAAAAAAGTCTGCATTTATTTTGACAGAAGCTGAGTAGGGCAAAACAGTCAGCATCTATGTTGTCAGAGGTTGAGTAGGTCAAGAGTCTGTATTTGTTTTAAAAGTATGCATTTGTTTTCTCATAGGCTGAGTGGGGCAAAAGGGTCTGCATTTATTTTCTCACAGACTGAGTAGGACAAAATGGTTTGCTCTCCTTACCTTGTGTCCTCTTTTCTTCAGCTCAACCAGCATCTTGTCCAGCACCAACATCTTCCCTGAAGCAGTAATGATGTCCTCAGACAGACTAAGCTCGCCCGTACTGGGATCAATTGGATGCTCCAACAGGTAAGGATGGCAGCAGCACTTGCGCAGCTCCATCATCACATTCTGCATCTTAATGGTTACCTGTGATTTCTTCTGCTTCTTTGGCTCATCATCCCTGAATGCCAGAGAAAAAAAAAAACACCAAATTGATGTTTCTTTGACAACATTCACATTTTACTGCTACATCAGGTACTCATTTTGCTGATAAATGCATATGGTAGAAACAAAAAAACTGTGTCCAACCTAATAGTTAGAAATACATTTAACACAGGCCAGTGTAACCCTGTTAATGAGACAAAGAAAAAACACTGCCATTTCTAACAGCACTAATGTGTAACTAATGTGTGCAAGGGCTGGCAGAGGAGTGTAAAAAAATTAATGTTACAAAAACCACAACCGCACGAGCACAGGAAGTGCTTTGGCGCAGGCTTTCTGCTAAGGGGCCAGCTGCAGTCATGACCCCCATGCTCCACAAGGAACGTAAAAGAAGGAAGAGATTAGTATTGTCATGAACTTCATTAAATATAGATGGGGTGATCTGTCCTGAATGCCTTTCAAACTTCATGGGATTTGGAAATGCCCTTGATTTCTTGCGACATTGGTATTAATAATGGTTACTGCCTCCTACGGTTCGCAGGCGGCAGGGGGTGTCTGAAGAGACAAAGAAAGAAAATAAAGGCCAGTTAATCAGCTAGGCAAGTTGTAATAGGCTATTAAAGTAAGACTTGTGCATGGGGTTGGAAACCGAACCATATCAAAAGAATAGCTACAGAAACCAACAATGTAAAAGCAATGATGTGCTTTTGGTCATCATGGGGTCAGCTACAGTGATTGGCCCAATCTCCTTAAGAAGCATTAACAAATGGAAGTAGAAACATAAATTTGTTTTATTACATCATAACACAATGTAAAAGACTGTCACAGTATCAACTATAAACACATAATTTGTAAAAGAGGATATACTTGGTCATCTTCTCAGCAGATACAGCTAGGACCCACTTCTCCAGTTCCTTGTCCGCCTCCTCTACTTTCTCCCATCGCCTTTTTGATGATCTGTCTCTAGAAGTTTTGTTTAACCTCTTTTCTTCATCTGTTTCCATTAACAAAGAGTAGTCAACTTTTCGAGAAGCTGACTTGCGTTTTGGCCGACCGCTGGCTGTCATCTCAACTGTCTCATCCACTTTCTGTATGTCAATTTAAAAAGAAAAAAAAATCAGGCTGAAACAATTTTATATTTCAGAAGGAATTAGAATGTTTGGAATCTTCTTCTCCCTCGTTCATTCTGAAAAGGACGTTGGTTGCGTTGTGTCCGTTTACAGGGGAGCTGCGATATTTACGCCTTTTGGCAGACACATCCAACTTCAGCACAGCATTTTTTGGGGCCGGGTTTGCCTTCCCTCTTCGATCCCTACTCTCTCAGCCAGACTGCAGTGATGCAGCCTGTTTCCAGGACCACCACTTGGAGGTGGAGCAGGGTCTTGGTCAGCTCTGGTTCGCCGACCCTGACGCAAGCAGTCAAGCTATGAGTCGCTGACTGCATTCATCACTTTTGCTGCATCTTCGGTCCCGTTTGGAATCAAAATGATGAAGAAACATGTCCTAAACATAGAGAATCTGAGGCAACAGTTGCTATTATCTTCTTTTTCTGGCATAAAATAAAACCATTCAGGCAAATAATAAATAACTTAACAAATTTTTGAAGAAAACATTAAACCAAATATATAGCAGTTTAAAGTCAGTCTGTAAGCTCTAATCTGACTGCCTACTTAATGTTTGTGTCACATAACAGTTCATGAGTGTGAATGATGATAGTAATTGGTGTTAAGGGTCACTGAACTGTTGTTGTCAACACTTGTTTAAGTGTAACTCAGGGATTGAGTTTAGGGCTGACTTTATGTCAAACATTGTGTGACCTGTGCGTTCGCTGGGAGAAAGTGTTTAGTGAATACAAGTCTGGGGTGACTGAGATTATTCTGTGTTTGGCAGCCGAGCAGTAAGCTTGTATTTTTTGTAACTGTGGAGAACCACAGATGTGATTATTCCAAATATGTTGAATATTTATTATAGGGTAGGTCCACCTATTGTGGATAAGGCGAAGGCTGTTGTGCCGCCTGGAAGTGTTCCATTTGGAACTGTATATGCATGTTCATGGAGAACATTATAAGGTGACGCGCATCCCACCTTGGAGCTACGGAGAAATAAGGCGATGCGTTTTTCCTGCCTTGTAGCGTTATTGGAATGAGCTCAGGCGAAGAGTATTGTCCCACCTGGAAGAGCTATAGAGATTATTTATATGGCGATGTTCATGCCGCCCATCACTTGGGATAAGCGATATACACCTGGATGGTGGATGCAGTATTGGTGCGACGGTGTTTCCGCACGTATTGTCATTTGTGTGTACTGTTAGTGTGTTCCCGTAAAGCCAGTGCGTGAACACGGTAGTTAGAGTTATTTCCTACAGGCAAGGTCAGCCTGGATGTGATGTCAGTATGCTTGCTAAATGTAATTGATTTCCACGATTTATCTGTCAGTCGAATAGATGTTATGGAACTGTACCAGCGGCGTTGGGTTCATTTGTATGAGCCACTGCTAATCATCATCTACATACAACCCACACCCACCATAATATAGTTTCTGACAACTGGGGACATCGTCTATACAGTGTCCTCCTGACAGTATGGTTCCACAGATATTCTTTACTAACTGCAATGGATTAAAATGGTATGATAAGATCACTAATGTGAAACTGATGACAAGAACCAGATAAGTGCCATAAACAACAGACGAGAAGAAGCTGCTGACGATGGATAGGTCACACACTGAAGACGTGAAGACACCTATTGATAGCATTACAAGGTAGCCCTTGTTCTGGAATCCTCAGGGTAAGGGAGGGAGAGGGAGACTGAAAAACACACAGCAAAGAGAACTGGAGACAGAAATGAAAGGGATGAAGAAGACTTGGAAATGATTGGACAGCAGCAGTGGTTGTATAGGTTGTAAGAGGCCCTCTAGGCAGGGGTGAACTTCTGAGGTCACTTTTGAATAAACTCCTGTTGTATCGACAAGTGTATATTTGTGAGCAAGGCCCTAGGCAAAAACTTATCTTGCCTATGCCTAAAACTGCCACTGGACGGAATGACATGGAATAAGTTTGTTGAAGGTCCATGCTCCTTGGGGAGCTAAAGGGTGATGGTGATAACAGAAGTAGCCATAGCCTAGACAACAATCTTGACTGATTGCCAAATCTATACGACTGAAGTAAGAGAAATCCTACTTAAGGGAATACTCATATAGAAAACCCTGTGTGGACTTAAGTTTACAGATGAAATAAAAGGTTAGTCAGGTGATGAGATGGCTTCAGCAGACACCAGAAGAATTTTACCAAACAGAAGCAGGAGGGGTCCTTGTATCCAGGTGGAGAAAAACCACACCAATGGAGACCATGTGGAAAAATTAAAGCTTCTGGTATGTAAACTCACCTGTGTGTTACCAGGGCCCGAAAGGGTAGCAAAGAATACTAACACTGTACCCTACCAGGCATGTCGTAAAAAGCGACTAAGGAGGGTTGGGCATGGGGCTGGTTACCCCATCCCGTAAAAAACTTTTTGCCACAAAAACTTCAACAAACATGGACAAGTCAAATAAAGAATATAAATCAACTCAGCCGCCCAAGACAGAAGAAGGTCCTCTGGAAAGAGGCGCATGAAGCAACCTAGAGAAAGCCGAAAGGAGTCTGGGTTGCCGACTAACCTTTTTTCGTCTAGGAAAATCTCCAGGATTGGCACCTGGAATGTTCACACTCTGTGTGAACAAGGGAAAACTGCACAGGTAGCAGCAGAAATGTCAAATTACAGGATTGATATCCTGGGTCTTTGCGAGACACGGTGGAAAGGCATAGAGAAGATGAGATTGATCACAGGAGAAATGGTTTTGTCCTCAGGACATGAGGAGAAAAGAGCCCACCACAGTGAAGGGGTGGCTCTAATGCTGTCCAAGGAAGCACAGAAGGCACTTATAGAGCGGGAAGCAATGGGACCCCGAATTATAACAGCAAGTTTAAATCAGCCAAAAAGAAAGTACATATAAAAATCATCCAGTGTTATGCACCAACAAACGATAAAGAAGAATCTGAGAAAGAAGACTTTTACACCAGACTACAAAATGTCTTGGACAATAAGAAAAGAAAGGACATCACAATTTTGATGGGGGACCTAAATGCGAAAATAGGAATAGACAACACTGGCTTTGAAGAAATCATGGGAAAGCATGGATTAGGTATGATGAACGAGAATGGGGAACTACTAGCTAACTTCTGTGCTTCAAATCAACTAGCTATAAGAGGAAGCATATTTCCACATAAAAGAATACATACAGCAACATGGATATCACCAGACCACAGAACTGAGAATCAGATTGATCACATATACATAAGTAAGAAGTTTAGGTCATAATTGCATGATGTGAAAGTATGTAGAGGAGCAGATGTTGTATCACTACCAGACCACCATCTTCTGTTGGCTAAAACAAAATTAAAAGAAATTTACAACAGCATATAGCTATAGACAACAGTATAATGTGGGATATCTAAGAAATCAGGAAATAAGAGAATAATTTTCAATCACAGTATCCAACAAATACCAAGTACTCCAACAGCTGGAAGATGAAACAGATACGAAGACCACTGGCAACAAGTAAAAAATATATGGAACGAGACATGTGAAGAAGTACTGAGAAAAAGAGAACATCAGCACAAAGCATGGATAACAACAGAAACCATTAGTAAGATAGAAGACAGGAAAATCAAGAAAGCAGATTTAAACAGAAGCAAAACCAGAAGCTCCAAAGCCAAGGCTCATGAAGTGTACATAGAAGCAAACAAAGAAGTAAGAAGAAACATCAAAAGAGACAAGAGGAAGAGTTGGCAAGGGAAGCAGAGGAAGCTGCAGCAAAAGGAAATATGAGGGACATGTACAACAACACAAAGAAGCTAACAGGGAAATATTAGCAAGCAAATGGCCTCATAAAAGATAAGAATGGAAAATTGCTTAGTAATATACAAGAACAAATGAAGAGATGGGCAGAACAGATCCTGTACAGACCAGATAGCCACTTTGAGAATAATAGTTGAACAAAGTCTGGAATGGAATTCACCACTATACATCGGATTAGTGGACCACGAAAAGGCATTTGACAGTGTAGACAGAGAATCACTTTGGAAATTGATGAGGCATTATGGAGTTCCCCTGAAGATCATTAATTTAATAAAGAAAACATATGAAGACATGACATGCAGAAGGACAGCTTACAGAACTGTTTGGGATAAGAACAGGAGTGCGACAGGGATGCCTCTTGACTCCATTTCTTTTCTTACTAGCAATAGACTGGGTTATGAGAACATCGACAACACACAATAGAAATGGAATCCAGTGGACTCTGACTAAGCAGTTGGATGATCTGGATTTTGCTGATGACTTAGCTCTTCTGTCCCATAACCGTAATCAGATGCAGGACAAATTGAAAACACTCGATGAGAGGTCACAGCAATTGGGTATGAAAATACACAGGGAAAAGACAAAAATAATGAGAATAAATGCAGGTAATGATAACAGGGTTGAACTTGAAGATACACCAATACAAGATGTAGAATTGTACACATATCTTGGTAGCAATATAGACAAAGTTGGAGGGACAGACAGTGATATCAAAATAAGAATACAAAAAGCAAGAGGAGCTTTCATTGCATTGGGAAATATATGGAGATCAAGAGAAATTGGATCCAACACGAAAATAAGAATCTTCAACTCAAATGTGAAGTCATTATTATTGTATGGCTCTGAGACATGGAGAACAACAAAGATAACTACCAAAAAGCTACAGACTTTCATAAATGGGTGCTTGCGTAGAATAGAGGGATTAAAATGGTATGACAAGGTTACCAACGTGGAACTGATGACAAGAACTAGACAAGTGCCAGTGGAACAAGAGATGAGACGAAGACGATGGAGATGGATAGGACACACACTGAGGAAACCTGTTGATAGCATTACAAGGCAGTCCTTGTTCTGGAACCCCCAGGGCAAGAGAAGCAGAGGTAGACCAAGAAGCACATGGAGAAGAGAGCTAGAAACAGAGGTGAAAATGATAAGGAGAACGTGGAAAGAACTTGAGATGATGGCACGTGACAGGAGGACTTGGCATGTGTTTGTTGAAGGCCTATGCTCCTTTGGGAGTGGAGGGTTATGAATATGAATGAAATTTACAACAACATATAGCTATAGACAACAGTATAATGTGGGATGTCTAAGAAATCAGGAAATAAGAGAATAATTTTCAATCACAGTATCCAACAAATACCAAGTACTCCAACAGCTGGAAGATGAAACAGATACGAAGACCACTGGCAACAAGTAAAAAATATATGGAACGAGACATGTGAAGAAGTACTGAGAAAAAGAGAACATCAGCACAAAGCATGGATAACAACAGAAACCATTAATAAGATAGAAGACAGGAAAATCAAGAAAGCAGATTTAAACAGAAGCAAAACCAGAAGCTCCAAAGCCAAGGCTCATGAAGTGTACATAGAAGCAAACAAAGAAGTAAGAAGATACATCAAAAGAGACAAGATGAAATATATTGATGATTTGGCAAGGGAAGCAGAGGAAGCTGCAGCCAAAGGAAATATGAGGGACCTGTACAACAACACAAAGAAGCTAACAGGGAAATATAAGCAAGCAAATGGCCTCATAAAAGATAAGAATGGAAAATTGCTTAGTAATATACAAGAACAAATGAAGAGATGGACAGAACATTTTGAGGAACTTCTCAATAGACCATCTCCACCTAATCCCCCAGACATCCAGCCAGCAGAAGAGGAGCTACTAATCAGCTGTGAAAGACCAAGTAGAGAAGACATCAAGAAAGCCATAAAGCTTCTGAAAGATGGAAAAGCAGCTGGTCCAGATGGAATTCCAGCAAAGGCCATCAAAACAGATATTGTTTCCTCTACAGAGATATTATACAAACTACTTGGCAAAGTCTGGGAGAGAGAGGAAATACCAGCAGAATGGAAGGAAGGTTATCTGGTCAAGTTGCCTAAGAAGGGAAATTTACAAGAGTGCACAAATTATAGAGGAATAATGTTACTATCAGTGCCAGGAAAAGTATTAAACAGAATCATCCTTTAGAGATTAAAAGACTCCAGAGACAAGCAACTGAGAGATGAACAAGCAGGTTTTCGACAAAACAGATCCAGATCCTGTACAGACCAGATAGCCACATTGAGAATAATAGTTGAACAATGTCTGGAATGGAATTCACCGCTATACATCGGATTCGTGGACTATGAAAAGGCATTTGACAGTGTAGACAGAGAATCGCTTTGGAAATTGATGAGGCATTATGGAGTTCCCATGAAGATCATTTAACTTAATAAAGAAGACCTATGAAGACATGACATGCAGAGTTCTTCATGAAGGACAACTTACGGAACCGTTTAGGATTAGAATGGGAGTGAGACAGGGATGCCTCTTGACTCCATTTCTTTTCTTACTAGCAATAGATTGGGTTATGAAAACATCGACATCACACAACAGAAATGGAATCCAGTGGAATCTGACTAAACAGCTTGATGATCTGGATTTTGCAGATGACTTGGCTCTTCTGTCCCATAACCATAATCAGATGCAAGAGAAAATGAAAATTCGCGATGAGAGGTCACAACAAGTGGGCCTGAAAATACACAGGGAAAAGACTAAGATTATGAGAATAAATGCAAGAAATGATAACAAGGTTGAACTTGAAGAAACACCACTAAAAGATGTAGAATCATACACATATCTTGGAAGTAATATAGACAAAGTTGGAAGGACAGGATATCAAAATAAGAATACAAAAAGCAAGAGGAGCTTTCATTGCATTGGGAAACATATGGAGAACAAGAGAAATCAAGTCCAACACGAAAATAAGAATCTTCAACTCAAACGTGAAGTCAGTCCTATTGTATGGCTCTGAAACATGGAGAACAATAAATACAACCAAAAAGCTACAGACTTTCATAAAAGGGTTGTTACCTTATACTTATTGAAGGCTATGGGTAACGAGTATATTAATGTGCTGCCCTGGTCTTGTAAGGTATTTTAGTTATAATAGACAACAGTCTAAACAGTAACGTGACGAAGGGCCAACTTGAATAATCCTGATCAACAGCTTGTTGTACGTTTTATAACATTTAATATGTCAACAATACAACATGAGTGTACTTCACTTCTTTTGAGAGCATATGATGATATGATGGTACATCAGTAATACAAATGTATTCAGTAGCAGACATAAGCAATAATGTCGTTGTGCCGGTTTAAAGTTAGAATGTCTATGTATCGTCTACGATGCCTTCATTCTTTACAAATCAGAACTGTATTCATTCAAATAACTTACTGTCTTTCTCCTTAAGCCACATACAATCAGGCACACATCATAATGTAGTCAGTCAATGATCCTGACTCTGAAATATTTTATAACATTGAACACTGGTCTGTCACTCTCACATATATATCCGTACACTTTGAAAACACAAGCCAAAGACTCACTGCCCGAACGATAACCTTTGTCCACCGCAACAGACCATGCCTACGTTATATGCTAATTACATGTGCGACACAACTTTCACCACTGGCACGCTTTCACACTCAAAGCGTTTTCATGTTCTACTCAGTTGCGCACAGTGGTGAGTTAACAAGCCTGTGTGCAAAGTGAGAGGTAACACAGGTGCTTGCGTAGAATAGAAGGACTGAAATGGTATGACACAGTCACAAATGTGGAACTGATGACAAGAACCAGACAAGTGTCAGTAGAACAAGAGATGAGGAGAAGACGCTGGCAATGGATAGGACACATATTGAGGAAACCTGTTGAAAGCATTACAAGGCAGTCCTTGTTCTGGAATCCACAGGGAAAGAGAGGCAGAGGTAGACCAAAAAACACATGGAGAAGAGAACTGGAAACAGAGGTGAAAATGATGAGGAAAACATGGAAAGAACTTGAGCGAATGGCACAGGACAGGAAGACTTGGCATGTGTTTGTTGAAGGCCTATGCTCCTTGGGGAGCTAAAGGGTATTGATTGATTTGATATGTAAACTACTCATCATCTACACGTGCCATGACATGAGGTATATGTAATCCCTCAGATTTTGATTCTTAACCTTCTCAAGCAACTTCCTCTTGTGCCATAGTGTCTAGCTACCTATCTTTTTTTGTTTTCCTCTACTGAACTCCGCCTAGGCCAGTCCCAAGCCTGGTTGAAAAAGGAGAAGGGCAGCCTTCATGGAGGTCATAAGGAGGCAGCCCCTCCATCATCCTAAGGCACAACAGTTCAATCACCTGTTTGCCTTAAAACATGATTACATGAAATGCAAGACAGAAAATTCGACTGATCTTAAAAGCGACGAACTGGAACGAACTTCTGTTTAGAATGGAACCAGGCCAGGAGGAAGACCACCGACAGGACAGTATGGCGCTCTTTCTTCCAAACCTCTACATCTCATGGTAGAAGAGGAATGACTAAGTAAGTTTTCCTCTACTACATGTGCACCCAGTTTTTCCACTGATAAGTTTTCACATGCTCTCTATGTCACCACATATCTAATGTAGATAGACTGCCCTCTCCTTATCTCTGCGATTGTATTTCTTTATCTATTAACTCTTCTCAAGAAATAAAAACGTAAAAATATGAAGACGTTTTCCAATAATCCAGCATTAGCCATAATTAAATTCACTTACATTTTTCTGCTTTACTTTGCTGAAGATGGTTTTGTCCACCAGAGCTGAGTAATACTCCTTCTGTATCTGTGTCAAGGGGGCAAACACAAGCACCTCTTTTTTAGGAGGAATTTCAAGGTCCACATCAGACTTCAGGCGACGCAACATGAATGGTGTGATTATCTGTTTTAGAGAATTGAGACCAGATAATTTAGTTCTTGCTAAGTATTTTTTTTTTCTGAAACCAAAATAAAGATAAAAGTTTAATGGTATGTGTATCAGCTTTATAAATGGACTGGAATAAAACAACAATAAAAGTGTGCTGGTATGTGTATCAGTTTTATAAACGAACTGGAATAACACAAATATAAATGTGTGGTGGTATGTGTATCAGCTTTATAAATGGGCTGGAATAACACAATGATAAAGGTGTGCTGGAATGTGTATCAGTTTTATAAACAGACTGGAATAACACAAAGATAAATGTGCGGTGGTATGTGGATCAACTTTCTCAATGGCATGGAATAACAGAATGATAAAAGTGTGCGGTATGTGTATCAGCTTTATAAATGGACTGGAATAATACAACGATAAAAGTGTGACGATACAGTTGTGCAATCTCATGTCCACTCAGGCAGTGTCACTTTTTTCTTTATTTTTCTCTTCCTCTCACTCATCGCTATTATTTGGCATATTTTTTTGCCCTTTCATTCATTATTTTCTTCCTTTCTTTTGTCTCACCACAGTGAAGGGGTGGCTCTAATGCTATCTAAGGAAGCACATAAGGCACTTATAGAATGGGAAGCAATGGGACCCCGAATTATAACAGTAAGGTGTAAATCAGCCAAAAAGAAAGTAAATACATCATCCAGTGTTATGCACCAACAAACGATAAAGAAAAATCTGAGAAAGAAGACTTTTACACCAGACTACAAAATGTCTTGGACAATAAGAAAAGAAAGGACATCACAATTTTGATGGGGGACCTAAATGCGAAAATAGGAATAGACAACACTGGCTTTGAAGAAATCATGGGAAAGCATGGATTAGGTATGATGAATGAGAATGGGGAACTACTAGCTAACTTCTGTGCTTCAAATCAACTAGCTATAGGAGGAAGCATATTTCCACATAAAAGAATACATACAGCAACATGGATATCACCAGACCACAGAACTGAGAATCAGATTGATCACATATACATAAGTAAGAAGTTTAGGTCATCACTGCATGATGTGAAAGTATGTAGAGGAGCAGATGTTGTATCACTATCAGACCACCATCTTCTGTTGGCTAAAACAAAATTAAAACTCAAGAAATTTACAACAGCATATAGCTATAGACAACAGTATAATGTGGGATATCTAAGAAATCAGGAAATAAGAGAATAATTTTCAATCACAGTATCCAACAAATACCAAGTACTCCAACAGCTGGAAGATAAAACAGATACGGAAGACCACTGGCAACAAGTAAAAATATATATGGAACGAGACATGTGAAGAAGTACTGAGAAAAAGAGAACATCAGCACAAAGCATGGATAACAACAGAAACCATTAGTAAGATAGAAGACAGGAAAATCAAGAAAGCAGATTTAATTAGAAGCAACACCAGAAGCTCCAAAGCCAAGGCTCATGAAGTGTACATAGAAGCAAACAAAGAAGTAAGAAGAAACATCAAAAGAGACAAGATGAAATATATTGATGATTTGGCAAGGGAAGCAGAGGAAGCTGCAGCCAAAGGAAATATGAGGGACCTGTACAACAACACAAAGAAGCTAACAGGGAAATATAAGCAAGCAAATGGCCTCATAAAAGATAAGAATGGAAAATTGCTTAGTAATATACAAGAACAAATGAAGAGATGGACAGAACATTTTGAGGAACTTCTCAATAGACCATCTCCACCTAATCCCCCAGACATCCAGCCAGCAGAAGAGGAGCTACTAATCAGCTGTGAAAGACCAAGTAGAGAAGACATCAAGAAAGCCATAAAGCTTCTGAAAGATGGAAAAGCAGCTGGTCCAGATGGAATTCCAGCAAAGGCCATCAAAACAGATATTGTTTCCTCTACAGAGATATTATACAAACTACTTGGCAAAGTCTGGGAGAGAGAGGAAATACCAGCAGAATGGAAGGAAGGTTATCTGGTCAAGTTGCCTAAGAAGGGAAATTTACAAGAGTGCACAAATTATAGAGGAATAATGTTACTATCAGTGCCAGGAAAAGTATTAAACAGAATCATCCTTTAGAGATTAAAAGACTCCATAGACAAGCAACTGAGAGATGAACAAGCAGGTTTTCGACAAAACAGATCCAGATCCTGTACAGACCAGATAGCCACATTGAGAATAATAGTTGAACAAAGTCTGGAATGGAATTCACCGCTATACATCGGATTCGTGGACTATGAAAAGGCATTTGACAGTGTAGACAGAGAATCGCTTTGGAAATTGATGAGGCATTATGGAGTTCCCCTGGAGATCATTAACTTAATAAAGAAGACCTACGAAGACATGACATGCAGAGTTCTTCATGAAGGACAACTTACAGAACCGTTTAGGATTAGAATGGGAGTGAGACAGGGATGCCTCTTGTCTCCATTTCTTTTCTTACTAGCAATAGATTGGGTTATGAAAACATCAACATCACATAACAGAAATGGAATCCAGTGGAATCTGACTAAACAGTTTGATGATCTGGGTTTTGCAGATGACTTGGCTCTTCTGTCCCATAACCATAATCAGATGCAAGAGAAAATGAAAATTCTCGATGAGAGGTCACAACAAGTGGGCCTGAAAATACACAGGGAAAAGACTAAGATTATGAGAATAAATGCAAGAAATGATAAAGTTGAACTTGAAGAAACACCACCAAAAGAAGTAGAATCGTACACATATCAAGTAATATAGACAAAGCTAGAGGGACAGACAGTGATTTCAAAATAAGAATACAAAAAAAGCAAGAGGAGCTTTCATTGCATTGGGAAACATTTGGAGAACAGGAGAAATCAAGTCCAACACGAAAATAAGAATCTTCAACTCAAATGTGAAGTCAGTCCTATTGTATGGCTCTGAGACATGGAGAGCAACAAAAACAACAACCAAAAAGTTAGACTTTTATAAATAGGTGCTTGTGTAGAATGGAAGGACTGAAATGGTATGACAAAGTCACAAATGTGGAATTGATGACAAGAACCAGACAAGTGCCAGTGGAACAAGAGTTGAGAAGAAGAAGCTGGCGATGGATAGGACACACATTGAGGAAACCTGTTGATAGCATTACAAGGCAGTCCTTGTTCTGGAATCCACAGGGAAAGAGAGGCAGAGGTAGACCAAAAAACACATGGAGAAGAGAACTGGAAACAGAGGTAAAAATGATGAGGAAAACATGGAAAGAATGAGCGGATGGCACAGGACAGGAAGACTTGGCATGTGTTTGTTGAAGGCCTATGCTCCTTGGGGAGCTAAAGGGTATTGATTGATTCATTATTTTACTCTCTATGCTGAATCTAGTAGGGTGAAGTCTCTAACACTCCACACCACTACGGAAGTATAGGCCACGGGACGATCTTTAATTTTCACGTTTGCTTTGAGCCGATCCAAGACAGAACTGTAATAATGCCATGTAATTTGACCTATCAGCGACTGATAAGTTTTCGCTTCATTCGACTGGCCACATTTGATAGAGATGGTCATCTCTATTGATCCCTTTGAACATGACGGTCCATCACTGGACACCAGGTAGCTAGTGACTATCCCTATGTTTGCACAAGACGGGAGATAATGAGGTAATCGCTTCCGATGTATGTTCTGTATCGAGATTACAGATAAATCTGTCTGGAAACTCAAAATTTGCAGACGATAGCATCGGGGCAGTATCAGTGGATATTAAATTTAATATTTTGAAACACGTGAGAGTATTTTTTAAATTTTAAACACCCCTACCCACGTAGTGCTGAACGAGATTCAATTGGATTGGTTGATCTGAGAGGCCGGAATATACAATGTATCTCACTGGAAAATTAGGCGGAAACACAGCTGGAATTTGAACTGAGGATTGTGAGATATAATGTAGTGAAATCAAAGTCAGTACACATATTGCAGCGCAAACGTCAGACTAGCGACTCCTAAAAGCCAGAAGAAAAAAAATAGGAGACATTGGACTTAAAAATTCCACAACTATAAGTAACAGATCGAGTACTGGGCAACTTAGGAATTTACAAGTAAACCCGCATTTTTAATACAAGACTGGAAACTTAGGAATTTGATCACAAGTCATAGAGGGATTAAACAAAAGTTTTCCAGGCCAGTGATTTCCCAGAACATCAGCCGTCAGAGGAGTTAACTCTAATTTCCAGACCTAAGTGATTCAAAGCATCTAATACAGAGCTGTGTCCAGTCTAAATCTGTGCAAGGAGATTGTGTATTCCCAAAATTTTGGGGTAAGTGTAAACAATTTATTTACTAATGTGAAATTCGACATGTTTCTTGCTAAGTGGTTAAATATGATGCTGGCAACCTCAACATATGAAAACAGTATATGCATGAACCACTACTGCAAGAGCTGGTGATTGTTTCTGACTAGTCGTGCGGAAACCCGACAGCAGAGGTGACCCCAGGACTCCACTGGAGCAGTAATTAGTGATTATTACATCATGTGTACCTCAAGTGTAGCATATCATTTTTTAGATGTATTTAACTCGTTAATGTTAGTTCAGGCACAAATCATATTCTCACTGTCCAGACACATGTTACCCGCTAATCCTCAGAGTAATATTGGTGAATTTTAACCATCTTCTCAGAGTTATGTTGTGCGTGCTCGAGAATTAAATTCTTCCGAGAGTTTAACATTGGTGGGCGGACAATGGGAACATGAGCCTGTTAGAGTGCTCCAAACAAATATATTTAGCAGAGGGCATTTGTTTTTCTATTTTTCTAAAGTTTGTGGTTACAAGCCATCAGATGATTTGTGGTACTAACGCTGCTAGTGTGAGAGAAAAGCATCCACCCTAACCGCCTACAGTGGAAGAGAGTGTGGAGAAGGCTTTCGTCATCACAGGATTGATGAACCACAGCTGCAGGACTCAGCTAGAGATAAGTTTCTTGTAAAATGGTTAAAAGCAACAGACTTTTGATAAATCCTCACCTACGTCTCCATGACGAAAACTTTTATCTAAATTTCACCAATCTTTCCATATTTATTTTAACTGTTAAAGACTAATTCATTATTAAAATTGTTACATGTTGTTTTAAAACTAAACAATCATAGTCGCTTCGGTTTTTTATATGTATGAAAGCAAACGTATGAGCCAGAATATTTAATATATATATACATAAATACCTAGACATATATTTACCTCTAAACAGAGCTATTACTTATAAGAGGAATTCCGTTGGATTATACCAACTGAGGGCTTGATTGGGCTAAAAACCATTGCTTAAATCCTTTACAAAAGGTGATGGACAGATATAAGTTAACAATTGTTCAGCCCTATGCAACATTGTTCTTGACTTCTGAATTATCTTGTGAATGCTGCTTTAAGGTAGAAGTGTCATTAACCTTCTATCTACATCTCTGCTAAGAGTAATCTTGTGTGAAGGTAAACACCTTTGACTACTCAGTTTAGATATTCTCGAGTTTTGGCCATTGTTGGACCACTACTGCAAAGCAGGGGAGGCAATCGGTGACAAAAATTGTGCTGGTATGTGTATCCGTTTTATAAACAGACTGGGATAACACAAAGATAAATGTGTGGTGGTATGTGTATCAGCTTTATAAATGACAAAGAATGACAGAAACAAAAACACAGATAAAAGTTCAATGGTCTGTGTTTCATCTTTATAAACTGACTGGAATAACACAACGATAAATGTGTGGTTGTATATGTATGGACTGCTTGGTAATGCTCCTCAACAGGTTGCCCCAGTCTTACTACACACTTAATTACCAGAACTAGAATAGATCCTTTGTTGATGATAAAATCAGTAATAAAATTAGGAACAAAATTTATACAAAGCAGAATTTTCAACAACCTGATCAATTTAACTGAAATAAAGCTATCATTATACCTGTCTTGCAACATCATATTTCACATGTTCCATTTCTTAAATTCCCAGTCTAGTTCCCAAAGGCTGTGAAGAGACAAAGAAATAACAGAACTACTGCACTCTCAAGCATATCGTACAAGGTGACTAATATTAGGTTGTGTATGGGGTTGGCAACCTTGTCAGGTCAAACAAATTTTCCCAGAAAGCACTGCTGCAACAACACATGAATGCTTGGTGCAGGTTGCAAATTGACCAGCTACAGTTGTGGTTCCATGTTCCATAAGAAGTACACAGGAAAATAAAGATATTTTAAAAATAAAGGATCACAAACATCTTTTTTTAACAATAAGTGTATTTTCTTTTAGGGACGCTAACCTAATGATTTCTTTGATTTAATTAGAACACTTTATGCCACTCTGTGTCCCAGGTACTTTTTTAGGTTTTACATTTGTAGGTTTTTATACACCAAATCAGAAGCCACTTTTTTAGGTTTTTATACACCAAATTAGATGCCACATTTTTAGGTTTATATACACCAAATCGGATGCCACTTTTTTTTTTAGCTTTTACATTTTTGGGTTTTTGTACACCAAATTGGATGCCACTTTCTTTCCCCACAGGACACATTTTAAAACCAGTTGTAAACATGGACATTCATCATCATCCTTCAGCTCCTCATGGAGCATATGCCTTCAACAATTATTACATCATTATTACAATTACATCATTCACTGGTTCTGAAAAAAAATTCCATTCCCCCAACTGGGAATCAAACCCAGTACCTCTAGAACTCAAGGCGGATGACATACCTCTTTGCCACTCCGACCCCTATGCTTGTTTTACTTCAAGTAAAGTGCATACATTAGGAAATGTAACTAAAACTAGCAGCCATAATAGGTGGCCTTTAGTAGGAATTGGGTACCAGAGCATCTCTGGGAAGGTTAAGGCAGACAGCGTGATGCTGACTACATCACCCCTAGTGGGTCATATGGTCAAGAAAATATGGGCCTAAACCATATTCCCAATATGCCTCAATGGGTGTGTAACGGGATCCTTGGTAGGATAAGGCACCACATCATAAAGCACCTTAACTCTCTTCAGACCTGATAATTTGTATCATTTTCTCATACTCTGACATATCTGACTTCTAATGTTCCTTGATACATTTTAATTTGAAGTCTACCCAAATGTTTGTAATTGAACAGACTACCATATTTAGATGTAAAATTAATATTTTAAAAATTTATATTGATGTTAGTTTTAAAAAATTGAAGGAAAGTCAACAGGAAAAATACACAAAAATTATAATTCCTGGATTAGTTCTTTTGTAAAATCTAGCTGACCATATCTAGCTGGTCTTCGACATCTGGGTGTTTTTTCTGCCAGTCTTGAAATAAAATGTAAGCATTTACCATAGCAATATCCAGAAAGTGAAAAAAAGTTTTCCAATATTTATTGGTCTTTCTCAAAACATTGTACTTGTTAATCAGCTGGTCACTCTTGTCCACTCCTTTCATGTATATATTGTAATCCCTTACAAGATTTGGCTGTCTAACATTAAGTTCTTGAAAATTCCAATTAACCTTAGTTCTACGCTTAGCGAACCTATGGCCATTTGCATTGTGAATGCTTGAAACCAGTGTTATAGTTTTGTTACCTCTCCACTGCAGTGCTAGTAATTCTTTATCTCTAACCCACCTCATTGCACCTCTGATACTATTTTTTCAACTTCCTTTATATTTGAAAGTGCAGCTGGATATCTCTTTCTGTTTCTAAGAAATGTGCCACAAGCTTCAATCCCCTAACTTCCACAAGTCCTTCAGTAACTTATTGGATGTATTAAAATTATCAAAATAAACCCTATATCCTTGACTCACCAAAGATTTCATAAGATTCATAACTAACTACAGTATAAGCTAAACCAAATGGTCCATTTGCAGTGTTCCTACCTAAATAAACATCAAAGTATATCCACTAACAGCATCAGCAAGAACCCATAACTTCATCCCCCATTTTGTTGGCTTGTCTCTAATATACTGTCAAAAAGAAAACACCCTTTTCTTCTAACCATTCTTTCATAAAATTACAGTTTGAAGAAGTCAATGGGTCTCAAAAAATGTTTTGTATTTTCTCTGGTCTTTACATCTGACAGTTGCAGACCTGGAACCCTCTCAGGCAAAAATGGTGGAGGGTTGGAAGGTGGGCCTTCATCAAGTCCATCATAACCAAAACATCTGCAAGAAGAACAATTTAAAATTAATTTTTACAGATCAACAACAGAATTCAAAGTTATAGTTTAGTGTACACGGGAAAATTGACACACATCACATTTTCTGTACAAAGGAATACTGTCAATCATAAAGTCATATGATGTAAATAATAATTTTTAAAAGCAGAGACACAGGGCAAATGAGGTCAGAAAAATCAGCTGATTCAAAGTTACGTCCGACCCACTTTATATTTATTTCCTGGGAGCCGCGCTGATGTAATGGCTACGGCGTTGTACTGGCGACCAGGTTTTCAGGTTCAAACCCGGGCATCAGCGTTTGAAGGAATGTTTACGACTGGAAATTTGACTGAATAACCTGAACGGCTCCTGCACATAAATCCCGTGTGGATGGGAAGGAGCGAAGCTCCTGACCGGGTTGGAAGGAAAGTCCACTGATCCCCCAGCCTCGCAATGACATGTCATTGGGCCAAAAGGGCTGGAAAGCTCGAGTGCCGCTGGTTAGAAAAAAAAAAAAAATATTTATTTCCTGGTGCCATGAGTTCTTTGTTAACTGTTTTAAAGGTGAAATATTTGTTTCTTTTTTCAAAAACAAACAGAAAGCAGCTATACTGACTACAATAGCCCACTAAAACGACTGTTTTACTGCTTTTCAAAATCAGCTGTTATCATTTCGTTAACGAAGTAATATTACCTTTGCATGTACGGCTGGTGATTTGAGTTGTTCTGAGCTGTATTTTCTCCGACTCATCAGATGTTTCCAAGTCCTCTGAATAATCATCAGAACAGGAATCTACATCACTAGATGCATTGTAGTCATTATCAGATTGCATTTTGTTTACGATCTGTTAAGTCGAGTTGTTTGGAAAATATCCAAAATGGCAGATGGACAAATGAGGTGTTTATGTTTTTCTGCATGTAATTTCAAAGTCTAAATAAGTGAAAGCTCTATATGTTTTAGCACAGATGTAATTGTTAACATGTATTCTTAATTAAAACATTGATTTGAAGTCAAAATTAAAAAATAAATGTGCTTTTTTTTACTTCAAAAGTCATCGTTATGTTCGGAACGATTTTTTGTATTTCTGGTCCGAAGAGTGTTACGGTAGAAAGAATTAACATTTCGTTTTAACCTGATCCTCACAAACATTAACTATGAACTACAATGCATTATTTTGGTGATGTGGATATAGAAAATAGCACCTGATGATGATGAATCTTTTGGCCCATGCTGGTCTTACCTGATGTAACATGCTCAGAATGCTTTGTGCCCTTTCTTGTTGCACAATTTTTTCCTCAGCTTGAACATCATTGATGCAGTTCACATCAAACCATACTTCAAAACTAAAAATACAGAAGAAAATAAAATGTGGGACTATAGTTTAGTCACTTACCTGTATTAATGTGTAGTAGTGTATAGTAAGGCTGGGAATGCATTAAAATATCTCAATCGATTCATTGAATTTCTTAAATCAAAGATTAATCTATCAATTTTGAACAATTTGAACAATTATTTTTAAAATTATAAATACATTTTTTTTTAAAATCACTAAGGACTTTATTTAATTTACTAGTTATATGGCAACCAGTGCAGAAAATATATTGAAAATACTGAAAAGTTACAACCAAACAATTTATTATTATTGACCAAACTTGGCAAATTCCACATCACAAACCTAACATTGCAAATGCTATCATATATTAGCAAAAAAAAAAAAAAAAACAATAACTGAATAAGCGATAAAAATTTAAAATTTTTAAACCGATTAATCAATTAATTAATCATTAAAGCTGTATATAGTAACAATCTTCAACTCAAACGTCAAGTCTGTTGTACTATATGGCTGTGAAACATGGAGAACAACAGAAACAACATCCAAGAAGTTAGACTTTTATAAATAGGTGCTTGCATAGCAAAAAATAATTGAAAGGGTATGACAAGATCACCAATGTGGGAACTGATGACAAGAACTAGACAAGTGCCAGTGGAACAAGAGATGAGAAGAAGATCCTAACGATGGATAGGACATGATGATGATGATGATGAAAAACAAAGAATATTTAGAAGAGACAGGTGATAAGGACACGTTTAACAAATTGAGGCAAACAGAGAGGCAAGCTGACCAAAGTGGGACTAACAGAAAGACAAGCTGAACATATATGGGATAAATGACAGACAAGCTGAACTTATGAAGAAATAACAGACAGAAAGGCTGAAAAGAGAGACTAGCTGAACATATGGAGACTAACACAGAGGTTAGCTGAACAAATGGGTACTAACACAGAGGTTAGCTGAACAAATGGGTACTAACCAGATTAGTTCAACAAATTGGTACTAACACAGAGATTAGCTGAACGAATGGGTACTAACTGAGAGATTAGCTCAACAAATGGGTACTAACCAGATTAGTTCAACAAATGGGTACTAACACAGAGATTAGCTGAACGAATGGGGACCTACACGGAGATTAGTTGAACAAGTGGGGACTAATAGAGATTAGCTGAACAAATGGGTACTAACACAGAGATTAGTTGAAAAAATGGGTACTAATACAGAGATTAGCTGAACAAATGGGGACCAACACAGAAACTAGCTGAACAAATGGGGACCAATACAGAGACTAGCTGAACAAATGGGAATGTATATAGAGGCTAGCTGAACATATGGGGACTAACACAGAGATTAGCTGAATAAATGGGTACTAACACAGAGGCTAGCTAAACAAATGGGGACTAACACAGAGATTAGCTGAACAAATGGGGACTAACATGGAGATTAGCCAAACAAATGGGGACTAACACGGAGATTAGCTGAACAAATGGGGACTAACATGGAGATTAGCCAAACAAATGGGGACTAACACGGAGATTAGCTTAACAAATGGGAACTAACACAGAGATTAGCTGAACAAATGGGGACCAACACAGACTAGCTGAACAAATGGGAATGAATATAGAGGCTAGCTAAACAAATGGGGACTAACACAGAGATTAGCTGAACAAATGGGGACTAACATGGAGATTAGCCAAACAAATGGGGACTAACACGAAGATTAGCTGAACAAATGGAGACTGACACAGAGATTAGCTGAACAAATGGGTATTAACTCTTTGACTCCAGAACAACGCTCAGAGCGTTGCAAAATTGGAACTGCCGTGCCACTGTAACGCTTAGAGTGTTGTTTTTAGTTTATCACGAATAAACCCCAAAAATTGTCCGTTTAATACAGTTGATATTTTAAAACTCGTAGAATGACTTCCGTTACTATTTAAACAACTAATTTGAGTGTAGTTAAGCAGCACGTGTGCATGTTTTGAAGTTATTATCACAATTTGTGTGACGATTTGCGTGTTTACGTTTTTTGTTGTTATTGCTAGAGAAATGTGTCATGCTTTATATTTACATTTTCTAAGTCTCTTAAACTACTTTGAAACATTGCTGACATTGGCGATGATTGTTTGGTAGTCACAGTTTGTTGTCAAAAAACGGAATCGGTGCAGAAAAGCGAGACACATTAGATTTAGTTGATCAGTGGGCATAGTCATATTATGGTCGATCGAAAAGCAACAAAACTAGACTTACCGTACCATCTAATCACCAGTCCTAGGTAGAAAATGAAGCTAGGGATACTATTAAAACATTAAACAAATGTAAACAGTTTTTATATGATGTTATTCTTCTTTATTTGTTTGAAAATTACGTAATGCAAGATTGCATAATTTTTTTTTTATAAGCGACCACAGTAAAAAGTGGTGTGAATAACACTAAATGTACTAACTGTGGCCATAAGCAAGGTTTTTTTACTTCGTAAATGGATTACCTTGATGTTTGAAGACGAAAAAGAAAGTTTTATTGTTCGTAACAGTAATTTGTCTTTGGTAAGCTCATATTCTACAGTTAACTTTTCAGTGTTTTTCAATTTTACATGCAAAATGTTTTAAATATACCTAACATACTGTTACTGCGTGTTTCTTTGTAGACGGGCATGGAGAGAATGGCCACCACTTTATGTTAAAGGTTATTTTCTTTAACTACATCAGGCCACACAGGCCGTCACTTCTGCTACTGTGTAAATGTCGGTGTGGTGGTGTCAGATCACTGACGATGACAAAGTCAGTATAGTCAGGCTTACAGGTGGCCAACAGGTGTGTAAATATGTATAGCTGTAAGTGCGAATGTCGTAAGAAGGTTCTGGCATACCTATACACACTCCGATCACACACCACTGTAACATAGAGGTCAGGAAATATTGAAACCCGCTGTAACGTTATACACAGTTTATTAACGCCACAGTCACGTAGACATCATGGTAACACAGTTCACAGCATAAAACATGACGCATCAGATAAGTAAGTTCATTTCGTAGTAATACAGCAAAAATAATCATCCAGAAAAAGACTGCGTACATCGCAACCTCAATAGGCTGTAGAATGCAGTAACTCATAGCATAGATCCATACAAATCGATATCCAAGGATTCAGTTACAGGTGCAAAACTCAAAGTACAAAGGCTGCAGAACATAGCAGCTCACGTTTCATAAAGGTTTACATCAATATCTTTATAAATGATGATGATCACTGGTCGCTTACACAGCGGCAGAATATATCTTCTAATAACAAGGGAAAAATCCATCATAGGAAACATGAATCAAAATATCGACCGGTACAATCCATGGCCTCTATAACAAATCCATCAGAATTCTTACAATATATATAATGCCGGCGTACTCCCTGGCATTTGAGTAATATCTCTTGGAAAACAATCCATAAATTCCTGGGAGAAAGAACATCTCCCGACAATAATTTCTTTATCTTTACTTCAAAAAAATATCCTCTTCAATTATCAAATTCCCTTCATCAAAAAAACACAAATACACTGGAACACACTAGCGAGATGGGACAACGACCATCCCGAAGCTCTGCCAGGAACGCACTGTCGAGATCCCCGACCCTTAGTTCAACTCCCTGTGAGAATTACTCATCACGCACTCACCGCTTGAGAACCCAGCTCAAAACTCAACCGCTTCTTCCCCCCCAACTATCATTAAGAACCTTCGAACACTTTCTTTATCATATTTTTAAAAAAGGACTGACACAGACTCAGATTGAGCTATGTTCAAATATTACAGAGCACAAAGCCCCCAACTGGAAAAAAATCATCTCATCACTAAAAGCGTGCTTACTAGCGTGTGTAACAAAAATCCGACCCGTCCATATGAGTCTTTAACACTTAACACATTAACTACCGAATTAAAAAAACACACTGTGGCCGAATTAAATTTTTTTCCCATTTTCATCCTGTAGGTGTTTGCACAAAGTAAGCTGTAGTTTTCGTAATTGTTTACAGATTTGTATGAATTACACGTCATTTTAAAGATAAATTAATGTACTATTACAATAAACATTGGCTGTAACTCTAATAGAGGTTGTTGCTATTTAACGGCCCTCCGATGGCCGAGGACTTGCAATATTTTCACAATTATAACTGCTTGCGCCCCATCTCTGTCAAAATCACAATTTCAATCAATGTGCACACCGTTTTCACTCTTGTCCTCGTCGCTAGATCTTTCAGTCAATTGTTGAAACATGTTTCTATCCTATTCAGCCATTAGACGAGATGTACACACATTTTTTGTAGTCCTAGCACTAGTTGCCACGGTAAACAGTTTTACACGATTTGGTAACTAACCCAAAACGCTGAAAAATATGAATATAATATCAATTTTCCAGTGTTCTACAACAACCAAGCTTTGGGAATTTGTTTTCCGGTGGCAACTTAAAATCTCGAACCAGATCAGAGAGTTTGTCATTACATTTTTCATTCGTTTTATTACTAAAATTAGATTGGCGCCCTGACCGGCTTGCGGTCCAAATGTGATTATGTTGTGAGCCGCTGACAGCGGCTTGCGGTAGTTAATGTGTTAACTCCCATAATAAAAATATGACTTAACACATACGTATGTTAATACTACCAAAGACACTATATATTACAATTCTCTATCTTTTCCCTACAGTTTGGTATATAATAAGTACATGTTCACAGAAAAGATTAACATAAAATTTACACTGAAAGATAGTACACTTCACTGTTTAGAATTCTTCCAAAAAATAATTACGGCACAGGGTGGAAAATAATTATGGAGTTAAAGAGTTAACACAGAGGCTAGCTAAACAAATGGGTATTAACTCTTTCAGTCCCAAGCAAAAAAGTGGGTTTGGCCCAAGCAAAAATGGCCACCCCAGTGCGTTTTTATTGTTGTTGTTTGGAAATAATTTTTTAAAATGTTCATATGCATAAATAACTTTGTTGTTGTATATGAAACTGAAGGTAATTGGATGTACTTTACTCTTGTGCTACAAGTATAAAAGCTTTCATTGAAAAATGATTAGTTATTCAAGGTAAAATGGAGGATATGCGCTTAAAAAAAATGATTAGTTATTCAAGGTAAAATGGAGGATATGCGCTTAAAAAAATCGCTTTAAAAATCTAAAATAAATATCTCAAAACAGAAACACGTTCACTCTTAAACACGTGCGGTATTTAAAAGAATGTACTTGCAGTCGGAAATGACGTTTTGGGTGGTTTGTGGGTAGTTATAATTAGAAACAGTCTCAAACAGAGGCACATATACTAAAGCCTTTTTAAAGTCGATTGGGCCAAGCGCGTCTAACCCCTGAGACACTTTAAAGTCGATTGGGGCTTAAAAAGTTAACACAGAGGCTAGCTAAACAAATGGAGACTGACACAGAGATTAGATGAAAAAATGGGTATTAACACAGAGGCTAGCTAAACAAATGGGTATTAACACAGAGGCTAGCTAAATAAATGGGTATTAACACAGAGGCTAGCTAAACAAATGGGTATTAACAAAGAGGCTAGCTAAACAAATGGGTATTTACACAGAGACAGAGGCTAGCTAAACAAATGGGTATTAATAAAGAGACTAGCTAAACAAATGGGTATTAACACAGAGGCTAGCTAAACAAATGGGTATTAACACAGAGGCTAGCTAAACAAATGGGTATTAACACAGAGGCTAGCTAAACAAATGGGTATTAACACAGAGGCTAGCTGAATAAATGGGGACCAACATGGTGAAAACTGAACTAATGGAGAATAAACTGAGAAGCTGAACATATGGCACCTAATTAGACATTCAAGCTTTACAAATGGAGGCTAACACAGAGGTTTGCTGCACAATGGGGCCAATGGAGAGATAAGCTGAAAATAGGGGAAGGGGGCAACAGAAATACAAGATTAGCATTTGGGGGCCAAAAGAGAGACAAACTGAACAAATAAGGGTTAACAGAGAAACAAGCTGAACAAGTGGGGGCTAACAATGAGGCAACCTGAAAAAAATTTGGGCTAACAGAGAAGTAAACTGAACAGATGGGGGCTAACAGCGACAAGCTGAACAAATAAGGGTTAACAGACAAGCTGAACAAACAAGGGTTAATTGAGAGACAAGCTGAACAAGCTGGGGATAATAAAGACAAGCCTAACAAAAGGGGGTCAAACAGAAATGTGTACGCTGAACAAATGGCGGCTAATAGGGAGGTAAGCTGAACAGATGGAGCTAAAAGAGAGAACCTGAACAATTTTAAGTTGCAGCAATTAAAGTTAGAGAAGGGACACAAGAAAATGATGGATGTTCAGATAGGACATAGATTTATGGAAGCTAGAGATACAGCCATGTGGTTGTCAAAGTATATATGCTTACCTTCCCAGGTCATCAAATATCTCAGGGAGAATGAAATTAAGTAATGACCACAGCTCAGCTAAGTTGTTGTGCAAAGGGGTGCCTGTCAATAGGAGGCGATGAGTTGACCTGTACATACGTAGCTCTCTGTGGACAACACCAGGTAAGATTAAACAGTGCCTTTTTTATTTACATACATATCATGTATACATATACCACTCAACAATCACTTGGAAATAGAATCCAACCATAACACACTCTAGCTAGATTGCCAGGTATGTACCTACCGCTATGACACTGCTGACCACCATCTCTTTGAGTGCCCAGCACTCGATGATGTTAGAAAAATGCTCCTTCCTCCATTGCCAGATAATTGGAACACCTTATATGGAGCAAAAGAACAACTTGCAAGCACGTGCAGACACCACTACATTGTACTGGGCCAAAGGGCAAAAGCCCAATGCCTTTGGACCAATAACAACAACAACATAGCCCCATGAATAGGCTTGTATTAGTTGCCTTGTATACACTGCTAAGACAGCACAGATTAAACTGCCTTGGCCAGAGACTAGCCACTGTGTGCCTCTTAAGGATGAGTGCTGGTTACAAGATGAGAAATTATATTGACTATAGACTTATTTCTGACCCCGTGTAGTTCCTGGGGGAATCCGAGGAGACAAAAGAAAGTACAGGACTACTACTCGTTCAGGTATGTCATAACAGACAACCAACATGAGGTTCTGAATGGTGATGGCAAGCTCATGTCAAACAAACTGCTACATAAATCCCTGCTGTAAGAACTCAGCGAGGGGGCCAGATGCAATTGTGGGCCCTGTGCTCATGAGAAGCAAATAGGGGTAAAGGTTATGTATGCTGGTACATATACTCCTCCAAAAATATCAGCCAATCCTTAACTCTTTCATTCCAGAGTTATTTTGCACGCTGTGCCAGACTTTTTTTGTGGGCAGAATTTTATAGAGTGAAGTGTTCATCTTTCAGTTTAAATTTTTTTGTGAATTTTCCTTTGAACATGTACTTATTATATACCAAACTGTAGGGAAATGGATAGAGAATTGTAATATATAATGTTTTTGGTAGTATTAATACAAGTATGTTCGGTATACTTAAAACATTTTGCATATAAAATTGAAAAACGCTAAAAAGTTGACTGTAGAATACGATCTTACCAAAGACAAATTACTGTTGCAGACAATAAAACTTTCTTTTTAGTCTTCAAACATCAAGCTAATCCATATACAAGTAAAAAAATACATGCTTATGGCCACAATTAGTACATTTAGTGTTATTCACACCAGTTTTTCCATGGTCCTTTGTAAGAAAAAAATAAATTATGCAATTGTGCATTACGTAATTTTCAAACAAATAAAGAAGAATAACGTCATATAAAAACTTTTTTACTCTTGTTTAATGTTTTAATTGTATCCCTAGCTTCATCTTCTACCAAGAACTAGTGATTAGATGTTATGGTAGGTCTAGTTTTGTTGCTTTTTGATCGGCCAGAATATGACTACGCCCACTCATCAACTAAATCTAGTGTGTCTAGCTTTTCTCCACAGATTCCGTATTTTGACAACAAACTGTGACTACCAAACAATCACCATCAATGTCTGCAATGTTTCAAAGTAGTTTGACATAATTATTTGCTTAGGAGACTTAGAAAATGTAAATATAAAGCGTGACATATTTCTCTAGCAATAACAACGAAAAACGCAATGCGAATCTTCACAAAAATTGTGATAATAACATCCAAACACGCACATGTGCTGATTAACTATAGTCAAATTAGTTGTTTAAATAGTAGCGGAAGTCATTCTACGAGTTTTAATATATGAACTGTATTAAACGGACGATTTTTAGGGTTTATGCGTGATAAACTAAAAACCACGCTCTGAGCGTTCATCTGGCATGGCGCGTTGAATTTTGCAACGCTCAGATCGTTGCTCTGGAGTCTTACTTGCTTACTTAGTCGTTCCCCTTCTACCGTGAGGTGTAGAGGTTTGGAAGAGAGAGCGCCAGACCATTCTATCAGCTGTCTTCTTCCTGGCCTGGTTCCATTCTAGTCCTCGGTCCTTCAAAGATTGTCTAATGTTGTCCTCCCAGCGGACTCTGGGTCATCATGGAGGTCTGGATCCCTGGCTCTTTGTTTCCCATGCTTGTCGTGGTAGCTGATCTTCTCCCATTCTGCAGACATGGCCAAACCATCTTAGTTGGGACTGTTCTATTTGGGTCTGCAGCGGATGGGATTTTAGGCCTTGACGGATCGTCTGGTTGCGGACCATGTCTCTTCTTGTTACTTCAACCACTTTCCTCAGATACCTCATTTCTGAGGTTTGGATCTGGCTTTTGTGGGTTGTAGTCATTGCCCACGACTCGCATCCATATGTCAAGACTGGGACATAGGTGGAGCGGTATACAGCCATCTGCGTTTTCTTACCAACCTCTTTCTTGCTGAGGAATCCACGATTTATGGCCTGAAAAAGTCTCCCAGCCGCTGCTTTTCGAGTGGCCAACTCTTCTTTGACCAACGGGCTGATCACCCGTTTGCCAGTCACTTTGATTACGGAAACAACGGCAAACGGATTGATTTGTCGTTGCCCTAAAGACGCCATTAGGCGTGATGGGAACAACGGCAGATAAAATCTATTCGCTGTTGCCCTTAAGACGCCACTAGGCGTAATGGCCACTGACTGCTTTGCCGGTCATTGGCTAAGGACGGAAGAAGAAGAAAGAACTCTTCTTTGATGCCTCCCTTTCGGTCTATAATAGCTCCGAGATATTTAAAGTGGTCGACCTGCTCCAGGACTTGTTCTCCCAACTTAATCTAATGTTTTCTTTCTTCTCGTGATATCACCATGGATTTTGTTTTAGAGCTGCTTATGACCATCCCTCTCTTCTCCAGCTCTTCCTTCCAGACTTGCAGGTTGGATTGGAGATGTGCCTCTGATTTAGCAATCAGGGCAACATCATCAGCAAATGCCAGCTCCGAAATATAGACCTGTCTCATCTTCCAGTACCCCACTGAATACTTTCTTGTTCTCTCCTTACATGCCTTGATGACATCGTCCATAAGGAGTATGAAGAGGTAAGGTGATAGGATATCACCTTGTCTTACACCAGTGGTGGTCCTGAACTCTTCTGACTTATGGTTTGCTGTCCTCACATAATTTCTGCAAGACTTGTAGAAGCTCTGTATAGCATGAATCAGAGGTGCTGGAATATTCTTCCTTGCCAAACAGTCCCAAAGTTTGCTCCAGGGGACCCTGTCAAACGCCTTTTCCAGATCTATGAAACAAAGATGGATCTCACTCTCATACTCAAGGGCCTTTTCACTCAGCTGTCTGAGTGTGAAGATTAGGTCTTGAGTACTTCGGTTTGCTCGGAATCCGCACTGGACCTCATCCAATTGTGGCTCAGCTAGGCGTCGGAGTCTCTGCTCTAGAATTCTAGAGTAGATTTTACCAGGGACACTGAGAAGGGATATGCCTCTATGGTTTCCACATTGTCGATTGTCACCCTTTATGAAAATTGATGTTATGATGGCAATCTCCCAATCCTTTGGTATGGTCTTGTTGCACCATGCTGCCTGTAGGACCTTTAAGAGTAATAGGTCGCCTGATGCTCCCATGTACTTAACCATTTCTGGTGTTATACCATCATGCCCTGCTGCTTTGCCCATCTTGATTTTCTCTAGTGCTGCCCTCAGTTCTTCCATCTTTATGTCATCTTCACCAACATTGGTTTTCTCTTCTGTGCTAGTGGTTATCATTTCTGATGCTTCACCATGCTCACCATCAAGGAGTTCTGAGAAATATTCTTTCCATCTTTCCATTACTTCCTTCGGGGCAGTAAGCAATTTGCCCTGCTTGTCCTTTATAAATTTGAGAGGGCATTGTTTTTCCTTCCTCATGTTCTTTAGGGTCTTATAGAACAATTTCTGGTTTTCTTGTGCATCTTTTTCTAGCTTTTCTCCAAATTCTTCCCAGGAATTCTGTTTTGCTGCTAGCACTTTGTTCTTTGCTTCTGTTCTGAGTGTCACATATTCTCTATATTTTTCCATTTGTCCTGTTGTGTTTTTAGCTCCTAAGTATTGTTTCCATGCCATTTTCTTCTCTCTTATTTTCTCTTTGACTTCCTCTGTCCACCAAGGTGTCCTCTTTCTCTGGTTCCCAAGTCGGACTTCACCGCATGCTTCTGCAGCAGCTGTCTTTATGATATCCTTGAATTTATTCCAGAGGGTTTCCAAGTCATCAGGTCGTTCTTCTGTGTTGCTCACTGCTGTAGCAATAAGCCCCTGATATCTGGTCTTAATTTCTGGCTCTCTCAGCTTGTAGGTCCTAATGCTCATTTCTCCAGCTTGTTTACTTGGTTTCTTGCGTGATGTTGGGCAGTTCCTAGGCTGAGCAACTCTTTCAGTTGTTCGTTTGATTGTTAGCAGGTAGTGATCACTTCCAATCTCTGGCCCCCTCCAGACTCTTGCATCTCGGACATATCTGAATGAGCTTCTCCGAACAATGGCATAATCGATCACTGACTTCTCATTCTTAGTTGGTTCACATCTAGTGTATGCATGTATGCGCTTATGGGGGAACTTTGTGTTTGTAATGATCAGATTCTGTTCACTGCAGAATCTAAGGAGTCGCTTTCCATTGTCATTGAGAGTATCTTCTCCATATCTTCCGATAACTCCACCCCATCTAGCATGGTCATTTCCAACTCTGGCATTAAAATTTCCGAGCATGATAACTTCATCTAGGCAGTCATCCACTGTCCTTTGAAGCAGCTCGAAGAATTCCTCCTTGACCTCTGCTCTCTCATCCTCATTTGGCCCATACACTATGACCAGGTTGACTATGGTTTCTCCTTCTTTTAGTTTTACAACCATAATGCGCTCCGAGACAAAGTTCCATCCCTTGATACTATCTTTTTGATTTTGGGCCACAATGCAACCCACGCCCCCTTTAGCTCTTTCAGATATGGGTACACCACTGTAGAGCAACGTGTTGCCATCGAGATCCATGACTCCTTGTCCTTTTTCTTCGTTTCCGTTATAGCCAGGATTTCTAGTTTTGCTTTCCTCATCTCTTCCACCAGCTCCTCTTCCTTCCCATTTATACTTCTTGTGTTCCAAGTTCCATAAGTCGTAGTCCGTAGTCCGTTCCAGTTCGTCGCCTTTAGAATCAGTCCAGTTTTCTCTCTTGTATTGCTCGTAATCATAGTTTAAGACAAACAGGTGATTGGCCTGTTGTGCCTTTGCATGGTGGAGGGGCTGCCTCCTTACGGCCTCCATGCAGGCCGCCCTCCTCCTTTTTCATCCGGGCTTGGGACCGGCATAGGCGGAGTTCGCTCTGGAGTCAAAGAGTTAAATCAACACCTGGTATTCTTAATGTCTTTCTTATATTTGAAGATTTACCATGAAGAATGAGACAAATGTGGTTGGTCAGTTTTCATTCTGGCCCAGACATTAAAATAATTTCATTCATTTGGTTTAACAAGATGTAGATTCAAATTTTTATCCTTCTGATTCTGATTTGATCTTTTCTTGCACTGTTGGTAACATATCTTAGACAGTGCATTTTATCGGCTGCGATTTCTTTTTTCTGCAACCTGTTTAACCTTTAGCACGCTGCATTCTTTTTTTTTATTATTATTAATTTTTTTTTTTTTTTTTTTTGGTTTTTTATTATTTTTATTTTATTTTAAAAACACTTTAATTATGATGATTATTGCAAATGTAATATTACTTTTATAATGATAAATGCCTTAATAATGCTTAAAGTAAATGTGAGGATGAAAGGATATTAGTATACATGATGAGAGAGAGAGGAAGGGCAGAATGTCAGACGGGCCTGCGTGCCCAATTCTTAACCCTTTGAAAATAAAGTTCGTTCGTTCCCGAAAATTTGCCCTGCAGCTGCATTCTTTTTCACAAAACCCCCATTTTTATAGTGGATGACTTGTAAATTCTATATTTATTTTGTTTTTTTGGCCAATTTCTCTAATTTTTGGACTGTTTAGAGATAAATGGATGACGTCACTGATGACGTCATTTTGTTGATTTGATAGGAGAAGAAGACTGGTGAAAAAAAAAAAAAAAATCAACAAAAAAAGAGACTTACCTCACTCCTTGTGCAGCCCTTGAGAGCAATCTGCCTTATAATTGAGCAGGGTGTGATAACGCTCAAAGCAGGGATATGGACAGAGAGGTACCACACACCTACGGCACACGAATTGGGTCTGGTGGCGCTTCTTGCCCCTGACTCTATCTCTGCTGGAACACACATCGCAGTCTGGCTGGGAAGGCCTGCCATTAGCCTGACGTTTAGGGTTAGGAATCATGTAGTGTTCCCCCATAACCAATCTGGCTGGTGCAGTGGCAGTGTCAGATACCCTTCCTCTGCGTTGTGTGACCCTAGACTGGTACCCTTCAAGCAGGCCATGAGCAATCCGCAGACGGAATGTTTCCGCCTTGATACGAGACGGATGCTTGGCCCTCCACAGGACAAGCGAATTGACAAAGCAAACTTCCAACAGATAAAAGAATATTTTCTTCCACCATTTGCTGCTCCTGTGTAGAACCATGTAGTATGTCAACTGTTTATCCACACGATCAATACCTCCCACGTGACAGGAATAGGCTTGGATAGCGCATGGCTTGTCCACGATCCGCACATTGCCAGCATGATGTTTGGATCTGACCTCCTTCCTGAAGGTCTGTGCATTGTGTGCAGTTGTCATAAGATTCACTGGCCTCTTGTCAAACCATGGCATATAGAGGATATTGCCATCTCTAAAAGTGATGGGAGGGTCACCAGCTTTGGATTTTGCCAACTTGAGTTCTGGGGGGACCCCTCGGCGGTTGGTCCGCAGTGTGCCGCAAGCTCCTGTCTGATTATCCCCAAGCTCCTTGTACAGGGCAGGCGAAGAGAAAAAGTTGTCCATGTACACAACATGGCCATGCCCATACAGGGGAGCAACAAGGGAGGTGACAACGCGGTGAGCAACCCCTATAGTAGGGTCCACATTGTCTTCCTTCCCAAGGTAGAGCTGCCAATTCCAGAGGTAGCCTGTCTTGGAGTCAGCTAGACCCCAGGCTTTCATACCCCACTTAGACGGTTTGTTGGGCATGTACTGCATAAGGCTGGTCCTACCTTTGAAAGCTATCATACTTTCATCAACACTTAGCTCTTTGGATGGTATGTAATGGCTTTGCCATTGAGGGAGAAGTGTGTCAACAAACGATTTGATTTTGAAGGCTTTGCTGTGGTCAGGGTGCCCTCGTGGTGCTGCAGTTGTATTGTCCACAAGGTGTAGAAAAGATAAGACAGCAAGAAACCTGTCCCTACTCATCACATTCCTGAACCCTGGCATCTCAAGGAAATGGTCATTTGACCAATACAAATCAAATGATGATCTTTTCGTTACACCCATCAACATAAGCAAAGCAAGAAACGCCCTCATCTCGTCAGCTGTGACATCGGTCCACAACTTCACACGGGATGAGGCACCCGCATCTTCCCCTTTCTTTTCGCTAACCTGGCTGGCATAACGATTAGTTTCTGTAACTAATGTGTCCACAACATCATCTGTGATAAACAAATGGAACACATCTACCTCAGAAATGTCATCGTCAACGCCCACAGGTCCCACAACTTGATCAAAGTTGCGGAGCCAGTCGTGTTTGTAACCATCAGGTGCCCTAATATTCAATTCTTCAAAATCATCATCAACACTCGACACATCACTATTTTCCCCATCACCTGATTTGAAAATTGCACAGAAAAATTTCGCTAACACACCCGTTACAACTGAAAGTCAGAAAAGGTAGCTAAACTTCTTTCACAGAAGAGTCAATTTTGACATCCGGGGTTAAGATCACGTGCACACACATTATAAATTAGTTATCCGACAATATTCGCTTGTCGACATATGTCGACAACAGCTGGGAGAACATAGGTTGCCTTCGTCGACATATGTCGACGGCAGCATGCTAAAGGTTAATGTTCATGTCTAACTCTCATAGCACAGTGGGTATGAATATGGTACTATACATTTGCCATTCTGCTTTATTATCGATGTTAGCATGTTTGACAATTTACGTCAGTGTTGCTGTAATCTTTGACGGAGTTTCAAACGTCGATTTATTGGTTGTATGTTTTTCACCCTGGTCAAAGTTGGGGAACTATGTCTTAACTTTGCTGTGTCAGGTTGATTAGGGGTTATCTCCCTTTTTGGTTCATTCATTGTGTTTGACCTTTAGGGTCAAAGGTAAACAGTTCTGGGCTATGTGCCATGCGCAGTTGTTGAGCGCAAAATTAGGCTTCTGTCAGGTAGAGATGCGAACTGGCTTCTGTGGGACGTGAATGTCTGTTGTATTTTGGGGAAGGAAAATCTTCGAAGTGACTGCATCGTCAGTTTTCCCCCAGTGATTTACTGTACGTCAGGAATGACGACAGTGTTGTTTCTTGTGTTCTGAGGATTCGTTTCAAGGTAACACCGACTTTATCTTTACTATGCATTTGGTTGCAGAATTTGTTAAAGGCTTACCTAGCCGTGAGAACAGCTCACAGTTCCTATAATGCAAAACCTATATTTTGTGCTCGAGGTAGCCATTTAAGACTATTCGTCTTCATTCGATCAGAAGTCCAGTGACGAAGTTATATATGGTGGAAACCGCAGGTTGGCGGTATATCTATACAAACATTATAGCAGGTTTTATGCAACCTGCTTAATGAAGAATACACAGCTGACGTCATATCGAGGCTCTGTGTAATGGCCACTATTCTACCGCATGAACAGATGTAACTGGCGTGTTATGCCAAGTTGAACGACGGCCCTGGTAATAGGATTACATGAGTTAAGGGCTCGTCCTTTGTAGGACGGAGTTATTAAGGTATCTGACGCGTTCAGTCAAGGATACCAAAGCGGCATTATGAACTGTACATTAAAGAACATACCACTATTGACCATGCCCACATATTTGAATGTTCACCAGCCTTAGAATGCCTGATATGTACCAAGCGATTTCAATTAACATGATGTACATGATCCTGTTTACATTGACTGTTCCTGTGTGATTCTACTGTTAGTCCTGTGAATAAATGTATGAACTGTCACCAGTAGTTTCAACCATCATTGGCTTCAGTACGAGTGTGACTGGGTGTATTGTGTAACCATATATGAGCCTAAACGCATTCGCGTCTACACACCCATGTCTCATCATCATCATCATCGTACAAGGACCATGTATGCTGTCGGCGTGAGTGACCCAGATCTTCACTGCACCATTATACTGTTCAGGTGACATCAACACGCATACCTGATCAACTACACATCAACATTAGCATCACGCATAAAAAAAACCAACTAACATTTCTGGTAGGCCAGTTCCGTGGGCTTTTCGGCTTCAATTTTGGTTTCGGCTACAGATTGGAATGATCGAGGTTTACATCTGATGATTACACACATCCGTAGTACTCTACATTTCCGGGTTTCAGCTACACAGGACAGTAAAAATAGGTCATCGACTGTTGACCCACATAAACAGTGTTAGCATCTATGTGATAATGCTACATGAACCACAGTTGATACAAGTACTGGAGTTAGCATCTAGGCAATATTGCTACGTGGACCACAGCTGCACACAAGTCGATTCCTTTTTGTAAACAGTACCGCTGGTTGTTTACACGTTACAGTCAACAGACTCTTCAACGTCTGAGCGTTCAAGTCACGTAGTTCGAGGTCAAGTGTTTTTTGTAAACAGTACCGTCTACGAACTTTTTCAACATAATTGCGAGCAACCTGTGTTGCTACTTTTCAGTTTTATTTTCTTAGCTGTGACGAGATGTGTTAGTGTTGTTTTCGTTATTTTTTCCATTCTTTGATTTACGATTTGTTTTGTTTGTATCTGTTCGTCTCTCCTTACTTTCATTTATTTCTATACACCTTTTTGTTTATAACAGTGTTGTCATTTGTTTAACTTTCGCAGTTATCATTGTAAAATTTTACAACATTAGATTCAGTTAAGTTTTATTTATTATTTGACTTCTGCGAACGTTTTCGGTTGTTGTTCTGTATCTTTGTCCTTGTATTTATTATTGTCATACACAGTCTACATACATATGCTTGGTCATGTATTATTATTATTATTATTAATATGATACACTCTTTAGATAGAGATTATTGATAGAATATTATTATAAAGAAATAAGGTTACCATACAAGGTCTTTGACTAAGACTTGTCTCTCAAAGAGAGTGAAATAAACTGAACTGAGTATACAGGTCTAATATTGAAGACTTGTCTCCCATTGAAGTGGGATAAGGTAATTTATTTTTCAGGTTACTGATCTCACATTATCAGACATAATGTCAGACATGATGGATATTGTACATCATTTTCTTCAGAAAGGAAGAAAAAAACTACGTTTATTTGGTGAAGACTGTGAGGATTATGCCACAGAGCAATTCCTACTTCAGGCGAATGATGGTCTTAGATATTATGCTATAGGTAATTATAGAAATGGCTATTCTAAAGATAGAGTATTTAGACTTTCTAAATCACTATCCACACTCTTTTATGATGAAGGTAATGTTGTTGAGTTGGATGCGTTGAAGAAAACGATAAATGATCTTCAGGGTTACAAGAAAGCTATTACTGATGAGCTACAACAGTTAAAAAGGCAGAATGAGAAGAAGTTCTCAGAAATGAATCGTGAAAATGCTACATTGAAGAGTAAAGTGACGGAATTGATAGCGGATAATAAGAAATTTGGTGAATTCTCCCTTAGACAAAAGAAGGAGTTAGAGGATGAGGTAACCTCATTAAAACAATTGTTGGATAGCCGGATAGATGAAGTGAGCTCAATGAAGAACAATCATCTTTGTAAAGAACAGTGTCTTAATAATGAGCTAAACCAAGTCAAAATGGACTATGAGAAATTAAAAGTGGAGGCTGAGAAACACAAGAAGATATATAATGATACACTCGCTAATCTATTGAGTCAGAATGTGATTCTCGGCCGCCAACTAGAAGAAAAGAATTTAATATCTCAGGAGGAGATTAAAGTGTTTAAGAATAAAAAGGACAGTGAGATTCAGTCACTACAACTGGAGTTAACACAGTTGGAAGCGAATAAAGAAAAGGATGGAAAAATTGATGAACTTTTGACTACTCATCATAGTGCTATGGAAGCACTCAGACTTGAACTTGTTCAAGAGAAAGCTAAGGTTTTAGAAACCACATCTCAAAAGGAAAAGTTGAGATTGGATCTTAGAGATAGAATAGTTAAAGAGAAGACTCTAACTTCACAGTTAGATGACTTCATGTTAAAGTCAACGAGAGAGTTCATAAAGCTGTTTCTAGAGAGAAAGCTGTTGCAGAAGTAGAAATTGCAAAACTTCGCAACAGAATTGATGGTTTGTTAGATATTGTTTTGAACAATAAAATGTTGTCTGCTACCAAGGTGAATAGATTTGGACATAAAGCTGATGATCAATATGCTACAAATGCAAAGAGCCAGCCACATGCACTCAATGCTCATAGTAACACTAAGCAATATGTGAACAAGTCTTTTCGTGGAAAATATGGTTTCCCACGGAATAACGATACTGCCTCTAATGGGAGTTGGCGTCAGGCCAACAAAGGTAAATCAAGTTTAGATCACGGTGAGGACTTTGATAAGTGTCATGATAAGATTCCTCAGGGAAACCGTGCATCGAATTTTCAAACTTCCAATAAACTGATAAAAGAGAAGAAGACTATTAGTGCCCATCGTACTCAGCTCAGTCAGTACGATGTACCTATTAAGCATATTGCTACAGGGAAAAATAAAAGCAACTTTACTAAGAGAAATAACCGTGATGGTGGACAATACCAAACGCGTCCATCACGTAACGGTTCTTCTTCAAAGAACTGGAGGCAATTTAATTGTCCTGTGATGCTACACTGTAATTCTGACTTTTAACAGGCCCGATTCTGTGGTTCTATTTTGAATTTTCACCAGTTTTATTTTCTTCTGATCACGCGATTTTCCGTTGTTTACGGAAATCGCTATTTTCGGACACGCATTTTCATCATTTTTTTTTTCTTCTCATTTGAATATATATATCGTGTTCGGTATTTTTGAGGAGGTAATTTTAATGGGTTCGTTTTAGGTCGGTAGGTTTATTTTTCACTCGGCCAGTTTTACTTTCTTTTGATTTTTCGCGATTCCCGTAGATTTCATTGTTTACGAAACAATCGCCATTTCCGGCACGCGATATGACGAGACCGGAAGCATGTGGCCATCAGGTAACGTGACGCAATTTTAAGCCACGCGAGATTTGCGTAGGTGGCCAGTATTGATTTTTTCTGGCGCTGCCATTGGTCCGCGATTTGCGTAGGAAGGGAATCCGCATGGGCGGTTTCTCTTGTATATAATGAGAGAGGAAACTGCGGGCAATTGTCTCTGAAGAAATAATTGCCTGCCGTCAGACGTGATTTATCGTTCTCCACTGTGGGAAAAACTAACGATAATCGGTATGTAACTATTTTATTAATCGTTTTACTTATTAGTGGGGTTTTTGAGAAATCTCGGCCCGTAAGTTAAGTCAGTGGGAGACATTAACTTAAAGTTTAAACGGTAGCGCCAATTAATTATTATCTTTGTAGAACGACGTAAATGCAACAGTGTGCTTATTCTTTCTATGATTTTGGCAGTAGATAGGAACGTGGGAAGTTATAAGCTACACGTGTGCCCAGATTTGTAGAATGTTATGTAAAAACCACCATTTATTCCTGTATATTTTCTAATGTAATTTTATGGGGAAATCCCTGGTATGTTCGTTAAGTTTTCTGAGCCTTAAAAATGTGAGAAATATTGTCGGAGGGTTCAGACTTATGTTATCAGTGAATTATACGGCGTGGGGAAATAAATCATCCCTACAGCGAGGTTTAATGTAAATAGGAGTAAGCCGGGGAAACTCCTGTGTTAATGGGTAAAAGGATTTCCCTATTTTTGTCAAGTTTGAACACGTGATCGGCCATGCGTAACGGCCATGTAACGTATCAGACGGTGTCGGGAGGTTTTGTTTATTTTACCTGGCAGATTTTAGTAGAAGGAGGGGGGGATGAAGAGGCCACGTGGGATAGTGGTATTTTATGTATTGTGTGAAGAAGGAGAGAGATTTAAGTGCCACGTGGGTAATATTAATTTTTGTATTGTTGTACATGACGAGTGAGCCACGTGGGCAATATTATTTTTTTGTATTGTTGTAAATGACGAGTGAAGGGGAGTTAGGTTAGAGATGCGTTAGGTTGGAATTGTTATACAATAGACGCATCTTCTTTTAATTTCAGCGAGTCCCGGCAAGAATAGTGGGAAGCGTAAATTTGCCCATGTGCAAAATTACCCACGGCAACAGGACCTAGCTTAAGGGTCAGACCTATGGTCTCTGGCAGTGAAGTCCCTATGCTTCAGCTGGACCGAGGTTTATTTATCATACAGCCGAGAGCATCGCTATTATAGTCTCTAACAACGGCAGGTGGCCGGGAGACTGGTTTCATTTTTGTACAGCCTGAAATCAAGGCTGTGTTTTTTTTTCCTCTAACTCCGGAGCGGGTTAAAAGAGGGAAGCTATTCAGCAGCAGAGAAGTTTTGTCGACAGTTTATCAAGCACCTCAGGCTTGATACCTGAACAGCATCGTCATCACCAAATTCAGGAACAGGTGACAGGGTTACCATACCTAGGTTCTGATAGAAATCGAGAAGAGAGTAACGGAGACGCCGCATCATCAGCCCTCGAGTGATAGGGAGACACTGAGACCACGAGAGAGAAGGAGGGAGAAAATAGACAGGACCAGTAGGGTCTGTTCAGTATCCATTGGACGGATAGACACTGAGTCTGCGTTCGAAAAACCAAGTCTATTATTTTAGCATTTCTTGTGGTGTAGTTATCGGCGCCTATCGCCTAACTAGTAAAAAGCTGTGTAGCCGTTCGTTGAGGAAGAGTCACCAGGACTAAGACAGTAGAAATGTGTTAGAGAGTGGAGGCTAAAAGTTGACAGCCCCACCAAATTAGATTTGGTTTAAAGCACTAACCATTTTTATTGTTCCTCAGCAGGGTGACAGGAAGAGTGAATGTGATTGAGGTTTTTTTGTTGAGTGTCTCTCAATTTAATTTACTTGTTTTCCAGGCCGTGCAACAGTGCACGCTATCGACTGACTTGATGACGTATGATGCCATTTTTATGTTATTCTTGTATGTAAATAAATATATACATATATTATTTACTGGATCAGCTTCTACTATTTACTATACTGTACTTACTTTATGTCGTCTGTATAGTGGCGTCTGTGGTCGTATTTATACACCTTATCTCCTTGTGTTTCAAGGCAGTCAGAGGCGGGGAGACTATAGCCATTTTTTTTAGTCACGAAGCGGCAGGGGGAGATTCAAATCCTGGGTCTATCTCTTGAGCCAATAGTCTCACCTGTCCACAGGCATGTCATTTTCCATCTAAATTCTATTTTCTCAGACTTTCTCATACTAGGGTCTTACTTTCATTCAGGCACACTCTATAAACTTAAAACCACTTCGTGACATGTCCTCAACATGTTGGTCCCAGTAACTATAGGAACTTTGATAAAAGTTACCAACCTTATAATAGTTTTTCTTGGAAACAACAAAATCCCCGTAATAGGAATTTTGATTATAAGGGAAATAATAATCACAATTATGGTAACTGGAGTTCAAATAAGAGCAATGGTCTCAACAGAGATAATAATTTTGATAGATCTCGTTGTGAAGGTAGATCTCAACATGAATCTACTTAGCTCTTATGTCCTAGATTTCCTGATACACTTCCAGACTTATGTCTGTTCTTAATATCATAATATATATTAACACAATTGTTTCACTAGTTGGATGATGTATAATGACTTTAACAAATTTGGTTATGTCCATCCATGATATATATCCATTAGATATGTTGATGGTATAGCATTGTAGTTCATGATATTTGTATATTGCTATAATTATAGTATTTGATAATTTTTGATATCTATGATTGGTATTGCCAGCAACTTAGGTTTCTTTAATAGTACCTCCCGAGTTTGTTTTGCTTAGAGGAAATATTTTCTCTTATGTTGGGAGATGATTTTATTCTCTCCAGATGCTTTATTTATGCGTCTATTGTACCTGATATTAGGTTCATTCTTTCATGGGCGCATAATTGATGCTTGTACTATCTTGCTCATGGATATATTTTTTTTTTAAATGTGTCATTTTTTTTTACAGGGGGGGGTGCAGTAATATGTTGCTGTAATCTTTGACGGAGTTTCAAACGTCGATTTATTGGTTGTATTTTTTTCACCCTCGTCAAAGTTGGGGAACTATGTCTTAACTTTGCTGTGTCAGGTTGATTAGGGGTTATCTCCCTTTTTGGTTCATTCATTGTGTTTGACCTTTAGGGTCAAAGGTAAACAGTTCTGGGCTATGTGCCATGCGCAGTTGTTGAGCGCAAAATTAGACTTCCGTCAGGTAGAGATGCGAACTGGCTTCTGTGGGACGTGAATGTCCGTTGTATTTTGGGGAAGGAAAATCTTTGAAGTGACTGCGTCATCAGTTTTCCCCCAGTGATTTACTGTACGTCAGGAATGACAACAGTGTTGTTTCTTGTGTTCTGAGGATTCGTTTCAAGGTAACACCGACTTTATCTTTACTATGCATTCGGTTGCAGAATTTGTTAAAGGCTTACCTAGCCGTGAGAACAGCTCACAGTTCCTATAATGCAGAACCTATATTTTGTGCTCGAGGTAGCCATTTAAGACTATTCGTCTTCATTCGATCAGAAGTCCAGTGACGAAGTTATATATGGTGGAAACCGCAAGTTGGCGGTATATCTATGCAAACATTATAGCAGGTTTTATGCAACCTGCTTAATGAAGAATACACAGCTGACGTCATATCGAGGCTCTGTGTAATGGCCACTATTCTACCGCATGAACAGATGTAACTGGCGTGTTATGCCAAGTTGAACGACGGCCCTGGTAATAGGATTACATGAGTTAAGGGCTCGTCCTTTGTAGGACAGAGTTATTAAGGTATCTGACGCGTTCAGTCAGGGATACCAAAGCGGCATTATGAACTGTACATTAAAGAACATACCACTATTGACCATGCCCACATATTTGAATGTTCACCAGCCTTAGAATGCCTGATATGTACCAAGCGATTTCAATTAACATGATGTACATGATCCTGTTTACATTGACTGTTCCTGTGTGATTCTACTGTTAGTCCTGTGAATAAATGTATGAACTGTCACCAGTAGTTTCAACCATCATTGGCTTCAGTACGAGTGTGACTGAGTGTATTGTGTAACCATATATGAGCCTAAACGCATTCGCGTCTACACACCCATGTCTCATCATCATCATCATCGTACAAGGACCATGTATGCTGTCGGCGTGAGTGACCCAGATCTTCACTGCACCATTATACTGTTCAGGTGACATCAACACGCATACCTGATCAACTACACATCAACATTTGCATCACGCATAAAAAAAACCAACTAACAGTCAGCTGATATGATTATGACCTTTTTGTACTCAAGTCTTCATATTTTTTTCCCCATTACGTTTCATCTTCAGGTAAAATGCAGGAAAGATACTTGAATTCAGTTGCTTGTCTTTATGTTTTATTTTCAAAATTGATAAACAGATATAATTTTGCCTTCATGATGGTCACATTACAAGAAGGATGGCTGCCAACCGAGTAAAGTGGAGAAGTTTGCTGCTGCCTGACAAGACGCCACCAGGCATGATGGTCACTGATTGCTGTGTCAGTCAGCGGCCAAGGACCAAAGAAGAAGAATAACGGTTACATCACCGTTTTGTTGATATTTGTCTTCATATTCATTACTGCTGCTGTTTTGTTGTGGTTGTTCTTTATTACTGCGTTATACAACATTTTTGTGTGTGCAAAGAATACCTCACCTGTGTTTTAAGAATTCTGGGTTTAGGATCCTGGGTATCTGATAGATATAAACTATAAATAAAAATGGTAACACAGCAAAACCCTGTTTTATACTTGTGGATACTCTATGCGTTTCTCTGTTTTATTTTCACCAAAAATACAAAAAGACAAAGAAAACGTTCACTCAGATGGTCAGGACTCTTTTCTATATACACATTTATAACCTTTTATCCGAACATCTGAAAACTCAAATATTCTGAAAATCTAAAGTTTCTTTATGTCTATCACAATTTGGCCAATTTGACTGTTTTGGGTGAATCTGGGCTACTTTGTTTAAATATCTGGGCGACATTTAAAAACTAAAATAATCAGGTATCCGGAACACAGCTATCCACAAGGATTTTGGATAAGGGGTTACAGACATGCATCATCAGTTTACCTTTCAGTTCCCAAATGAGCATAGGCCCTCAAAAAATTCAATTCAAGCCAATCCTTCCTATCTTGTGCCATCTGTTCAAGGTCACACAATGTATTCTATATCTCTTTCATGTCCATCTCCAATTCCCTTCTCCATATGTTCTTCAGTCTTTCTCTACCTCTCTTACTTTGCAGATTCCAGAACAAGAACTGTCATGTAATTCTATTAACAGGTTTCATCAATGTATGTCCTATCCAATTCCAGCATCGTCTTCTCAGCTCTTGCTCCAACTGTCATCTGTCTGGTTCTTTCATCAGTTCCACATTGGTGATCTTGTCATACCATTTCAATCCTTTTTTTTTTTTCAAAACAAGCATCCATTTATGAAAGTCTGTAATTTTTTTCTACATAACTCAAAATTTATTCAACTTTCTGTATGAGAAAACAGGACAGATCAATAGTTTTTTTTTTAAACAAAGAAGTACCAAATATAGAGACAAAATATATAAAAAATCTGTCCACAGCTTTCAGTTATATAATGTTGAAACTGACAAATCTTTTTCTTCACCATCATTCTTCGTTTGCTCCCTGTGGAGTATGGAGCCACCACTGCAGCCCCGCTCCCCCCCCCCCCCCCCCCCTTTTGCACCAAAATAATCATGTGCTGTTATAGCATTAGTTTCTGTAGCAATTTGTTTTACATGACGGGTTTGCCAGTCTCATGTAAAACCTCACATGTCACCTTGTTCCAACATGCCACCGGGAGTAGTATTCCTATTCTTTCTTTATCTAAACTTATTCAGACAAGGAAAACAATAATTAGGCCAGCTTACTTAATGAGACGGCAGTGTGTATTCTTGATACGATGACCTTCATCCACAATCAAGTACCTCCAGTGATATCTGGCCAAGGATTTGCGGTCAACCATCGCTATCTCATACGAGGTGATCACTACAGGATGAACAAATATGCCTTCCCGTATTTTGTGTTTTTGTTTAATTTTCTCCAAAAGCTGGACCCTGTCAATTTTATGGCCATGGTAAAGAACTGCTGGCACCTGGTAGGAGATACAATTTTAAAAAATTTATGAGCGTGGTACAAAACAGCTGACGTGATAAAAGATAAGGTAGATCCTGAATATCATGATAAAGAACTGCTGGTCACTAATGAGAGATAAAGGTTTCAATACTGAATATAACGATAAAGAACTGCTGGTCACTTCTTCCTCTTCTTTGATCCATAACCACCAAACGTCAAAGCAGTCGGTGGCCATCACGCCTGGTGGCGTCTTGTAGGGCAACAACAAATTGATTCCACTTTGCTCGGTCGGCGGCCATCCTTCGTACAGTGCCCCAACTCTGGTTCATTCTTTGCATCTCGGCTTTCATAGTTCTCCGCCAAGTTGTTTTTGGTCGGCCTCTCTTTTGCTTTCCCTCGGGGGTCCAAAGCATAGCTGTTCTTGTGATGGCATCAGGGTCCCTCCTGAGGACGTGGCCAACCCAACTCCAGCGTCTGCCAGCTATGATGGTCTGCATGTCCTCCTGGTTACTCCGAATAAGTAGTTCTTGGTTGCTGATGGTGTTTGGCCAAAAGATTCTGAGAATTTTCCTTAGGCAGATTGTGTGGAAGGAGGAGAGTTTCGACATTTCCTTCTCTGTTACTCTCCAGCATTCCGCACCATAGAGAAGCACAGAAAGTACATAGCTCTCATACAGTCATAATTTGGTATTTGTGATGTACTGGGAAGACTTCCAAATGTTGTTGAGACTAGCAAAGGCTGTTCTCGCTTTATTCATTCTGTTGTTAATGTCCTTGCTTGTTCCGCCGTCAGGTGTTACTATGCATCCTAGGTAAGTAAATGTGTCTGTCTGTTCTAACTGCTGGTTCCTTACCGTTATTGGCTCAGGATTTCCCACATTTAGTGTCATGACCTCTGTCTTCTTCAGATTGATGTTCAGGCCAACCTGCTGGCCATACTTATTCAGTCTGTCGGTTTTTCTTGGATGTGTTGATGTGAATGTACGAGTAGTGAAATGTCATCTGCATATTCCAGGTCTTCCAGTGTAGAAAAATTGTCCATCTAATTCCTTTTGGACTGCCATCTGTTGTCTGGCACATCACCCAATCTATGGCTGTCAAAAATTGTGTTGTTGATAAGGGGCATCCCTGTCGTACTCCTGTTTTCTCTTCGAAAGTTAGATTACTCAATCCAACACTGCACGTAAAGTTAGAATAGAGGCTTTTTATAATGGAAACAATGCAGCTGGAAATTCCATAAGCCCTCAGTATTTTCCATAGGCTGTCCCTGTGTATGCTGTCAAAAGCCTTTTCCAAATCACCAAAGTTAATGTATAGCTGTCTCTGCCATTTGACATAAAACGTGTTACAAAAAAACTATAATCTATATAAGTCCAGGGGCCCCCATCACCATGGTTCAAATGGGGCCCCGCATCTACTAAGGTTTGACCCTGGTCCCACGTCATGAATTTTACTGGCACAGGTTTCCTGCATACAGCCCAAAGGTAATGGAGGTCCCATGACATGTATTATACTGTTACAGGCTTCCTGCATTCAGCCCAAATGCAGTGGTGACCCTGTGAAAAGAATTACTTTGGCACAAGTTTCTTCTATACTGCCCAAATGCACTGGTGGTCCAATGCCATGCATTTACACTGGCACAGGCTTCCTGCATTCAGACCAAATACTGATGTATAAACACCAATACCATTAACAGTATAGGCTCGTAATCATTAACATTTCATTCAACAATGCCTTATGAATAATCTGAATGTTTGTGCACCTCTACCTGCCTGTCGTGAAACGAAGTGTAACCCACTACTTTGTTAATCACTATGTCGAGATACAGATTTGCTTCAACCAATCAACGATCAACGTTCACCAGTCTCTGAGACAGAATAAATTAACGGCCATCTTGTTCACGCAAGATGGCCGATGAAAACTGAATAAAATTAGGCTGTATGAGACCAGGTACAAAACCGGAGGAAACCAATCAACTTGCTCCGCCAGGAACCAACCAAAAGCTTTCCTCAAGTAGTTACTTGACTATATAATCGGGCGGATTTTATGCTAACCACGCAACCCCGAACTTGACGCCAGAGATACAGACTGAAGAGGGAGAAGCTGTCACCTTGATTTATGGTAACTTACCTGAGGGCATCGACCTGCAACCTACTTCACTAAGTCGCGTCAAAACCTGGCCAGTTTAAAATCTTAGGAGGGTAAATATTTTTTACGATAACCGTTGGTATTTGTTGTGTGTCATTTATACTACCTATCAGGTTACTGATTGTATCTTGGGGGGAATTAAGTATAATGATTGTATTTCCTATTATGATTGAATAGACGAAGACTAATAGGACTCATACTTCAACCTATTGTCTCCTATACTTCAATCTATTGTCAGTCTATAACTTCAGTCTATTGTCTCTGATAATTCCAAACTGTAAATATAACCAAAACAGTCCTTGTTAGGACTCAATCTATTGTCTCCTATAACCTGCAATATAACCAAAACAGTCCTTGTTAGGACTCAATCTATTGTCTCCTATAACTCAATCTATTGTCTCAGATAAGACCAACTGTAATATAACCAAAACAGTCCTTGTCAGGACTCAATCTATTGTCGCATCTAACTCCAATCTATTGTCTCCTATAACTCCAACCTGATATATCACCAACCAGTCCTCGTCTCATATACTCCTATCATAAGAACATAACAATATTGTTAGGATATATGTTACCAGCTATTGTCAGAGAGGGCGTGATATAGTATAGGGGGAAGGACATTGTTGTATCACACCTAGGTGTACATATTATTGGATTTATTCATGTATTGATTTATATTAACGCCCAATTTATATTATGATTGAGTAATTGGCCGCCAAATGACGCGTGCACCATGAGGTGAGTGATGGTGCCCGTGGTCTGGTTTTGTGAAGTGTGTAGATGATGTACAGTCAAACAATGATCATACAAAAACAGGGCAATCCATACAAAGACGTCAGTTAACTCACGACGTATAAAGTCAATGATGCTTGTAACAGCTAGTGACGTTTTTCTGTATCATTTATTGTGGACGCCACAGTGACAAAATGTATACGCGAATATGTAGGTACATCAGACAGTCATTATCACAGCAACAATGTCAGTATAGCAATGGACGGTAGACAGCATCATAATAAAGGTGATTCACAGGCATGTCAATACATTATAAGGCTGTAATGTAGTCGGGAAAATTCTCCATCCCTTTCTATCTTAGCCAGAAGATAACCAGATGTATGAGATCAGTTCACTCTCCTTAATCTGACTTCAGCAAGACAGGCACGTCTGCCGAAGTATAAATAATGTCCTCAAAAATATCCTCTAGATAACAAAGGTTTTCCAAACCTAGTTCATGTAACAAAGTAGCAAGTAATGGTCCTTGGGACATGCATCAACCGATGCAGTACAATACAGCGACATGTGAGCTGGGAAAACATCTCGTGACGACGCCTTTCGAAGACAGGCTATGAATCAAAAATCGCTCACGACCAAAAATCGATAGAGTTAATGAAAAGTTAATTTACCTTGCCTTCAGGAAATACACAGAAATATTACGCCTCCCGGCATGTGGAAATACACTAGAGGTATTATCTCGAATAAACGAAATATCCATTAAGAGGACTTCACATTCCTGACAGAACAAAAAAATAGCGGAGATCCCCTCTCAGCGAGGCATCTTTCTAGCTATTCAAAATCGCTCACTCACTGGTGGGCGGAAATCGATCGACCAAGAAGCAAGACCAGTCATGCGCAGTCCAGCGCAAAATGACCACAGCTCAGAACTTAAGACGCAAGGACCTTTACTACGAACCAGCGTAAGAATGATTACCTTAAAAGGATAACCCAACAGGTTGCCAACCGTTTTTCTCAGAAAAACGGCCTAGCATAGCAAACTTAACTGCATTCAATACCAACGCGAGGAGACAACTGCTTACCGAGAAAAGTGACTATAAATTTCAAGCAGTTGTTGCCCTTGCGTTATAAAATATATATTGTAATAAAACGATGTTGCGAGAATTTCTCACGCAACATATCACCACCTCCTCCCGATAAAAAAAAAATGTGGAACATATTTTTTTTTTTTTTTTTTAATATCAAAGAGCATGCGATAAGCGGCTCAAAACGCACGAATTATGCGCTGATAATTAATTAAATTGCCTAACATGAGGCTAAATATAGAGTGTCTGGTGAGGATATACCTCAACAGAAAAATAAATATGTCTCAAAAAAATATTCACATCGGGGAGGTGTCACCAACACACATCACGTTAGCATGTAAACACAATATACGTATGCAAGTTACCATAGACATCAATAAATAGCATAATCTAATATTGTCTTTAAAAATGGATGTACAAATCTGATAGGAAAATTTAAATAGTACATTATTTGACATGTAATGACATAAGTACATAGTAAAGTTAAACTACATGACGATCCAGGACATATCCTCTGGCATTCCGAGGGTAAGTACACAATCTAGAACTCGTCATGCTTGATAATAGTAAGGTAAGTCCTCAGCTCATCAATGACATTCTGAGAAAGTACAAGCAATATAATGCTAATTAATAACTAATATGCTTCATAAGGTACAATACATTATTAATAATTGTGGCTGTTTAGTAAACTAACGGCCCTTATATTAACCACTCAGTCTTCCTCTATCATCTTAAAAAACGAACAGAAGAAGATGACAACAAAGCACGATAGTGTGTACATATAAAGTGAGTACAGATGTGCTAATCTATTGTAGTAATATAGGTGTGTTATGACTCTGTAATATATGGAAATATAGGACAGAAGTATTAGTTGGAGTCATGTGGGCATCTAGACAAAATGTCAGCCATCACATTATCCGCACCACGGATAGCTCGTACCGTGAAGTGAAAAGGTTGAAGAGCTATAGCATATCGAGTGGATCTCGAACTCTTCAAATTCTTAGTCTGAATAGCTGTAAGAGCTTTCTGATCAGTCTCTAGAATGAAATGTGCGCCCAGGAGGAATCTTTGTAGTTTTAGAATTGACCAAACCATCGCTAACAACTCACGGTCTAAAACCGAGTAGTTCCTCTCTGCCGCATTTAGTTTTCTAGAAATGTACATAACAGGATGCAGAGTATTTGCATATTCTTGCATCAGTGCTGCTCCAACCCCAGTGGATGAAGCATCACTCCGAAGAACAAAAGTCCTATCAAGAGTAGGTAATCTTAAGATGGGAGGAGAAGAAAATATATTCTTGATTTGGTCTAGTGAAGATTGGCATTCTTCAGACCAACGGACCAGATTAGGCGAACCTTTCTTCAACAATGTTGAGAGAGGTGCCATGATCGAAGATAAATTTGGAATAAATCTCCCATAAAATTGAATTAAACCTAAGAGACTCCTAACTTGTTTCTTCGTTTTAGGAACAGAGATGTTCAGTATTTTGGAAGTATTGTGGTCTTCTGTCTTCAAGAGACCATGACCAACACGATGACCCAGGAAAGAGATTTCACCAAAACCAACAAAAGCTTTAGAAGGTTTTGCTGTCAAATTATTCTCACGTAGAGTGGACAGTAAGTCATATAACCCTAAATAGTGATCTTCCCAGGTATCACTGAAGAGACAGATGTCATCTAAGTATGCGATGACATCCGAACGATGTGACAGAATTCGACGCATCATGCGAACGAAAGTGGCAGGGGCGTTCATGAGACCAAAAGGCATAACATTCCATTGAAATAGACCCCTAGGTGTAGAAAAAGCAGTAAGAGGTTTGGCATGCTCTGCTAAAGGCACTTGCCAATAACCTTTAGACAAGTCAAGTTTAGTGAAGAATCTAGAATTAGAAAGTCTAATCAGTAGATCTTCTAACAAAGGCATCGGTTCAGCATCGAACTTTGTGACCTGATTCAATTTGCGATAATCAACGCAAATTCGTATGTTCTTATCCTTCTTCCGGACAATAACCATGGAAGAAGAATATGGTGAAGTCGATGGTTCAATTATATTTAATTGAATCATTTCATCCAATTCCTTTTCCACTTGCGACTGAAAGTGTATAGGGATAGGATAAGGCCTAACCCTAATTGGATTATTGTCGGTAAGAATTATGTCATGTTCTATGACATCTGTGTGTCCAGGAATGTCAGTGAGAACATCCTGAAATGTTTGTAACATCGACAAGTCTCGTCGATGTTCGTCACCAGAAAGATTAGGAGAAACAGAAACGTTTTTCCAAGATTCCGTGGAATGTAATGGAACCACTGGAAGGGGAAGATTGACATCAGAGAAGGTAGATTCCTCATCCTGTATGACAGACAGGGATGAATAATGACCGTGAGGTGCAGGAGCATCATCCGTTGCCTGGAAAATAGGCAGCAAATAGTCCGGACGTTCGTGAAATTCCGAAAGCATGTTTATGTGGAAAGTTTTATGCTTTCCATCAATATCGACCACATAGTCAACATCGGAAATCCGAGAGACTATTGCATACGGACCTTTCCATGCAATAAGAAGTCTATTTTCCCTACTGGGGAGTAGGACGAATGCTTTGTCACCTGGACAAAGTTGTCGTAGACATCTATTCTTGTTAGCAAACTGCCTTGCCTTCTCTTTAGCAATTTCTGATGAAGCAGTTGCTAGCTTACATGCCTCAATGATCTTTTGTCTAAGAGCAATGACATACTCATATGAGGATTGAGTTTCATCGCTAATATCATCGGCAGTGATGAGATCGTGTAATAAAGACATAGGGCCGCGCGGACGCGCGCCAAAGACAAGTTCGAAGGGAGAAAATCCTGTGTGTTCATTAGGGACTTCTCTATAGGCAAAGAGAGCCGCGGGTAAAACCCTGTCCCAATCTTGAGGATGATCTTCAGTTATCTTACCAAGCAAAGTCTTGAGCGTTCTATTCAGACGCTCAACTAACCCATTAGACATAGGATGGTAGATACTACTGAGAGATCGTTCAATATGTAAGGTAGACATTACCTGTGACATAGTGTCCGATATGAGTTGAGTGCCATGGTCTGACAATATTTCTCTGGGGAACCCCAAGCGAGAAAATATCAACCAAAGAGCATCTGCGATATCTGTAGTAGATATGCTCTTAAGAGGGATAGCCTCTGGCCAACGTGTGCACATATCGACACATGTAAGAATGAACTGATGTCCTCTGGCCGACTTGACCTTAAAAGGGCCAATAATATCTATGGCCATTTTCTGAAACGGCCGAATAGGAATGTCAGCAGCCTGGATAGGCGCAGCATGTCGTGGTCCTCTAGATTTGACCTCCTGACATACCTTGCATGATCGGCAGTAAATACGAATGTCCTTGTTGACAAAAGGCCAAAAGAAAGCCGCAAGGACTCTCGACTTCGTACGGGCAAAACCCATATGTCCAGCACATTGCGAGTCATGAGCATGTTGCAATATTTGCACTCTCATGCTCTTGGGAACAAGAATTTGCGAGTGCGCCGACGTAGTCGAATCTTGTACCATACGTACAAGTACGCCGTTTCTCATTGCAATCCAAGATTTTCTATTTGTATCCTGATTCGGATCACCTTTCTTCGCAAGAATGAAGAATTTTTTTAAAGAAGGATCTTCTTCTTGCAATTTTATGAAAGAGTCACGAGTGATTACTAAGTGACTATCTTGGCTATCAACTTCATTATCACTATTCAGTGAAGTTTCGGGTGTTTGTAGAGCTTGTGCTCTTGTAACCACTGCATTTGTAGCTTGCATGTTATTATCTTCCCAAGCAGCAATCTGCTGTGGGGTACACTCCCTAACTCCGTGAATACGACCAATAATAAGGTCCGCAATAGGATTAGGTAAGAGACAAGCATGCACATCTCCAGTAAAGAAAGGAGTGGCAATGCGAATTACAGCAGTAGGATATTTTTCTAGAGTGCCGCCAAATGTGACACATTTAATAACCTTTCCTGTAGCACAAGATGGATCTACAAGCGATTGTCTAACACCAATAGTGGTGCATCCGGAATCGAAAAGTAGTGAGACCGGAGTATCATTAACAAGACCCTTATGTAGGATTAAAGAACCCCTCCCGTCATGCGCAACAGCAGCAGGAAGAGCGGGAAGTGGGTGACCACAACTCAAAGTAGTTATGGTACCCGGTTCGAATAAAGTACTGCATTGGGGGCATTTGTTTGCTCTCTCAAAGTCAAAAGTAGAACCAGTGACAGCGTCAAAGTTTTTATTATCAACAACATGATTACAGGCTCCCTCAGTTTCCTGTTGTACAGAATTAGCCTGCTGATATCTCTTTTTTTTGTGTTGAGACCTACCGCGACTATTATTACCTCTGAAGTTATCAGAGTTATTATTATCTCTGAAGTTATTGTTGTCTCTATTGTAATTGTTATCATGATTCGAATTCCAGTTTCCACGATTACTATCATGTCCACATTGATGCGAACATCTATTTGTTTGGTTTTGAGGTCTTCGGCAGGAATAACCTCTATTACCATATCCTCTTTTGAAATGCCTATAATTATTAGGGTGATAGTAACGAGTACTATCAGGTTGTCTCCAATTCTTCGAAGAAGAATCACCATGAAATTGATTTCCATGATTTTGACAGAAATTACCGCTGCCCTTTCTATCAAAATTTTGTTGGGATCTACGAGCAAAGTTTTGACCATACGGTGCTGCCGAAGCAACTGGTAAACCTTCTTTCACCTTAGAGTTACCCATGGTTATGTGTGGGTGCGCAGTTACATATTGGCAACAGAAATCTTCCATTTCTTTTATTGTTTTAGGTTTACGTTCATGAAGGAAAGCAAGGAAAGACTCATTGACAGACGACATGACTTTGTCTCTAAGTATTAAGTCCATAAGTCCTTCATAAGTTTTTTCCGTCTTAGATAGTTCAACCCATCGTGAGAAAGTAATGCGTATTCTTGCAATAAACTCGGAGAATTCAACTCCATTTTCAGGTACCATGTTTTTAAATTGTAGACGATAGCCGTCTTCGTTAAGCTGATATTTCTTTAACAAAGCGGCCCTGACAACCTCATAATTGTTCTTGTCAGGTTCATCCACCATATTTAATATACTTAGAGCTTTACCTGTCAGTATCCCCCTGATAACTGATAAACATATTTTGCTTTGTCTATGTTATGAGCTGTACATGCTTGTTCAAATCTGTCCAGATAGAACATTATGTCATCACTGGAAGGACTAAATGTTGGTAACTTAATCTTAAAAGTATCATTATTAGCCTTACCAGAAGATGAACCCTTGTTTGAATCATTACCATTACTCATGTTCATCAATTTCAATTTTTCCAACTCTAAAGCTAAGACCTTTTCTTCATGTTCCATTTTTGCTTTCTCTTTCCTCTCATCAGACTCTCTCTGTAATCTTCTTTCCTCAGCCTGAGCCTCTATTTGCAGTCTTTCAGCTTCTTTCTCAAGTCTTTTATTCTCAGCCTCTTTTTCAAGTCTTTTATTCTCAGCTTCTTTTTCAAGTCTTTTATTCTCAGCTTCTTTTTCAAGTCTTTTATTTTCAGCCTCTTTTTGAAATCTTTCAGCTTCTAGCTGGAGTTTTCTTCCTCAGCTTCTGATTCCCTTTTTTGTTTTTCCATTTCCATTTGGAATCTTTTTTCATCCACCTGCATCTGCAGTTTCTTTTGTTCAGCTTCCATTGCTTTATCATATCGAGCAGTTGCAAATTCTTCTAACTTATCACCAGTCTTCCCAAGCAATTTACCCTGCTCAATAAAGTGCTCAAATGTAGACATGATGAGTAATAATATGAGTTCAAAAACCTGAAATAATTAACTAATTTATTTCAAACCTAAGTGTAACAAGTCTTAATTAAGCACTTGTATATTCACATCACATTATATTATCCCAGTCTCTGTGGGAAACAAGTCTCCAATCAAAGAACTTGTATATGAAATATCAACACTTAATTCTTGATCATAAGTGCACTTCTCATTCAATAGTGCACGACACTATTCATCATTCATTTATCATCAGTGTAGTAGTAACAGTGCATTAGCATAGCCCATTAACTAATTACTATAACTGTAAACAATGACTATGTAAACACATGCAGAATGTAAACATTGAAAATGTAAACAATGCAAACAATGTAAACAATAACAATGTAAACAATAACAAAGATCAGCAACAATACAAAAACGTTCGCAGAAATCAACTAAAAATAAAGCAGAAATTAATGAAATATCACAAAAAATGTGACGATATCTGCGATAGAATTAAACAAAATACATGACACCACAGTGTATAAACAAAAATGTTGTATGAAACTAAACTATAGTCAAGAGTAGGCTAACAAATACAAACAAATCAAAACAAAACTAAAGAATGCGAAATAATAACGAAAACAATATTAATACATGTCATCACAACTAACATAAATAGCAACAGAAGTCGCTTAGCAAATTCCAGTATCGGAAATTTGCTCACCCTACAGAAAACGCTCACAATAGACGACCTCTATGACGTGGCATGATCTAAGGGAGACACCACCCAACCGAGAACCCGCTGAAATATAAACATATAAATATACGAATAACATATAACAATAGAATGAGATGATACACAGAAGACTCAGCAGAAGTATAAGGGCACAGTTTACGTACAAACAGGCCACTTAACTTATAGGCTTCCAATCGTAGAACAGCAGAAAAAAAAACGGATGTCAATCAACGTCCTAAAGAGCGAAGCTCCAACGATGATGGCACATCTGAACTGCTTCCACTGCTAACACGATGGTACTAGAGCTTCTGAAATACTGTATGTTGAGTTGTTTCGGCACTTGACCCTCTAATCCAAAAGTAAGTTGATGGAAATCGGTACTTGGCCTTCTTCAGAAAACAACCCGTTTCAACCGGCACTTGACCTTCACAAAAAAACGACAGCACTGGAACCTTGACAGCAGCAACTTGCTTGACTTGCGTAAAAGATAACAGCAGTCCGAGTTATCCGGCAACATGTAACAACGCCGGGTACTGTCAAATTTCTGTTTCAGTCAAAAATTGCAATTTTGACATTTACCGGGCAACGCCGAGTACTTTGAAAATTTTGAAGATGTTGACTGTCTTGAAGAATGTTAATTTCTTGAAGGATGCTGATGAATTCTTGTTGAAAATGAAGTGGGTAAGGGACCCCGTGTTTGCTGGTACCAGATCAAACCAGCTTATGGCCACCAAATGATGACGCCCAATTTATATTATGATTGAGTAATTGGCCGCCAAATGACGCGTGCACCATGAGGTGAGTGATGGTGCCCGTGGTCTGGTTTTGTGAAGTGTGTAGATGATGTACAGTCAAACAATGATCATACAAAAACAGGGCAATCCATACAAAGACGTCAGTTAACTCACGACGTATAAAGTCAATGATGCTTGTAACAGCTAGTGACGTTTTTCTGTATCATTTATTGTGGACGCCACAGTGACAAAATGTATACGCGAATATGTAGGTACATCAGACAGTCATTATCACAGCAACAATGTCAGTATAGCAATGGACGGTAGACAGCATCATAATAAAGGTGATTCACAGGCATGTCAATACATTATAAGGCTGTAATGTAGTCGGGAAAATTCTCCATCCCTTTCTATCTTAGCCAGAAGATAACCAGATGTATGAGATCAGTTCACTCTCCTTAATCTGACTTCAGCAAGACAGGCACGTCTGCCGAAGTATAAATAATGTCCTCAAAAATATCCTCTAGATAACAAAGGTTTTCCAAACCTAGTTCATGTAACAAAGTAGCAAGTAATGGTCCTTGGGACATGCATCAACCGATGCAGTACAATACAGCGACATGTGAGCTGGGAAAACATCTCGTGACGACGCCTTTCGAAGACAGGCTATGAATCAAAAAATCGCTCACGACCAAAAATCGATAGAGTTAATGAAAAGTTAATTTACCTTGCCTTCAGGAAATACACAGAAATATTACGCCTCCCGGCATGTGGAAATACACTAGAGGTATTATCTCGAATAAACGAAATATCCATTAAGAGGACTTCACATTCCTGACAGAACAAAAAAATAGCGGAGATCCCCTCTCAGCGAGGCATCTTTCTAGCTATTCAAAATCGCTCACTCACTGGTGGGCGGAAATCGATCGACCAAGAAGCAAGACCAGTCATGCGCAGTCCAGCGCAAAATGACCACAGCTCAGAACTTAAGACGCAAGGACCTTTACTACGAACCAGCGTAAGAATGATTACCTTAAAAGGATAACCCAACAGGTTGCCAACCGTTTTTCTGAGAAAACGGCCTAGCATAGCAAACTTAACTGCATTCAATACCAACGCGAGGAGACAACTGCTTACCGAGAAAAGTGACTAAAAATTTCAAGCAGTTGTTGCCCTTGCGTTACAAAATATATATTGTAATAAAACGATGTTGCGAGAATTTCTCACGCAACACACGCTCATTTCACTCACACTAGAAATAGGTGGGCTTGAGGACAGAAATTAGCCCCTATTTTTGCTTTGTTACAGGTTTAATTGTGTCCTAAAAACCTGAGGTCGTATGTTCGAGTCAATCCCGCTGCCTGGAACTCCGCAGGAGCATAGAGGTTGACCAGACTCTACATCTTTGGTCCCCCTCAGTCTTGGGTGGGCTAAAGGAACGATACTCTGCCGGTGGTGTGAACCAAACAAAGAAGAACAGACTTAAGAGAGATGAGTACACATTAGTACCATTTCTGTCGGCATTGTGAGCATAGAACTGTCAATGAAGAAAACGTGAATTAGCGTAGCAAGAGACAATAATAAGATCATAGTGGATAAATTATACGTAAATAACAGCATAGCTGATAAACGTTATATCCTTAATTAACAGCACCGCTGATATAATTTTTTGTTCCTATAATTGGAAAACGTGTTGTAATATTTATAAATATAAATATTTGTAAATCATATGTAAACTTACCAATTCATTTCATTCCATTTTTTTTTGCAACATTCACCTTTCAGCACAAGAGTAGATAGTGTATATATACTAAATAAAATATAAGGAAATTGTATTTTGAACGACTTGTCAATTTTATCATTGTTAAGTAAAAATCTGTTTCCTTGCTTTGTTTAATATCACAATTAGTTACACAGCAGAGGTGGCGCTTTATGTCGGTCTCCTCTATACTATTGTTTCGAGATCAGATCATTCACAGCCGTAACTAATTTGTGATACCAGTAGTTCTCTCAGACACTGGGACTTCACCATTTTCTGCAGAAATTCTATTTCTGTAATTTTCAGTACTATACTGATCCTACAGCCAAATAAAACCTCTCGCCACACTGGGGGCTCGTTCCTGGGATATTTCTGTATATCTTGAGCCATACTTAGTCTATTCATCTATCTACACTCTATCTTGTGCCACCCATAGGTAACATAAGAAAATAAATTTTTATTTTTTGAAAAAAAATTCTATTTTAGGATTTTTAAAACAATATTTTCTTAGGAGGAGTACCATTTAGTACTCAGTAAATAGTTGATGCTCACAAAGTTGCACGGAAATTTTTTGTTCATTTAAAGTAATTAATTTTAATTACAATAATTTGGTTATAGTAAATTTACATACCCTCTCTAAGTAACGCCATGGCTGATCTAGTGAAGTTCAGGACTGCGGTCATGCAGATGGGTAAGGAATTAAATATGACAGGTGATGCTCTTACTCAGTATGTCACAACAGAAGTGGACAAACACATGGATAGGGAAGAAAGAAAGTTGCAATTAGAGACTGAAGCAAGGAAATTAGAGGCTGATAGAGAAGCAAAGAAATTTGAGGCTGAGGAAAGGCGGTTGCAAGCAGAAGCTGAGAGAGAAGACAAAAGATTAGAAATGGAAGCCAAGAAATGGGAGGCTGAAAATGAGGCAAAGAAAATTGAAGCTGAGGAAAGGAAATTACAAGCAGAGAGAGACCATCAGTTGAGATTAAAAGAGCTTGAAATTCAGGCAAATACTGGCAATAATGGTGGGAGCTCACCTCACTCTGAGAGTAGCTCCAGCCAGAGCACCTCAAGTGGGGCCATGAATTTTCATCTGGACCCATTTTTTGAGAAAGAAGACGCCATTGAGTCGTACCTGGATAGATACGAAAGACTTGCCACTACCTATGGCTTAGTGAAAGAAAAGTGGAGTCTTAAACTATCTCAGGGATTGAGAGGTGTTGCCTACGATGTATATTTGAAGCTCTCAAGAGATGACCAGGAAGATTATGAAATCCTGAAACAGGCACTGCTTGTGAGATATGAAAAGAACTCAGAATCATATAGAAAGAAATTCCGAACAGCTAAACTTCTTCCAGGAGAAAACTATCACCAGTTCTCTGCTAGATTGGAAACCTATTTGGAAAAATGGAGTAGTTTAGGAAAGTGTCAGGACCTGAAAGAAATGATAATGATGGAGCAAGTGAAAGAGTCCATGCCTCAAGAAATGAGGAAGTTTATCATGGAACAAGGAGCAGAGAGATTGGGAGATATTGTAACTGTTGCTGAGAGATATCAAGCAGCTCAGGCAGAATTATTAGGAAATAAGAAGAAGCAGGGTGAAAAACTTCAAATCATCACAAAACTATACCAAATATGAACAAAAGGACCATGCCACAAGGAACAAACAAAGATTTGACCAAAAGGACAAAAACCCTCTAAGATCGGATAAGACACCTTACCGGAAGGAAGGAAAGTGGTGTAAAACTTGTCTAATGAGTAACCACAATACTGCGGACTGCAGAAGGAAGAATCCTCCTCATCATGCTGCATGTCTTACAACAGGGAATCAGGGAAGGAAGGAAATGGCAGTAAGTCAGAAAGACTTCCATCATCCCCCTGTCTGTGAGGAAGTGACCGTGAATGGCACTCAAGTACTGTGTTTATATGACACAGGATTGGACTTTGATTCAGTTGTGTGCTCTTCTTTAGTGAGTCCTGACCAGATAACCACAGAAACAGTGGAAATCAGAGGACCGATCAAGGGAGCAAGAACCATGACACTACCCATAGCTCGAATCAACATAAGTTCTCGCTATGTGGAAGGAGAAATCAAAGCAGCAGTGATGGACGACCCTATTTACCCTTTGATTTTGGGGTGTAGGTATGTTTTCCTTGGAGAACCTATAAAACCTGTAGTTATGGCAACAGTCCAGACCAGGGAAAGCTCCAGGAAAATGGAGGAGAATCCTATCAATACTCATCCAGAAGAGATGAAAAAGGCTCAAGCAGCAGACAGCACATTGAAGCCTTGTTTTGGCAAATTGCCTAAAGCCCATAACCCTCCAGAGAAAGGAGACTTGTATATGAAGAATGGCCTACTATACAGAAAAGCTGGAACAGGACCTAAAGGGCATGGACAACTTGTAGTGCCAAAATCTTACAGGGAGAAGGTTATGACGCTAGGACATGCTATACCCTTCAGTGGACATATGGGAATAGGGGCCACTGGACAAAGGATAGCCTGTCACTACTTCTGGCCAGGAATTACAGAGGACATAAAAAGATATGTAAGATCTTGTCCAGAATGCCAAAGAGTAGCTCCTAAGCATAGGACTGCACCAGCAACACTGGGAGAAATGCCTATTATGGGAACCCCTTTTGAACGTGTTGCAGTAGATATTGTTGGACCCCTCACTAGGACCAAGAAGAGAAATGATTACATCTTAACCTTGGTTGATACTTGCTCTATGTGGGGAGAAGCAGTGGCCATGTCAGCTATAGATTCAAAGCACGTGGCAGAGGCCCTGTTGACAATATTTACCCGATTAGGTTTCCCGCATCAGATATTGACTGACAATGGGTCTCAGTTTAAGGGAAAGCTAACACAAGAAGTATTCAGGATATTTCAAGCCAGGCACTATCATTGTAGTCCCTACCATGCCCAAGGGAACGGTCAAGTAGAGCGGTTCAATGGTACGCTAATTTCAATCCTTAGAAAGCTGGCGAGTGAAAAACCTGATACTTGGGATACATACTTACCCGCTGCACTATTTGCATATAGGGAAGTACCCCACAACTCAACTGGATTGGCTCCAGCTACATTGTTGTTTGGAAGACCAATAAAAGGTCCACTGGAAGCATTGCTGCGGACATGGACTGATGAAAAGGCAGAGGAAACAGTGACTTCCGCATACCAGTACGTCAACGAGTTGACATCTCGATTGAAAGCAGGTTGGAAACTGGCCAATGATAACTTAAGACAGGCCAGGAGGAAGCATGCTGCGTACTACAACAAAAAAGCAAAGGATAGGGAACTGGAGGTGGGTGAAAAGGTGTTATTACTGTTGCCAAGCAGCAATAATAAATTGCAGATTGGATGGCAGGGACCCTATGTCATACTGGAGAAACTTTCCAGGACCAATTATAAGATTGACAAGAAAGGAAAGGAGAAGGTATATCATGTCAATCTTCTTAAAAAATACTATGACAAGGAATCATCAGAAGTTGCACATATTATGACCCTAGCCATTGCAACAGAAATGCACGGTGAACCACTTCACTCTATGGAGTATCCACTCACAACTACAGAGGATTATGTTCAAGTAAATATTAGTGAACATTTAACTCCAGAGCAGAAGAAGAGGGTTCAGAAAGTGTTGGAAACCCATGCTGATGTGCTCACAGATAAGCCAGGTCGGACGAATCTGTTAGAGTATGACATGAAGGTTACCGACCCTACCCCAGTATGCATGAGAACATACCCTATACCCTATGCGAAAGCCCAAGCACTAAGGGAGGAAGTTGATTATCTGTTGAAGGAGAAAATTATCTCGAAGTCAGACTCTCCCTATAGCTCAAGTGTGGTGCTATTGAGAAAACCGAGTGGTGAACACAGGTTATGTATTGACTACCTGAAGCTTAATGCGATCACAGAATCTCAGGTGGACCCATTACCTGACACCAACCAGCTGTTCTCTACACTGAGTAAGGCTAGGTATTTATCGAAGGTAGATCTAAGCAAGGGATACTACCAAATACCAGTGAAACCAGAAGTTAGGAAAATGCTGGCATTCAGTACATCAGACAGACACTACGAGTTTAATGTACTACCCTTTGGGCTGAAAAATGCTCCAAGTATCTTTTCAAGAATGATGAGGAAATTATTGGAACCTCTACAAAATCCCCATATCACTAACTTTATGGATGACATTCTTGTTGCTACAAACACATTTGAAGAGCATATAGTAGCGCTCTCCATGTTGTTTGACAGACTGAGAGAAACTGGATTGACTGCACGTCCAACCAAGTGCTATATCGGTTGTAAGGAGTTGGAATTCTTAGGTCACACTATTTCTACAGGTCATATGTCTCCTGACCCAAAGAATATAGAGAAGCTAAAGAAGGCACCCAGACCTCAAACGAAGAAAGATGTGAGATCATTCGTGTCTTTATGTGGGTTCTATCAGAAGTACATACCCCATTTTAACTCTCTGTGTGCACCATTAACTAACTTAACGAAGAAAGGACAGCCTGACAAAATCCAATGGAATGCTGATTGTGAAAAAGCTTACACAGAGCTAAAAGCAAAACTCACCAGCAAACCCATCCTTACACTACCCGATATCACACAGGAATTTGTATTAAGAACGGACGCTAGCAGTATAGGTATTGGTGCAACTCTCTTGCAGAAATCAAAAGCCCAGCCGGAGAAACTTTTACCAGTCGCCTACGCCAGTAGGAAGCTGAATGCAGCTGAGGTGAACTACTCGACCATAGAGAAGGAATGTTTAGCTCTAATTTGGTCCATCAACAAATTTTCACCTTATCTGTATGGGACACACTTCATTGTCCAAAGCGATCACCAACCTTTAACATTCTTGGCTGCATCTAAAAAACTAAATTCGAGATTGTTAAGGTGGAGTCTGCTTCTTGCGCCTTATTCCTTTACCGTGAATTACATTCCAGGAAGAGACAATGTAGGAGCTGATTTTTTAAGTCGACACCCTAGTACTCTGGAAGGACAGACGCAAAAGAATTAACCACAGCAGGGGTTTACACGTCAGCTATGACAAGTCACAGCTAGGAAAGGAGGGGGCTATGTCGTGAAACGAAGTGTAACCCACTACTTTGTTAATCACTATGTCGAGATACAGATTTGCTTCAACCAATCAACGATCAACGTTCACCAGTCTCTGAGACAGAATAAATTAACGGCCATCTTGTTCACGCAAGATGGCCGATGAAAACTGAATAAAATTAGGCTGTATGAGACCAGGTACAAAACCGGAGGAAACCAATCAACTTGCTCCGCCAGGAACCAACCAAAAGCTTTCCTCAAGTAGTTACTTGACTATATAATCGGGCGGATTTTATGCTAACCACGCAACCCCGAACTTGACGCCAGAGATACAGACTGAAGAGGGAGAAGCTGTCACCTTGATTTATGGTAACTTACCTGAGGGCATCGACCTGCAACCTACTTCACTAAGTCGCGTCAAAACCTGGCCAGTTTAAAATCTTAGGAGGGTAAATATTTTTACGATAACCGTTGGTATTTGTTGTGTGTCATTTATACTACCTATCAGGTTACTGATTGTATCTTGGGGGGAATTAAGTATAATGATTGTATTTCCTATTATGATTGAATAGACGAAGACTAATAGGACTCATACTTCAACCTACTGTCTCCTATACTTCAATCTATTGTCAGTCTATAACTTCAGTCTATTGTCTCTGATAATTCCAAACTGTAAATATAACCAAAACAGTCCTTGTTAGGACTCAATCTATTGTCTCCTATAACCTGCAATATAACCAAAACAGTCCTTGTTAGGACTCAATCTATTGTCTCCTATAACTCAATCTATTGTCTCAGATAAGACCAACTGTAATATAACCAAAACAGTCCTTGTCAGGACTCAATCTATTGTCGCATCTAACTCCAATCTATTGTCTCCTATAACTCCAACCTGATATATCACCAACCAGTCCTCGTCTCATATACTCCTATCATAAGAACATAACAATATTGTTAGGATATATGTTACCAGCTATTGTCAGAGAGGGCGCGATATAGTATAGGGGGAAGGACATTGTTGTATCACACCTAGGTGTACATATTATTGGATTTATTCATGTATTGATTTATATTATGGGATGTATTCATGTATAAAATGTATTCATGTATTGAATCTATATTATTGAATGTATCCATGTATTAGTTTATCAGAAAGAATGTTTTGCAAGTAGACACCTGTCTTGTCTCGCTATTGCTAAATCATACTGAGCCATGTTGTCATTCATCCCACATGCATACATCGGAGACACGCTCATTTCACTCACACTAGAAATAGGTGGGCTTGAGGACAGAAATTAGCCCCTATTTTTGCTTTGTTACAGGTTTAATTGTGTCCTAAAAACCTGAGGTCGTATGTTCGAGTCAATCCCGCTGCCTGGAACTCCGCAGGAGCATAGAGGTTGACCAGACTCTACATCTTTGGTCCCCCTCAGTCTTGGGTGGGCTAAAGGAACGATACTCTGCCGGTGGTGTGAACCAAACAAAGAAGAACAGACTTAAGAGAGATGAGTACACATTAGTACCATTTCTGTCGGCATTGTGAGCATAGAACTGTCAATGAAGAAAACGTGAATTAGCATAGCAAGAGACAATAATAAGATCATAGTGGATAAATTATACGTAAATAACAGCATAGCTGATAAACGTTATATCCTTAATTAACAGCACCGCTAATATAATTTTTTGTTCCTATAATTGGAAAACGTGTTGTAATATTTATAAATATAAATATTTGTAAATCATATGTAAACTTACCAATTCATTTCATTCCATTTTTTTTTTGCAACATTCACCTTTCAGCACAAGAGTAGATAGTGTATATATACTAAATAAAATATAAGGAAATTGTATTTTGAACGACTTGTCAATTTTATCATTGTTAAGTAAAAATCTGTTTCCTTGCTTTGTTTAATATCACAATTAGTTACACAGCAGAGGTGGCGCTTTATGTCGGTCTCCTCTATACTATTGTTTCGAGATCAGATCATTCACAGCCGTAACTAATTTGTGATACCAGTAGTTCTCTCAGACACTGGGACTTCACCATTTTCTGCAGAAATTCTATTTCTGTAATTTTCAGTACTGTACTGATCCTACAGCCAAATAAAACCTCTCGCCACACTGCCTAAGCCAGATTTATATATGAACCCCATATATAATTCTAAGCTTCGCCTTTCTCCTTATTCCCAAGGGCTTTCAAGTCAGAATTCACCATAATCCTTACATTTTGGCTCCCTAAGGATCAATCAAAGGCCTTCAACAAACTCATGCGAAGGCCTGTCCAATGCCATCAGAACAAGGTCGTCTCATGTCTTCCTCATCCCTCTTATTTCTGTCTCAGTATCTTCTCCATGTGTTTTTGTCTGCCCCCCTCTACCTCTCTTACCCTGGGGCATCTGTCCACAGATCTGTCATATTGTGAACAATTTTTTGTTGCACCTTATTTCTTTTCAACATTTAAAAAAAAAAAGCATTATGGATAAGGGAGAGATACTAAAGGCAATTAATGACTGCCTGCTAGATGATGACACTGCAATGGATGAATCAACAAGGCTGAGACTGTTGGAGTTTGGCATCAAACGTGGGGACTAGCAGAGATGGACGTGAGAGGATGCATCCGTGCTACAGGTGCATTAGCATTCATACTCTTGGACATTTGCTGAGGGAGACTGAGTACCTATGGGTTTGCCCAGAGTGCAGTGAGGTCAATTCTGATGAACAAAAAATTTTTTTAAAAAGAGCACTGCTTCATGTCTTTTCTACTGAGCCCAAGATCTAAAGGTATATTTTTTGTTTATCTTATACTGCCAAATATGACCTTGTTCAGCCACTAAATGCATATGCCAACCACTTGAGATGAAAAACCTGTACAAAAATCCAAAAAGCCTGTACACAAGTAAAAAACACCTGTACAATAATCTGGACAAAACCTCTCCAAAAATATGAAAACCTGTACAATAAAATTACAAAATAAGAAAAAAAAACCATACAACGATCATTTAGCTCTTTGAGATAACAAAATATCATGGTGAAGGCCATGCCATCAATCTGTTCCTCTCATGGAGCCGACAGTCATACAGGAGATTTCTTTCTACTGTTTGTTTGCCTTCCCACATGGACATATGTCGACCTGCACGATTTGTTGAACAGATGGTACTTAAATCTGCAGTGGACAGTTCTCACACTGAAAATTGATCTCTTCTTGGTAACAGGTAGGATGGTTCTTTTGTATCTGACTCTGGATGTTTTCTGTGTCATTTTTTTAAAAAGTAATGAGAGAGCTTTATGACAGAAATTGGTGTGGCTATGTCAGGGTGGTCCAACTTATTCTACCCCGAGGGCAACATAAAACAAAAATTTAAAGTTCGCGAGCCATTCATGATAAAAACATTATTTAAAATTAAAGCTCATTGAAAAATTGAAGAAAATCGAAGACTGCGAAATTATAAATAAATTACAATTAAAAATTATCATAAGCATTGAATTTATACTGAAATAACGTTAATTTTATTCTTACCTTCTAATGGGAGGTTTGGGAGGGTCTGGATTTTCTGTAATCAGAGTCTCAATATCAGTTTCAATCAAATGCTTTCGGATGCTGACTGCAGGCAGTAAAACACTGTTTTGCGCCGGATGTTTTGAGTCTTATCTCAAAAGTATTAATTATACCATATAATTAAGGAAATATTTTTTGTATGAGCGTGGGCCACATAACAATTTTACTCAGGCCACATTTGGCTCGCGGGACTGCAGCTGGACCACGCTGGGCTATATGATAGCGAAAAAAGAAGAAGAAGAAACCATTTCAAATCCTGTGGAAACGACAGTCTATTTTCACAAACTTACCCTAGGTGCAAACCTTCTAAACTCGGCCAACCAGTTTGGTATTGTTGAAAGTGGTGCACACACCAAGAAGGGGCCAGCGATGCCCATATAGACCAGATGTGACAGAATGGCCACACACTGAACAGTTTTTCCTAGACCCATCTCATCAGCTAAGATTCCATTTACACCATTATCGTAACGAACCTGCGGAGGAAAAATGTACAAAAAATAAGACATGGCATATGAGGCTGATAAGCTCTGCTGTTAACAAACTGCCTTCAGCTGAAAAATAAATGGTGTGAGGTTATTTCATGACACGCCACATATAACTGTCCTGTTACACTCCAAATGGAGCTGGGATAAATATTGCGCCACATATAACTGTCCTGTTACACTCCAACTGAGTTGAAGTCATGAGCTCCAGTTTCTCCAGCTTGGCTTGCATTTAAAGGATCGCCATATCTAGTCTCAAGCTAGGTGTAAGAAGCGCGTGGCATACTATGCATTCCCTACCATCCAAGTGGGCTCTCCAACTATGCAGAGCTAAAATACTGTGCTCTGGTTCTCAGTTCTCCCAAGGAATTGTCATGTCCTGCATGGAGCCACTTCTCAGCTCCCCCCTGCCTATCACAGGGTATATTGAGATCCCCTTGCATGCAGTCAACCAGGTCAAAGCCCAAGAATTACGTCTGGGGTTCAAGAGACTTCTCCACGCTTAGCGGGCAATGCTGGGTTCTCAACAAGTTTCACCACAGGGGGAATCCCTGGAAGTGTGTGGTTGATTGCAAGAGTCAATGAGGGTGTAATTAGCCTCACAGACAGAGGTTCACTTCCACATATGTATACTGTAGCATATATAGCTGGTGATCATTTAAGGATGACTCCAGATATGCCTCCATGCATCCTATGTGTTGTTAATGTGATAGGGTAGGCGAAGGTTTGTGTTGTGAACTGTGGTGAGATATGTAATCTACGTTATTGCCCCGTGGCCAATCCACACTCGCACCAGACCCGTACACTATTAAGACTCTTGATTTTAAGGCAAAGGTTGTATTTAATGAGGGTTTACAACCCACTCAGTGACATAAACCAACAAAGCAAACAAACAAATGAACAAATACCCAGCCAGTGCTCATGTGCTAATGTGTTCACATGCCTTCGCAGGCTCTTCTGCCTTTTTACGTTTTCTACAGGTAAGCAATCAACAGAATTCCTTTCCCCCTTACGCCAGGCTCTGAGCCGGACGTTTTATAACCTGCGATAACCAAATCACTCAGGGTGTAGGAATATCGGGCATTTCTGGCCTCCTGCCTGGCGATGTAGGCTCGCGTAGGGGTTGATGTAGATTTGTGAATGACTACTTTGGTAAACCCAAGACACGAATTGAGGAGACTGGCACTTTTCTGGACCATCACATTTCTCCTTCTGAACATGTTGTGGTCCCCACAACCTGCTCTCCACCATTGGCCCTGCATTTGGTTCTTTCCGAGAAGCAAGCCTTGGGGCTCAGTTCATGCAGGATGTACCAGCCCGGCTGGGAGCCCACTTGGTTGTCTTGTTCCTCGCTAGGCTTTTCGAGCTGGCAGGTGCTGTGGGAAGACCCAATGATGGATCTCCTTGGCCAAGCTCTGCGTCTCTCTCTTCAATTCACCTTACTTCGTGGGCTGTCACTCTCATTCTCGGCTCTTTGTTTCCTGCTGTCCTTATCACATCAAGGTGCTTCCTGCAATTCTATTGAAATAGTGGTGGAAAACTCAAATTATGTGATACTTTACAGAATAATCACTTCACTTTAAAGAAGATCGTGTTCCTTATTGTATGCAGTTTATGACTAAATTGAATTAAGTAGGCCAGCTTGTGGGTTTTTACTGGGAACACGGAAAAAGGCCTTTATCTCACAGTAGAGCTGAAATTTCCCAAGTTCAAAAATTATTTATTTTTCTCCTTGCACCACCTAGAGATCTACAAAATCATCCTCTGCGATCTATTGGTAGAACACATTCAACTGGTTGCTGGCCCCCTGTCTAAACCAATAATTATGGAAATCAATATGGCTCTAAAAGAAAGTCATGCGTTAACAGCATAGATAATGTATGGTAAATTAATGAATACCAGAAATACCTTCAGCCAATTGTACCCCTCCACCTGATAAGGCCTCAATATTCCACCTTCCATGAGTGTGGGTTGGAAAAATGAGATCATGTCACTACCGATGACCAATCTTTCATCCCCTTCATCCTGGAGAATTGACATACCAAAAAGAGCTTACTGTAAATGACACACAAAGGCAGTATTAAAATGCTGTTAAGTTTCAGTTATACCAAGTTGATAGCTAATCAGTTAAAAATGTCCCAAGTTGACAGCCAATAAGCTATACCAAGCTGAATAACAATAAGTTAAAGCTATACCACGTTAAAAGCTAATAAGTTCAAGCTGTACCTATTTGACAGTCAATAAGTTCAAGCTGTACCAAGTTGATAGCCAATATGTTCAAGCTGTACCAAGCTAAAAGCCAATCACTTAAAGCTGTACCAAGCTGATAGCTAATAAGTTAAAGCTGTACTAAGTTAATAGCCAATAAGTTAAAAATGTCCCAAGTTGACAGAACATAAGCTGTACCAAGCTGAATACCAATAAGTTAAAGCTGTACCAAGTTAAAAGCTAATAAGTTAAAGCTGTATCTAATTAAAGCTAATAAGTTAAAGCTGTACCAAGTCGATAACCAATATGTTCAAGCTGTACCAAGATGACAGTCAATAAGTTAAAGCTGTACCAAGTTGACAGTCAATAAGTTGAAACTGTACCAAGTTGATAGCCTATATGTTCAAGCTGTACCAAGTTGACAGTCAATAAGTTCAAGCTGTACCAAGTTGACAGTCAATAAGTTGAAACTGTATCAAGTTGATAGCCTATATGTTCAAGCTGTACCGAGTTGACAGTCAATAAGTTCAAGCTGTACCAAGTTGATAGCCAATATGTTCAAGCTGTACGAAGTTAACAGCCAATCAGTTAAAGCTGTACCAAGTTGACAGTTAATAAGTTGAAACTGTACCAAGTTGATAGCCTATATGTTCAAGCTGTACCAAGTTGACAGTCAATAAGTTAAAATTGTACCAAGCTGACAGCCAATAAGCTGTTTAAACTTAATACCAGTAAGTCAAAGCTGTACCAAGCTGACATCATTCATCATAATTTTCCTTTTTGCTCCTTACGAAGCATGAAACCACCCTTGCAGCTTGTCCCCTTACAGCAAGCCTGCAACAAGCATTCACATGCTCTTGTAGTAGTTGTTTCTATAGCAATTTGTTTTACATGATGATGTTGCCAGCCACATACACAACCTCATAAGTCATGTTTTACAACATGCCTGAGGCAGCAGAAGTCCTCTCTTTCTTTGTCTCATCAGAGACCCCTGGGAACCAAACGGGGCACCAAGCTGACAACCAAATAGTTAAAGCTGTGACAATTTCTAAGCCAAAGCAACATTTACCTAAACAACTGATATACCTCTTCCAAGAAACATGTTTTGTATGCAAATTAAAATGTTCAACTCACAAACTGCAAAATGCTAATTGTTATTGTTATAAAGATTTGACATCATTGCACTCCGGGCAGACCTATAGGTGCTCAGTCTCCATCAGCATATGTCGAAGAGTGTGAATGCTAACTATTCCTGTAGCTTGCTGGTTGTAAACATGACGGATGCATCCTCTCATACGTCCATCTCTACTAGCCTTACATTTAATGCCAAATTCCAACAGTCTTAACCTTGATGATTCATCTATTGCAGTGTCATTCTCTAACAGGCGATCATTAATTGTTCTCAGTATATCTCCCTTATCCATATCTAGTGTCCCCACTAAGGGTGGTCTTGATGCTAGTCTGTCAGCTCTTTCATTACCACATACCCTAGCATGACCAGGACAGTATATCCACACCAGCTCTTGTAGACTGGAAGCTTCTATGAATGTTTTCCATTCATGCAAGTTGATAGCCAACATGTTCAAGCTGTACAACAAAATATGTTCAAGCAAAATGCAAGATTTCTTACCTGTGCATTATTAGACTCCACAGTCTCAGCTGTACATATTCCCACCTCTCTTTTCTCCTTTTGTTCCTGATCATTCTGCACCTCTTTTGACTTCTCTTGCTCCACCGCTGCTACAGGTTTTTCAGCCACTTGCTCTCTTGTGTCATTCTGTTCTTGTAATGTTTTCAACTTATTCTTCAGCATCCTCTCTTTTTTTTCATCATTCTCCTCCTGCTTCTTGATGCGATTCACCAAGTATTCCATGTACACCGTGCTCTTGTTGAGCAGACACTTGAGCTTCTCATACCTTTTCTTTTGAGTCTGATCAGACATTCCATTTAGGAGCTGAAATGATATAGATAATTGGCACACATTTAAACTTATCACTGCAATCTCAGTCAAACAGCACGTGTCACTTCTGCAGATGGAAAAGAAGAGCTTGAAGCCATAACTGCAGCTGGCTCTCTTACAGGAAGCCTGTGTCAAAGAGCATGCGTCTGCAGCGTTTGTGTTTGTAGCAATTTGTTTTACATGATGCTGGCCAGCCCGCCCCTCGCGCCCCCCCTCCACCCCCCCCCCCCCCCCCCACCCCCCCCCCCCCCCCCCCCCCCCCCCCCCCCCCCCCCCCCCCCCCGCCCCCCCCCCCCCCCCACCCCCCCCCCCCCCCCCCCCCCCCTAAACTCATATTAGCTGCCTTGTACGACATACCTGAGGGAGCAGTAGTCATATCCTCTAAGATCCCCGGGAACTCCATGCTCCATATGGAGCGAACAAATAAATTAAAAGATGATGATGATGAATATGAGAAAAGCTTATATAGTTTTGTTTAAACATTCTCTGTAATATTCTGTTTTATTACACAGAACATGTATGCCATGATGTGAGAAAATCAGGCAACATGTCAGTGATCTCAGACAGTGGTATCAAAAGAAAGGATATAAAGGTTTTGTTGATGATATATTTTTTTTTATATGTGAAAGTTTGGCAAGCACATTTTGTGCGTTTGAAAATAATTTGTCTGACACATCAAAATCTAAGTAAACTGGATTCAAATTTTCTTCATCAGATCTCTGACGAGGTTATTGCTTTTAGCCCAAGCACAAGACCTATTAGGTGTTTCTTATTTATAGAATATCCAGTTCCACCCACATTTGGGTAATAATTGGGGTATATTCTTCATTCAATTATTTCCCTTTCTGCACCCTGTGCAGCATGAAACCATGACTACAGCTGGCCTGACAACAAACATTCAGGTGCTCTTGCAGCAGTGGTTTTGGTAACAGGTTGTTTTACATGATGATGTTGCCAGCCTCATGTACAACCTCATTTTAGTTGCCCTTTACAGCATGATGAAGCAGTAACCTTACTTACTTACTTGGTCGTTCCCCTTCTACCGTGAGGTGTAGAGGTTTGGAAGAGAGAGCGCCAGACTATCCTATTGGCTGTCTTCCTCCTGGCCTGGTTCCATTCTAGTCCTCGGTCCTTCAAAGATTGTCTAATGTTGTCCTCCCAGCGAACTCTGGGTCGTCCTGGGAGACTGGATCCCTGGCTCTTTGTTTCCCATGCTTGTCGTGGTAGCCGATCTTCTCCCATTCTGCAGACATGGCCAAACCATCTTAGTTGGGACTGTTCTACTTGGGTCTGCAGGGGGTGGGATTTTAGGCCTTGATGTATCGTCTGGTTGCGGACCATGTCGCTTCTTGTTACTTCAACCACCTTCCTCAGATACCTCATTTCTGAGGTTTGGATCTGGCTTTTGTGGGTTGTAGTCATTGCACATGACTCGCATCCATATGTCAAGACTGGGACATAGGTGGAGCGGTATACAGCCATCTTTGTTTTCTTACCAACCTCTCTTGCTGAGGAATCCTCGATTTATGGCCTGAAAAAGTCTCCCAGCTGCAGCTTTTCGAGTGGCCAACTCTTCTTTGATGCCTACCTTTCGGTCTATAATAGCTCAGAGATATTTAAAGTGATCGACCTGCTCCAGGACCTGTTCTCCCAGCTTAATCTGATGTCTTCTTTCTTCTCGTGATATCACCATGGATTTTGTTTTAGAGCTGCTTATGACTATCCCTCTCTTCTCCAGCTCTTCCTTCTATACTTGCAGGTTGGATTGGAGATGTGCCTCTGATTTAGCAATCAGGGCAACATCATCAGCAAATGCCAGCTCTGAAATACATACCTGTCTCATCTTCCAGTATCCCACTGAATACTTTCTTGTTCTCTCCTTACATGCCTTGATAACATCGTCCATGAGGAGTATGAAAAGATAAGGTGACAGGATATCACCTTGTCTTAAACCAGCGGTGGTCCTGAACTCTGACTTATGGTTTGCTGTCCTCACATAATTTCTGCAAGACTTGTAGACGCTCTGTATAGCATGAATCAGAGATACTGGAATGTTCTTCCTTGCCAAACAGTCCCCAAGTTTGCTCCAGGGGACCCTGTCAAACGCCTTTTCCAGATCTATGAAACAAAGATGGATCTCACTCTTATACTCAAGAGCCTTTTACCTCAGCTGTCTGAGTGTGAAGATTAGGTCTCGAGTACTTCGGTTTGCTCGGAATCCACACTGGACCTCATCCAATTGTGGCTCAGCTAGGCGTCGGAGCCTCTGCTCTAGGATTCTAGAGTAGATTTTAGCAGGGACACTGAGACGTGATATGCCTCTATGGTTTCCACATTGTCGATTGTCACCCTTTTTGAAAATTGGGGTTATGATGGCAATCTCCCAATCCTTTGGTATGGTCTTGTTGCACCACGCTGCCTGTAGGACCCTTAAGAGTAATAGGCCGTCTGATGCTCCCATGTACTTAACCATTTCTGGTGTTATACCATCATGCCCTGCTGCTTTGCCCATCTTGATTTTCTCCAGTGCTGCCTTCAGTTCTTCCATCTTTATGTCATCTTCATCACCATTGGTTTCCTCTTCTGTGCTAGTGGTTATCATTTCTGATGCTTGACCTTGCTCACCATCAAGGAGTTCTGAGAAATATTCTTTCCATCTTTCCATTACTTCCTTCGGGGCAGTAAGCAATTTGCCTTGCTTGTCCTTTATAAATTTGAGAGGGCATTGTTTTTCCTTCCTCATGTTCTTTAGGGTCTTATAGAACAATTTCTGGTTTTCTTGCGCATCTTTTTCTAGCTTTTCTCCAAATTCTTCCCAGGACTTCTGTTTTGCTGCTAGCACCTTGTTCTTTGCTTCTGTTCTGAGTATCACATATTCTCTATATTTCTCTATTTGTCCTGCTGTGTTTTTAGCTCATAAGTATTGTTTCCATGCCATTTTCTTCTCTCTTATTTTCTCTTTGACTTCCTCTGTCCATCAAGGTGTCCTCTTTCTCTTGTTTCCAAGTCGGAATTCACCACATGCTTCTGCAGTAGCTGTCTTTATGATGTCCTTGAATTTAAGCCAGAGGGTTTCCAAGTCATCAGGTTGTTGTTCTGTGTTTCTCACCGCTGTAGCAATAAGCCCCTGATATCTGGTCTTAATTTCTGGCTCTCTCAGCTTGTAGGTTTAATGCTCATTTCTCCCGTTTGTTTACTTGGTTTCTTGCGTGATGTTGGGCAGTTCCTAGGCTGAGCAACTCTTTCAGTTGTTCTTTTGATTGTAAGAAGGTAGTGATCACTTCCAATCTCTGGCCCCCTCCAGACTCTAGCATCCCAGACATATTTGAATGAGCCCCTCCTAACAATGGCATAGTCGATCACTGACTTCTCATTCTTTGTTGGTTCACATCTAGTGTATGCATGTATGCGCTTATGGGGGAACTTTGTGTTTGTAATGATCAGATTCTGCTCACTGCAGAATCTAAGGAGTCGCTTTCCATTGTCATTGAGAGTATCTTCTCCATATCTTCCGATAACTCCACCCCATCTAGCATGGTCATTTCCAACTCTGGCAATGAAATCTCTGAGCATGATAATTTCATCTAGGCAGTCATCCACTGTCCTTTGAAGCAGCTCGAAGAATTCCTCCTTGAAGCAGTAACCTATTCCTTCTTGATCTTCTCAGAGACTGCCAGGAACTAAGATTTGGGTACATATTGTTCTTTATTCCACACAGTACAAATATATTTAATGTTTTTTTTTTTTTGTTTCTTCCAGGCTGCAATTTTTGGCGTAATGTTCTTATTGTGTTTCATGATGTCTGTACAGTTTCTGGAGTACTCCTTTCCCTGGTTTTTAATTTTCCTCACTTTACACTGTAGCACTGAGGGACTTATGAGCTTCCGTATGTGTGTTTCTCACCCATGCACAAGAAGATGTTGTTTTCCTCATGCATATTCAACCCCTTGTGGGTTACACTTGTAGAATTTAGTGTTGTTCATTCTATATCAATTGATCAATATGCTTCAGCTCCCCAAGAAGCACAGGTCATCAACAAACACCTGTCCCATGCTCAAGGTATTTATACTATGGGCGTTCAGAAAGTAATGCACCACATCGTTTTTCTCAGCTAACAATGAAGATAGAAGCATGAAATTTTGCACACTTCAAATATGGCATGTGCCAATTGTGTGCACCAAATTGCACTGCAACCGGCCAAATAATACGGCTGCCCTAAACCGCTGAAATGGAGCGTGTTAGCAACTTGCGTTATAAGCAGCGAATTGTGATAGAATTTCTCGTTGCAGAGAAGGAAACTGTTGTGAACATTCACAAGCATCTATGTGATGTGTATGGAAGTTTTGCAGTCGACAGGAGTACAGTCAGTCACTGGGTTCAGAGAATCAAAGAATCAGGAAGTGGAGATACGGAGCTGCTTGATCGGCCATGCTGTGGTCGTCCTGCCACAGCCACCAATGCAGAAATGTTGAAATGCGCTGAGGGCATTATTCTTACTGATAGGCGAATCACTACTCAACAATTGGCCTTACAGCTGTCAGTCAGCATTGGTGTCACGAAGTGGATTTAGGACTAGAGGCTGCCTACATATAGTGACAAGACTCTAGTGGAAGGAAAGACTAAGAAGATAGATTTCAGAAGAAAAAATGACAGTGACTGTGGGAGATGAGGCTATTGGCGTCAAGGGTCGAGAACCTAAATTGACTCTCCCTTGCCACTAGGTGACGTAATGTTTTGCGATAACCTCACTACCTCTAACTACCAAGACTGGGATAAGGTTTAAGTAACTTAACACCACAGACACCACTATACAGACAACATAAAGGTTGAAGTAAGTGACTGATCCAGCCTATAATTTACAATAGATTTTATTTACACCACAAAATTCATGTAACATATTACAAATAGGATAAAATTTTGTGTTCACACACCTGGAAAAAGAACACACTAATCAATTAATGTGATTTGGTAAGTTACCCCACAAATCGCCCTCACCCTCAAACCTGAAAATAAGAAAGGTAAGAAATACATCAACTTGTGAAGTGGGATCTCTAACATTTAGATCCGCCTTACTCTGAATCTACTAAATATCATGTAACCACAATCTAACTTCTACTGTCCGTCTGTCTGCAGACGCGTTCTCCTAAACCAATGACGTGGCCACCCAGCTTCTCTGTAGGCTAACTACCCTTCTATGCTAACACAGTGTCCACAAAAGAACTCTTCTATCATCTCCTACCCAACTTGACGATGAATTGCTAAGTTCTATTTCTGTTCAGTGTCTGTCTGACACTCCTAGTTTCTACTGAGAAAAACTCCTCCACTACTCTCCTTCTCTCTCTCTATCTCTGGTGCAGTTAAGAGGGATGGTAACCCTTTCCCCTCTTCTCCGCCTGTTGTAGCTGCTGACTTGCTTGGTAAACTAAATTCGGGACGTGGTCTATTTCTGCTTCCAAATAGACAAATTTTTTTCTTTGCAGTAGCCCGGATACCCCTCTCTTGGGTTCAGGGCTGTCGGGATTATTATGCCCGAAATTCACGACACTTTTTAGGCCCTGCGCCTAGGATCAGTGTGTGCTTAATATGAGCGTAAATAGCTCCGAATTTGGTAAGAACATCTGTTTCTGCTGAAGAAGTCTGTGCTTCCAGCTCCCCGCTCTCTCTCGGATACAAAGACTTTTGCACCAGTGACCACCCTGTCACCACTCCACTTTCTTTTCTGGCTCTGCTGACTCTTCTTCGCCTGAGAAGACCAGCGAACTTCTAGCCAGCTGAAGGACTACTGAGCCCTAGCTGCCACGCCTGGAAAATATCTGCTGTGGACAAAACAATAACAAATATATATCGCACAACAAATTCCCATATCCTTAACACTTAACTCCCTTAACTCTCAATCTTTAACACTAAAATCCCAACTCTTCAACCACTTAAGTCTCAAATCTCTAACACTTAAGTTTCAAATCTTTAACACCTAACTCTCAATCTTCCATACAGCTCCCATGCTCTAGTATCGCTTCAGCGATTAGTAAACATGCCTACCCCCACCCGTCATAACATTGCCACTACTGAATGAATGAGTTGCCGGTAAAATTCCTGGCCCTACTATTAAACAATGATCGAGGTGTTACCTCGCTAAACCACATTACAATAGACTTCACCCGAGACAATAATCTCCCATCTCCATGAATTCACCCTTATAAACATATGTCTATTTGATAAGGACTAATTAAAAATCCCAACTAGACCCGTAACTGCTGACTTCAAAATGTAGGTTTTACCCACACAGAGAAAATTACACAATTTCCCATGCTCTAACATTTAAAGTCACTCGTTCTATTACCACAGCGTTACCCAAATTAGTCTGCTGGTAATTTACACACACTTAAAGAACAATTAAATACACACACAAATACCTAGCGTATTTACTCTGCCAACATTATAAATCAAATATTGGGAAATCTTCACCCACGTGTCGGGAATATTATTTACACCCGATTCTGATAAAGATATACATAGTTAGATCTCCAAAGGAACTGATCTCCCCTCTCCTTCCGTTATCAGATTCACCCCTCTAAAAAAGATACACTGCACATGCTCAGGTAGCCCCTTTTTTCAAATCCTCGAAAATCACAATGAAATTACGTGCATCGTATCTCAAAATTTGGATATTTAGCATCTCAAATCTTTAAGCTTTCCTTATCTCACAAAAAGAGTGAATGCACTCTGATAATTATTTATATAAGAGGGTAACTCATGGCATGTCCGTTACGAACTAAAATTAATTTCACAAGCGTGTTTTTTTTTCCGCTGCACCATTTAAAATTCACAAATCCAGGAAAAATAAATACCTCTGTCTTCTGACAATAACAGTAATACTCCAATTTATACAAACAGCTACTCTGAGGAAACTGTCAAAATTCCCTACTACCTTTTCCCCAAATACCTAATTGCGCTGTCAGTTATTCAATTAAAAATTTAGCATTGATGGCTCTACTTCTATGAATTAACTTTAACTCCTAGAAACAAACTCTGCAAAAATCTTATAACTATTAAAGCTTAATTAACTGCATATTTACCAGCAACGAATTTCTCTCGAAAGAGCAAATCGGCTCTGTATATACAATACAGGCAGTTCTTTCCAAGGCGTCGAAGTTCTAAAATCTGAGAGACTTCTGCCAGGGAAACAAGCTTATTTATTACCCGAGCCCCGAGACCACGCGTGAGTCATAGCTTGGCTTTGTTTCTTAAGCGGGTCAATCTCTGGAAAAATTCCATTGCTATTCCGATCCACGCGCTTAATCTCCCCCCTACCCCCAACTGATGCGTTGCGTAGAGGCGGGTTCGTGAACTTTCCCCGTCTGAATTTTTACCCTTACTAATAATTACGGCGCGTTCACTGAGAAGAACCAAAAATGCTCTGCCATTATGTTTACACTATAAATTCCTACATGAACGAATTCCTTCCTGAAAAAGAAACCCTGGGGTGAGTCTAAAAATTCAAACTACCATCTCTTCTAGAAACCGTAATACTTAATCTACGCAAAAAGTCCAAACACCCTGATACTACAAAGAGAAACGAAAAAAACGAATAAGATAAAAATCCCACCGTAATCTTTCCCTTAAAAAGGTAAATAAATGCTAGGAAACGAAACTTGGGGCCTGTTGTAAATGCAATCACATTAACTCCTCACAATTGGTAGTGCAAATGCAGTTATAAAAACTCTAGGATTTTCTAAGGTTTGCGCAAGATGGGTTCCTCGAAGTCTCACAAATGACCACCGATTGCAAAGGAAAGCAATTTCTTCTGAATTTTTGGAGCGTTTCAATGCTGATGGAGAGAACTTTTTGGCTAAGATCGTTACAGGTGACGAAACCTGGGTACATCATTTTTAACCTGAGACAAAAAGACAGTCAATGGAGTGGCATCATTCGCAATCACCACGAAGAAAGAAACTCAAGACAATTCCTTCAGCTGGAAAGGTCATGATCACTGTCTTTTGGGACATTAAAGGTGTGATTCTTGTGGACGTTATGCCAAGGGGAGAGACAATCAATTCGCAAGCTTACATTAAGACATTGAAAAAACTCAATCAACGTTTTAGCAGAGTTCGGCCGCACAAGAATCCAGCAGACCTGCTTCTCCTTCACGACAATGCGCGACCTCACACAAGTCTGGCAACACGGGAAGCAATCACCAAATTGGGTTGGACTGTACTACCCCATCCACCCTATAGTCCCGATTTGGCACCCTCTGATTTTCATCTGTTTGGTCCACTTAAAGATGCACTCCATGGGACAAGGTTTGAAGATGATGAAGGAGTGATTCATGCAGTGAAGAAATGGCTACATGATCAAGACAAAATCTGGTACGGGCTAGGAATACATGCACTTGTTTCGTGCTGGCATAAAGCCGTACAAGTTGATGGGGATTATGTTGAATAATACCGATTGTTACGGTGTTATTTTAAATGACGGCGTCTGCTGGGGTTTACCCATGCGCAACATTTAGGGGTCATTAATATTTATAGAATATGTCGATATTTTACGGTATAGTGAACGCGAAATATATGCGGAGATTATGACGCATTCGCGTTGGGAAGGTCACGCCGGGTGACTTGGTTACAGGGCCTTTGTTACGCTATCCGTCAAGCAAGAAGGTCGTGTCTTGTATTTCTTCCAAGGAAATAAGGCTGAGTATATAGCCTATATTATATAGATGAATCGATGTAGACTTCAGGGTCAGTTCGGAAATTAATCTAAGCATGAGATTAATTAAATTAAACTAATAATGGAAGGAGAATCGTATTATGATTCAAATTGTAGATGTCAAGAACTCATGTGCTCATTTCTGGCTGTTGACTACAACAGCGCACTGTTGCTGTCATTTTCGACGGAGTCATCTGTCAAGTTATTTGCCTATGTTTTATCATAAGTATAATTGTGTCTTTACCTGCGATGTCAGGTTGATTAGGGGTTGTCTTCCCTTGTGTATTCATTCATTGTGTTTTGACCTTTAGGGTCAAAGGTTGACAGTTCGGGCGTAGGCCTATGGGAAGGTTTTTTAAGCGGGAGAGAGTTATACTTCCGGCAAGCCGGGAAGGTCCTGTTTTTCTGAAGGGACCAAGAGTCCATTGTTTTTTCGGGGAGAATCTTCGAAGTAACTGCTATGGCAGTTTTCCCCAGTGAATCTCTGTGCGTCGGGATGACGACAGAATTCCTTGTTATGTTCTGAGGATTCATTTTCCAGGTAATACCGACCTTTATGCATTATTACGCTTTTCGGTGGCAGAACATGTAAAAGGATTACTTAGTGTGAACTGCAGCTCACCGATCCTATATATTACAGAACTTATATTTTGTGCTCGAGGTAGCCATCCAAGACTGGTAGTCTTTATATTGTCCAGAAATCCAGTGACGAAGATATATTGTGGGAACCGCAGATTGGCGGGATTTATGTCTACAATAAGCATTACTGCAGGGTTGATGATAACCTATTTAACAGAAGTACACAGCCGGCCAATCTTCTCTTCATTTTTTTTATTAATTACGTGACATCATTTTTTCTCATCCTCAATGCATGATTGCAAAGTCCCGGGAAGTGTCACTTGCGGAAATTCTCCTAGCGTTCGGTATTTTCTCCTCGCGTTTAATGCTATTTTTAGATACGACGTCATTGTTGACCAATGACCTCGGTAGCTAGGAACCCATTTTAATTTAGAACTGCTTGAACTTGGGAGAACCAGTTTAGGCCACTTAGGAAAACATCACGTGACTTTTAACATTATTGATTGGAGCGTCTAAACGAGGCTAAGATCACATGATGCACGCTACGGATCACGTGTCCAAGCGGAAATGTCCCGCTAAAAGTGCGCCAACACGAGCATTCTTCACTTGCCCAGGAACCCTTGAGACAGCTAGGTCTAACCCAGATATCGGCGAATTCTCGCATTAAAAGCACTGAAGCCACGTGCCTAAATTGCGGGTTAGCGTCCATCTTTGAGTAGTCTATGGTGGAGCCTTGCACGACAGTCCAATCTCAGCGCAGAATACGGAGTCGAGCACAGAGAAGGCAAATCCGAACCATTCAAGACCTACCGGGGGCAACGTCAGGAGACCGGAGAACTAACCTCACTTCACTATCAGCCAGGGGCTGAAAAGCTAAGTCCACGAAAAAGGAAACTCACCTAATCAATGCCACAAAATTTCGTCATCCATGATGAAACACACTTGAATTGTGAGACACATAATACATACAGCAGACACTAATTCCATCGACAATACTATCATTCACCATCTATTCATTTTATTGCAATAAACCAATTGGGTGTATATACTGTACCCCACGCTTTGTTCCTTCCATTAGATGTTGAATATTGTCTATGTTTATCTTCCTTTATAAGGGAGGGGGGGCTCGTAAAATATAATATAAATTAAAGAATAATAATAATAGATAACTGAGAAGGGGACGACGGTAGCGAGAGACCAAATATCTCCTTACAATCTTTTCCAGACCTGTCGAGTTAGGAGAATTTACCCTCTTCGTCACCCTTCGGAAGTGGGAAAACCCAGCAGGGATTCCTTGAGCCAAATCTTCCACATCAGATCTATTATTTCCTCTAAATAATTCTCTTATCCTTTAAACGCTACGTGACACTGGTGTCTCGGTCCGGGATTTGAACTTATGTATTTTATCATACCTCTGGGATAGTATCATTCATTCAGTCATTACAGTATACCATTTTAACACATGTATTTTCACACAGGAGCTCTAGAAAGACAGAAAACATTTTTTCTAGAAATTCAGGCATTGATTGGTGAATCCCTTTATATATGTTGTGTTTAATTAAGTTAGTTCTTGATTTTGTATTTCATTGAATTACAGACCTTAAGTCTCCATAACTGTAGTAATTTCATTCTACAGCAGTCTGATAAATAATTAGTATTTACTTGTTGTTAGAAATACTATTGGAAGGTAGCACTAGCTTACTCAGTGTGGACTTTAACTGCAAAAGATGGCTGAAATAGTTAAGCTTAAGGCAGCACTAGGGGAGGCCGGTCGAGATCTAGGTTATAGTGGGGTGGACCTTGCAAATTATGTCAGTGTCGAGACTGATAAGTATTACGCTCGAGAAACAGCGAAAGCTGAAAGAGAAGAGCGAATAAAGTTAGCAGAAATAGATGAGAGGATAAAAGCTGTAGACGCTAGGGAAAGAAGCGAGAGAGATGAACGCGAGCATGCATTGAAGATGAAGCAGTTAGAGATGCAGGGACAAGCTCAAAGAGTTGAACCGGTAGCCGGTGCGATCGCATCTACCTCCTCAGGCAACCTATCGCCACGGTCAGATGATATGCCCTCCTTGCACGCAGGGGGCACCGGACCTTTGCCATCCTCACTCATGTCAACTTTGGGACCCTTGACGTTTCCATTCGAAGCTTTCTCGGAACAAGCCGACTCGATCGATAGGTATCTGGACAAATTTGAGAAGTTTGCCACCACGTTTGGTTTGGAGAAGAGCAAGTGGAACCTGAAACTGTCGCAAGGGCTTAGAGGAACCGCTTATGACGTGTATAGCAAGCCTCCTCCAGGTTTACAGGATGACTATGACTCTCTGAAAAAGGCACTCCTGATCCGTTATGAGCTACATGCTGATGCCTATAGGAAGAGGTTCCGTAACTCTAGTTGGGAAGTCAGAGAGAACTTTGCTCAATTTGCTGCTAGACTGGATTCGTACGTGGAAAAGTGGGGTGCCCTAGGGAATTTTTCTCATGATTGGGAAGGTCTGAAGGAGATGGTCGTTATTGAACAACTGAAGGACACCATGACTTCCGACATGAGAAGATTTCTGACAGAGAATGGGGCCAGCACTTTAGAATCCATCGTCCCGTTGGCGGAACGTTATCAGGCAGCGCTAACGGAGAATGACCCACCCCGACGGAACCAACCGGAAGAATTATCGAGGCCGACACCTCAGACACACTTGGACCCCCAAATGAATCTACCTTACCACCACTTCAAAAAGCATGACAAGCCAGACTACAAGACTACTCAGAGATCCGCTTTCCAGCCTCAGAGGCGGGGAGAAAAGTGGTGTAAGACGTGCAAAATGAGCAACCACAATACTGCCGAGTGCAGAAGGAAAAGCCCTCCACATCAGGTTGCATGTTTGCAGGTGAGGGCTGTTGACAGGAAGGAACTGACAGTGAGTCAGAATAGCCTCCATCACCCATCTATACAGGAGACAGTGACCGTGAATGGCAACCAAGTCATCGGGATGTATGACACAGGTTTGTCTTATGACGCGGTCGTTTCTTCATCTCTGGTGCACCCCGAACAACTCACCACAGAAACAGTGGATATCCAGGGGCCACTCAAGGGAGCATTACCCTTAAATTTGCCCATAGCGAAGATTCAGGTCAGTTGTCGCTATGTGGAAGGGGAAATCAATGCTGCAGTTTTAGAGGATCCTTTCTACCCCCTGATGTTAGGGCGTAGATATGTCTTTTTAGGAGAACCAGTAAAGCCTGTGGTTATGGCTGCCGTCCAGACCAGGTCTGACTCCAAACGCATAGAGAGGGACTCTAAGTTAGAAATTCATCCGAATAAGATGAAAAGGGCTCAAGCAGCTGATAGCACATTGGGGCCTTGCTTTGGCAAATTGAAAAACTCACATAACCCTCGAAGAAAGGGTGACTTTTATAGGGAACATGGACTCTTGCACAGGAAAGCTGGCAGAGGGCTAAAAAGTCATGGACAGATTGTGGTGCCATCCATATATAGAAATAAAGTTATGGAATGGGGGCACGGTGCTACTTTGAGTGAACACCTGGGTAATGGTGCCACAAATCAAAGGATAGCCACCCGGTATTATTGGCCCGGCATCACAGAAGACATAGCTCGATATGTGAAGTCCTGTTCAGAGTGTAACCAGGTAACCTCAATACATAGGGTAGACCAGTTACAGGACCTAGGGAAGCATTGCTGCAGACGTAGGCATCCAAAGAAAACCAGGAAAAAAAACCAGAATACATACCTGGGAAGAACAACGTAGGGGCAGATTTTTTGAGCAGACATCCGGACGCAACCTAGGAGATATGAGAAACTGAAAAAGAAGAGGAAGACAGGACCAGTGGAGTTGGACGGAACGTCAAACTTGAGGAGGGGCTTGTGTGACGACTTGGCCAATCTTCTCTTCATTTTTTTTATTAATTACGTGACATCATTTTTTCTCATCCTCAATGCATGATTGCAAAGTCCCGGGAAGTGTCACTTGCGGAAATTCTCCTAGCGTTCGGTATTTTCTCCTCGCGTTTAATGCTATTTTTAGATACGACGTCATTGTTGACCAATGACCTCGGTAGCTAGGAACCCACTTTAATTTAGAACTGCTTGAACTTGGGAGAACCAGTTTAGGCCACTTAGGAAAACATCACGTGACTTTTAACATTATTGATTGGAGCGTCTAAACGAGGCTAATGTCACATGATGCACACTACGGATCACGTGTCCAAGCGGAAATGTCCCGCTAAAAGTGCGCCAACACGAGCATTCTTCACTTGCCCCGGAAACCTCGAGAAAGCTAGACCTAACCCAGATATCGGCGAATTCTCGCATTAAAAGCACTGAAGCCACGTGCCTAAATTGCGGGTTAGCGTCCATCTTTGAGTAGTCTATGGTGGAGCCTTGCACGACAGTCCAATCTCAGCGCAGAATACGGAGTCGAGCACAGAGAAGACAAATCCGAACCATTCAAGACCTACCGGGGGCAACGTCAGGAGACCGGAGAACTAACCTCACTTCACTATCAGCCAGGGGCTGAAAAGCTAAGTCCACGAAAAAGGAAACTCACCTAATCAATGCCACAAAATTTCGTCATCCATGATGAAACACACTTGAATTGTGAGACACATAATACATACAGCAGACACTAATTCCATCGACAATACTATCATTCACCATCTATTCATTTTATTGCAATAAACCAATTGGGTGTATATACTGTACCCCACGCTTTGTTCCTTCCATTAGATGTTGAATATTGTCTATGTTTATCTTCCTTTATAAGGGAGGGGGGGCTCGTAAAATATAATATAAATTAAAGAATAATAATAATAGATAACTGAGAAGGGGACGACGGTAGCGAGAGACCAAATATCTCCTTACAATCTTTTCCAGACCTGTCGAGTTAGGAGAATTTACCCTCTTCGTCACCCTTCGGAAGTGGGAAAACCCAGCAGGGATTCCTTGAGCCAAATCTTCCACATCAGATCTATTATTTCCTCTAAATAATTCTCTTATCCTTTAAACGCTACGTGACACACCTATGTGTCAAAGTGACTAAGGCATCTGACGCGTTTAGTCAGAGATGCCAAGGGCGACGCTACGAACTGTCATTATTGAAGAACTTTGCTATTGACCATGCACGTCTACTCTGATGTTTACCTTTTTGAATGCCAAATGTATACCTATCGATTTCCGGTCAGCATGACCTTGTTACACTGACTGTTCCTGTTGATACCATGTGTGTTCTCGTCATTAAATGTTTTGAAACATGCCTGCAGTGTCCAAGCATCCTTGATTACTGCATGTGAGAGTATGGGTTGCAGGGTCTACATCTATACGAGCCTAAACACATTCGCGCCTTCATTCGCACCCACACTCAATTCATCATACGCTCGCACTATACATCTAACAACAAGTATACTGTCTTGGGCCAGTGATCACCTCAACAAGAGAAAGAGACAGTTACATTTCTGGTGGACCAGTTACGTGGGCTCTTAAGATACATTTCTTGTCGCCAATGTGGCCTAGAAACTTACATTTCTGATGGACCAGATCTGTGGGTTTAAAAAGAACAGAGCGAGCATTTGACATTATTGTTGACATTAATGGATCAAGAAATTTACATTTCTGGTTAGCTGTTACATGTATGATGTCTCCAGTGTTGTCCAGAAAGTTACAAGAAGGACAAGTACACATTACATTTCTGATCTGTGGGTCTAAGCTACACACGGGACAGCCGTAACACACAGCGCTAATTCTACATTTGCAAGTTTTGGCTACAACAGGACAGAAATAGGTCATCAACGGTTGACCTAGATAAACAGTGCAGGCATTTATATTATAATGCTACATAAACCACGACAAGACAAGTACTGAAGTTAACATCTAGGCATTTGCTACGTGGACCATAACTGCATAGAAGGCGGGTTCCTATTGTGAACAGTACTGCTGGTTGTTACACGTTTCAGTCAACAACAGACTTTTCTATGTCCGAGCATTCAAGCTACATTGTTCGAGGTCAAGTGTTTGTAAACAGTACGTGAAAATTGTAAACATTCAATGTGCAAGTCCTAAGTCGAGAAGGTCATAGTAACTTTGGTTCGTGAATACCACTTTATACTACAGTGGATTTGACATTCAGTGCGCGTTTGACATTTCGTTTCTGTGTTCGCAAGGAGCAAGAAATTTATTTTAGTTTCAGCTGTGACTGAACTTGTTCTGCAACACATTGAAATTGATTGCTATATGTTTATGTTACTTCTACTGTTTTTGTGTATTTTTCAGCGGGTTTTCGGTTGGTGGGTCTTACAGTAAATATGCCACTTAATCGAGGCTTACTGTAAGCATTCTGTAGGTGCAAATTTTCTTAATTTGAAAATTTGCTAGTGACAATTGGTCGCTATTGATGTTAGCTGTGATGTAATTGTACTTAACGTTGTTTTTGTAATATTTTGTCTGTTTTTCAGTTTTGATTTTCGATTTGTTTTGTTTGTATTCTGTAGGTCTCTCCTTTCTTTTGTTTATTTCTCTACACATTTTTGGTTAAAACAGTGTTGCCATTTGTATTGTTTTGTATCTTTGTCTTTGTATTTTTTTTTTTTTTGTACTACATTACTGTCATGCACAGTCTACATACATATACTTGGTCATGTATTGATATTATTGATAAGGTAGACTCTTCATATAGAGTTTGTTAATAAAATATTATTATATAAGATATTTATACAAGTTCTTTGATAAAAGACTTGTTATCTACAAAGATTGAGACAAGGTGAAATACATATTCAAGTTCTTTATAAAAAAGACTTGTGCCCATAGTGAGTGGGATATAAGGTGATTTTTTTTCCACAGGTACTCAAGTGATTTTTTGGTTACATTATAAACAAGAGGACCATACAAAGTCTTTGTCTAAGACTAAGAGAGTGAAATAAAGTGAACTGAGTATACAAGTCTAGCATTTCAGACTTGTCTCCCATTGAAGTGGGATAAGGTAATTTATTTAATTTTTTCAGGTTTCTGATCTCATTAGACAGAATGTCTACATTGGATTTCTTCATCCAGCAAGGGTTGACCCTTGGTAAGTCTGGTAAAGAATTGGAAGAATATTCATCTGCTCAATTCGCCATTGCATTAAAGTCAGATGAAAAGAAACAAAAAGAGGAAATTAAATTGAAAGCAGAAGCTGAACTAAAGAAGCTAGATGCTGAGAATAGAAGATTAGAACTTGAAGAGAAAAGGTATCAAAGAGAAGCTGCTGCAGAGGAGAAAAAACTTCAAGCTGCTGCAGAGGAGAGAAAACTTCAAGCTGCTGCTGAGGAGAGGAAAGCTCAAGCTGCTGCTGATGAAAGAAAATTCCAGATGGAAATGGAAGACAAAAAACTTCAAGCTGCTGCAGAGGAGAGAAAAATTCAAGCTCAAGCTGCTGCAGAGGAGAGGAAAGCTCAAGCTGAGGCTGAAATTAGAAAAATGGAACATGAGGAAAGAAAACAGAAGATGGAACTTGATGAAAAACTCGCAACTTTGGAGTTAGAGAAATTGAAATTGGCGAGTACGGGTGCTCAGCAAACAACTTTGAGTATGACAAAGGAGTTTGTTAGTAGGATTAAATTACCTCATTTCAATCCTTTAAAGGATGACGTAGCAGATTATCTAGATAGATTCCAATTTTTGTGCGATACGCATAACATAAAAAAGGAAAAATATGTTGAACAACTGATGCCATTTTTTACAGGTGACACAGTGACTACTCTTATGACAATAGTCGAACATGAGAGGACTAATTATGATGTTGTCAGGGCAGCATTGCTAAAAAAAAATACCAACTAAAAGAAGAAGACTATCGTCTTCGTTTTAGGACAATGTTGCCAGAAAATGGAGTAGATTTCTCTGATTTTGTTACAAAGATACGTCGTACATTTACACGATGGGTTGAGTTGTCTCAGACTGAGAAAACATATGAAGGTCTAATGGACTTATTATTGCGAGATAAGGTTTTGTCATCTGTTAATGATTCTTTTCTTGCATTCCTTCATGAGCGTAAGCCTAAAAACTTAAAAGATATGGAGGAATACTGTTGTCAGTATGCCACAGCGCATCCCCATGCTACAGTTAGCAATTCTAAAGTGAAAGAAGGGTTGCCAGCTGCTTCGGCAACACCATATGGCCCTAATTTCAAAAAAAAATTTCAGGGTGCTCAACAAAATTGGAATAGGGGAAGTAATCAAAATTACACTCAGAAGCGGAGTAATCCAACACATGATGGTTCTTCGTCTATGAATTGGAGACAAGATGGTAGTTCTCGTAATTTTAGTGGTAATAATTTGAGACACTTTCGCAAAGGCTATCCAAATAATAACTATTCAAATTTTCGAGGTAATCATTCTCGACGTCAAGATTATGACGATGGTGAATTTAGAAACCGGGATTCAAACCGGAATGATGATTACAATAGGCAATATGATAACAATTACAGGGGAAATGATAGTCGAAACAATTACAGGGGAAATGATAGTCGAAATAATTACAGGGGAAATGATAATCGAGGCAGACCCAGATTTAACAAGAAAAGACCTTTCCAACAGGCAAACTCTGCACAACAAGAGTTTGATGGTGCCTGTAATACAGTAAATGATAGTGGTAACTCTAGGGCTATCACTGGTTGTGCTTTCGATTTTGGGAGAGCAACTGAATGCCCCCAATGCTTAACATTGTTCGACTCATCGACTGTATCTACGCTAAGTTGTGGTCACCCTCTTCCTGCTCTACCTGCTACAGTTGCGCATGATGGGAGAGGATCTCTCATCTTACATAAAGGTCTAATAAATGATAGGCTAGTCTCAGTACTTTTCGATTCGGGATGTACTACCGTCGGGGTTAGGGAGTCTCTGATAGATCCTTGCTGTGCCACTGGAAAAACAATCAAATGTGTTACATTTGGTGGTACTATGGAAAGCTATCCTACTGCTATTATTAGGATTGACACTCCTTTCTTCACAGGAGATGTCCATGCATGTCTTCTTCCTAATCCTATTGCGGATCTTATAATCGGTCGTATTCATGGGGTTAAAGAATGCACCCCGCAACAAATTTCTAGTTGGGAGAAAAAAAAACATTCAAACGGTCAATGCAGTGGTGACAAGAGCTCAAGCTCTTAATCCCCCAACTTCATCTGATAATAGTAATGAAGTTGATAGCCAAGACGAGCACTTGGTGATTTCCCATGACTCGTTTGTTAAACGTCAAGAAGAGGATCCTTCTTTGAAGAAATTCTTCCTTCTTGCAAAGAAAGGGGATCCCAATCAAAATACGAATCACAAATCGTATATCACTATGAAGAATGGTATATTGGTACGAATGGTACAACACTCGGACAAGTCTATGCACTCGCAAATTCTTGTGCCTAAGTGTATGAGAGCCTTAATTCTTCGGCATGCACACGATTCTCAGTGTGCTGGACACATGGGTTTTTCCAGAACTAAAACTAGAGTCCTTGCGTCCTTCTTTTGGCCATTCGTGAATAAAGACATCCGAATTTATTGCCGATCTTGCAAAATTTGTCAAGAGGTCAAGTCTAGGGGTCCGAGACATGCTGCTCCTATTCAGGCTGCAGATATTCCGATTCGGCCGTTTCAGAAAATGGCTATAGACATCATTGGTCCGTTCAAAATTAAGTCAGCCAGAGGACACCAATTTATCCTCACTTGCGTGGACATGTGCACGCGTTGGCCAGAGGCTATTCCTCTGAAGAGCATATCAACTGTCGATATCGCTGATGCTCTTTGGCTCGTATTTTCTCGTCTGGGTTTCCCCGGAGAAATACTGTCGGATCACGGCACTCAGTTAATTTCGGACGTTATGTCTCAGGTAATGGCTACGCTAGACATTAAAAGGTCTCTCAGTAGTATTTATCATCCAATGTCCAATGGATTGGTAGAACGTCTTAACAGGACACTAAAGAACTTACTTGGCAAGATAACGGAGGATCATCCTGAAGATTGGGACAGGGTTTTACCTGCAGTCCTCTTTGCCTATAGAGAGGTTCCCAACGAGCATACAGGGTTTTCTCCTTTCGAACTTGTCTTTGGCGCGCAACCGCGCGGGCCGATGTCCTTGTTACACGATTTGATAACTTCCGATAATATTGACGATGATACACAATCGTCATATGAATATGTCATAGCTCTTAGAGAAAAGATTATCGAATCGTGCAGGTTAGCAACTTCATCTTCCGAATTTGCGAAAGAAAAAAGCTAGGCGATTTGCTAACAAGAAAAGACGCCTACGTCAACTTTGTCCTGGAGACAAAGCATATGTCTTACTGCCCTCAAGAGAGAATAGACTTCTCATTTCATGGAAAGGTCCATACACTATAGTCTCTAAAAATTTCCGATGTCGACTATATTGTCGATGTGGATGGAAGGCATAAAACCTTCCATATAAATATGCTAACAGAGTTTATTGAACGTCCAGACTATTTGCAGCCTATTTTCCAGGCGACGGACGACTCTCCAGTCCAACATGGTCACATCTCATCCCTGTCCGTTATACAGGATGAGGAAACTATTTTTTCTGACGTGAACTTACCTCTTCCTGCGATTCCACTTACTTCAACGGAATCGTGGAGAGACGTTACAATCTCTTCCAACTTGTCTTTTGAGGAACAGCGTCAAGTATCCTCTACGTTACAATCATATCAGGATGTCCTTACCGACATTCCTGGACACACAGATGTCATAGAACATGACATCATACTTACTGATCGTAATCCGATCAGAGTAAGACCATACCCAATACCTATTCATTTTCAAGCACAAGTCGAGAAAGAATTGGATGAAATGATTCAACTACAAATAATTGAACCATCCACTTCAGCTTATTCTTCGTCGATAGTTATTGTTCGAAAGAAAGACAATAACATACGTCTTTGCGTTGACTATCGCAAATTAAATCAAGTTACGAAGTTCGATGCTGAACCTATGCCGTTATTAGATGATCTACTTATTAGACTTTCTAAAGCTAAATTCTTTACTAAACTAGACTTGTCGAAAGGTTATTGGCAAGTCCCACTGACGGAAACGCCAAACCTCTCACTGCTTTTTCGACACCTAGGGGTCTGTTTCAATGGAATTTTATGCCTTTCGGGCTTATGAACGCCCCAGCGACTTTCGTGCGCATGATGCGACGAATTCTATCAGATCGTGCAGATGTCATTGCATATTTAGACGACATCTGTCTTTTCAGCGATACTTGGGAAGAACACTATTTGGGTCTAAAGGAATTGCTATCTACTCTACGTGAGCATAGTTTGACTGCTAAACCCTCTAAAGCTTTTGTTGGGTTTAGTGAAATTTCCTTCCTAGGTCATCGAGTTGGTCATGGTCTGTTGAAGACAGAGGACCAAAACATTTCAAAGATATTAAATATCTCGGTTCCGAAGACGAAAAAGCAAGTGCGTAGTCTCTTGGGATTGATACAATTCTATGGAAGATTCATTGAGAATCTGTCCTCCATTATGGCACCACTTTCAACGTTATTGAAAAAAGGTTCTCCTAATATGGTGCGTTGGTCCCAAGAATGCCAATCTTCATTGGATCAGGTTAAGAATTTGTTCTCATCTCATCCTATCTTAAGACTACCAACGATTGATAAGACTTTTGTCCTTCGTAGTGATGCCTCTTCCACTGGGATTGGAGCGGCACTAATGCAGGAATATTCAGGAACTCTGCATCCTGTAATGTATATTTCTAGGAAGCTAAATGCGGCAGAAAGGAATTACTCGGTTTTGGACCGTGAATTGTTGGCTATGGTTTGGTTCATTCTTAAGCTACAAAGGTTCCTTCTGGGCGCGCATTTCTTTATGGAAACCGACCAAAAAGCTCTTACGGCTATGCAAAGTAAGGATTTGAAGAGCTCGAGATCTACTCGTTATGCTATTGCTCTTCAGCCTTTCCATTTCACGGTGCGAGCTATCCGTGGTTCGGATAATGTGATGGCGGACATATTGTCTAGATGCCCACATGATTCCAGTTAAATCTTGTGTCCTAGTTTTTCCTGATATACTTTCAGACTTAGGTCTGTCCTTAATATCATAATATGTTGTAATACAAATGTATTTGGATGATGTTTAGATAATTTAACAAATTTCATTTTGTCCATCCATCAGTGATATGTTGCTAAAATAGCATTGACATTTGTATATTGCTATAATTATATTATTTAGTAATGTTTGATATATGATTGGTATTGCCAGCAACTTAGGTTTCTTGAATGGTATCCCTTAGTTTGTTTGGCTTAAAGGAAATATTTTCTCCTATGTTGAGAGATGATTTGTATTCTCTTCAGACGCCTTATATATGCGTCTATTGTACCTGATATTAGGTTCAGTTTTTGCATGAGACAGAAGTGATACTGGTGCTATCTTGCTCATGGACATATTTAAAAAAAAAAAATTTCATTTTTTTTTTACAGGGGGGTGGTAGTAATGTTGCTGTCATTTTCGACGGAGTCATCTGTCAAGTTATTTGCCTATGTTTTATCATAAGTATAATTGTGTCTTTACCTGCGATGTCAGGTTGATTAGGGGTTGTCTTCCCTTGTGTATTCATTCATTGTGTTTTGACCTTTAGGGTCAAAGGTTGACAGTTCGGGCGTAGGCCTATGGGAAGGTTTTTTTAAGCGGGAGAGAGTTATACTTCCGGCAAGCCGGGAAGGTCCTGTTTTTCTGAAGGGACCAAGAGTCCATTGTTTTTTTCGGGGAGAATCTTCGAAGTAACTGCTATGGCAGTTTTCCCCAGTGAATCTCTGTGCGTCGGGATGACGACAGAATTCCTTGTTATGTTCTGAGGATTCATTTTCCAGGTAATACCGACCTTTATGCATTATTACGCTTTTCGGTGGCAGAACATGTAAAAGGATTACTTAGTGTGAACTGCAGCTCACCGATCCTATATATTACAGAACTTATATTTTGTGCTCGAGGTAGCCATCCAAGACTGGTAGTCTTTATATTGTCCAGAAATCCAGTGACGAAGATATATTGTGGGAACCGCAGATTGGCGGGATTTATGTCTACAATAAGCATTACTGCAGGGTTGATGATAACCTATTTAACAGAAGTACACAGCCGACGTCAGAACGAGGCCTGTGTTTTCGGCTATTATACTACAGCCTGATAATGTGCAATTGGCGGGGAATGCCAAGTTGCACCTATGTGTCAAAGTGACTAAGGCATCTGACGCGTTTAGTCAGAGATGCCAAGGGCGACGCTACGAACTGTCATTATTGAAGAACTTTGCTATTGACCATGCACGTCTACTCTGATATTTACCTTTTTGAATGCCAAATGTATACCTATCGATTTCCGGTCAGCATGACCTTGTTACACTGACTGTTCCTGTTGATACCATGTGTGTTCTCGTCATTAAACGTTTTGAAACATGCCTGCAGTGTCCAAGCATCCTTGATTACTGCATGTGAGAGTATGGGTTGCAGGGTCTACATCTATACGAGCCTAAACACATTCGCGCCTTCATTCGCACCCACACTCAATTCATCATACGCTCGCACTACACATCTAACAACAAGTATACTGTCTTGGGCCAGTGATCACCTCAACAAGAGAAAGAGACAGTTACACGCACGTATATAGCCACGATGTTCATCTGACATATTGTTTTGACACGGACGGATACTTACTGATATTATTTGGAATTCAATTGTTACGCTGAATTGTACATGAAACCTTTGTGAATGTCGATTATCGTTTTTGTATGAATCTCAATACATGTGGACTCAAAGCAGAAGGCTTGATCCTTTATTTACGTTTCGGGTTCGGTTCTACAGCTGTTGGTGTTTACCTTTGTCAGCACGATAACTCTCCCACAAGGGAAATCAAATACTATATACAGTAGAACTCCATTTATCCGAACCCCATGGGACCGAGCATCGTTCGGATAATCAAATGTTCGGATAATTGGATTACATGATGTATCGAGTACATGTACACATATTTCTAAAAATAATTAACAATCACAAGGAAAATACACTATAAAACATATTTACTTGTACTGTAATAATAATACCCACACTGTATTAGATCACTGTATCACCAAAATCTTTCATTACACTGCAGTGCATGTACTACTTGTATTAATTATTTTTGTTAAGAAAGAGAAATGTTTTCAAAATAACATTACAAACAATTCAAAACCAGGCGCAACTTACGTATACATGTACTTGCACAGATGTAGCCCACTATTTAAAATAATGAGGAATCCTCTTTTGCGCCAAACTGGATAGTCTGCTTTTGGCTGCTAAGTCCCGCATTCTCTTCAACAGCAGAAGCTGTGTAGGACAGCTGTCATCTTCTTGCTCGTACCAAGCCATCGCTGTTTCTAGTTCTATAAAGGCCTCTTCAGGACTTGGTCGACGTTTTGGGTTTTCTTCATAATCTACAAGTACATCATGTACTTCTGAGGAGTCTTCATCATCGGTCACTACATGTATTTGGTTTTCTTCTTGCAAAAAAGACAAAATTTCTTCGTCATTCAAAAACTGAAAACCAGAATCATTATCATCTTCTAGCCACATGTGTGCATCATCTTTGTCACAGTCCGAAAATCCGGGCATTGCTTGAAACAGTTCCACAACTTCATTTATACAATCATCATTTGTGTCCACTGCAGTAGTTTCATTTCCTCCTTTTTTCCCAAGCAATCTATTCCAAGCCTTGTTGAGATTATCTTGTGACAGGGTGGTCCAAGCATCACCTTACATATAGCAGCAGTCTTTGAGATTAAGCTTTTTTTGAAAACGCCACCACACTTTCTTCATCTTCAGCCAACAATAAACGACGCAGGACTTCCTTCTTGTACATCTTTTTAAGCTTTGCTATAACACCCTGATCCATTGGTTGAATCAGTGCTGTTACATTGGGAAGCAGAAAAATTACTTTAAAATTTGCATCAACTGCATTCAATGTATCCGTCTCTGGATGAGATGGTGCATTGTCCAGTTGAAGAATTACTTTTCCAGTTTTCTTTTCTTGTTCTTTCAACCTCTTCACATTTGGGATGAACTGATTTGTATACCAATCAAGAAATATTTCACTATTCATCCAAGCACTCTTCTGTGCTTTGTAGCACAATGGGAGACATGTCACATTCTTTAAACAACGTGTTTTTTTGGCTTTGCCGATCATTAGCACCGGTAAACGATGACTTCCACTGGCATTCGCGGCTACCAAAATTGTTACTCTCTCTTTGCACTTTTTAAACCCAGGGGCAGCTGCTTCGCGCTGAGATGCAAGTGATTTTTGAGGCAATGATTTCCAGTATAAGCCAGTCTCATCGGCATTATACACATCATCGAGTAAATAACCTTCTTCTTCCAAAAAAGCCAAGAATGTTTCTTTAAAATTTTCAGCGGCAGTTGCATCGCTAGATGAAGATTCCCCTTGAATCTCCAATTCTCGTATGCCATGACGAGATTTAAAGTTTCTTAACCATCCCTGGCTAGCCTTAAAGTCAGGAGGACCGTCAAGTTGACTGTTGAACTGAAGTGCCTTTTCACACAATAGAGAGCCAGAGATAGGTTCCCCTTTGCTTCTTCTTTGCACAAACCATATATACAAAGCCTCTTCCAATTTCAAATCTTTCGCATTTCTCATGGTTTTATGTTTCTTCGACCCATTTTCACTATCCAATTTCGATGCAAAACTCATAATTTTATCCTTGTTACTTTTGATGTCAGAGACGGTAGCTTTCCCAACATTGAAAATCCTCGCAAATGAAGACACAGTTTCACCTTTTCCTAGTCTCTTGATAATTTCTGTTTTCGTTTCAATTGACAAAACATTGCGGTTCCTTTTATATGCTTTAGGCCTACTGGAAGATGCCAGGTCGCACAGAGAAATACGTGTACACCAAAATTATTCTGCTGTAGTAGCAGACACAATTATTTTAAGTTGAACTGTCTGTTTAGCCAGTGTTCTGCCTAGAACTCACACGTACACTGGATTGGTAAACCAGATATTAACGGACTTTATGATCTAACTGACTTCATGTACGTAAGCGACCGTCCATTAGCCCATCTCATTGTCTACAAATTGTTCGCACACATTTGAAGCTTGCCGCATCAAAAGATTCAGAACTGTAGTCTAACGTGACTGGTGGAGACTGATTTTTTTTTTTTTCTGGAAAAAGTGTTCGGATAATTGGATGTTCGGATAATTGGGGTTCGGATAAATGGAGTTCTACTGTACTATGCAAATCAGAACGTCGAAGGGATGTTCTGATGCCCAGAGCTAACCATTTATAACCAACATTGATACGTCTAAAGAGTGACTTTACTATTCAATAAATAATACCATAACCAAGGAACCGCAACACCAACCACACCACCACCACCGACCCGTCACAACTGGTGTCCATTAGTGGTTTTGAAATTTTTCAAAAGAACGAACCACAAAAAAAGACACTTTTCCTTTCGAGCCAAAATGGACATTATTTGCAAAAACACCGGTGACGTCATGCCCTTGACGACAGTATGAACGGTTGGAAAAGCCAGCAGCTGATAATGTCCTTCAAACAAATTTATTTGCAGCTTTCAAACATCAAATGAAACCTATTGCTGACTTTCTCAATGATACAAACAAGCTCTCGAGTCTGTCGGCGAAGCATATAATGTACGATATTACCGCCAAAACAAGATAAGTCACTAATTTTAAAGGTTAAAATATTTCGTCCTGTTTGTCCAAATAATGCCATGTTCTTTTTTCGTTGTATCCATGTTAAATATTGTTCCTGTCCTTTTCATGTAGCGGGTATGGTTGGGCGGCGGTTCGGAATGAATAAAATGGCTCTCAGGATGCCGATATTCATTCTGAATGTTCCTAAGGCTGTGAATTAATAGCACCTCGCGAAGAAAGCGTCGAATTATCATTATCGGTGATCGGTTCGTTCGGACTTGCATTAATTCACTTTGCATGTTAGGTGTATAGTCATGTTATAACTGGTGTTTTCTGGTGTATTTGGTTCTTATTTTTATTCATTTACAGTCTTATGTTCGTAATTTATCTTGTTTATTCTGATCTAGCTATCTTTAATTTTAATTAAATGTATTGTATTAACGTCAAATGAGTCCTGTGACGTCACTATTTGTTACGTACACAGCTTAACTTTCTATTCAGTTCATTCTTAATCTCTCACTTCCGTTTTATACCACTTAGTTATTAATGCATTTTTTATTGTGAAAATGTCTTGTCGTATGGTAATACTGTTTCGTAATCATTGGTTAACCCATTGTATTGTTTGTCTTCATTTCTTCCTTTTATAATTTAATATTAATGCTGTAATTTCTTCATTAATAATAGTGTAGATGAATATGATTAAATTTTTATCAACTTTGATGAGGAATTAGGGACTTTGCACATATTTGCAGTAGTGGTCCTAGAAATGGGCAATGCACTTTATGCCTCATGATTATGGCATAATATATAATGATTAATTATTAAAACTTTATAACATATTAATACATATTTAATATAGATTAGTACACTTTCTCAGTACTATATTGTGAACTTAGTGACAATTAAGACTAATTATTTGGGGATAATACACATAATTATTAAATAGTAATATTAAGCGCTTGATATAATTTCAGCAGCTTATATAACTAACTATCATAACTATTTATGATAGATATCAGTGAGTATATATATAATATTTTGTAAAAATATTATAGATTGTGGAACTTATACATAACAATACAGTAATATTACAATTTCTTATAATAATTATTCATTCGTTGAGTAATTATAATTATCGACATAGATTATATTGTTGATTACAATACATAAGTAATTGAATACTTAAATAATTAAACTCCAAGAATGCTTACCTTGGATCATTTCATTAAAATTGGAAAAGATTGTAATAAAAAGGGAGAGGCACTCCTTGAATTTGCTGAACAACAACTGGCAAGATATAAGGCAGAGATGGAAGAACTTGACAGAAAGGAGGCTGAAAAGAAAGCTATCGCTAAGGAAGAAGAAGAAAGAAAAGTGGCAAGAGATGAAATCCTATGGATTGAAGAAGAGAATAAATTGAAACGACAAGAAATCATACTACAGCAAGAAATGGAATTGCAACGGCTTAAATTAGAAACAGCAAAACTTAATTCGCAGAATGCTGCATCAAGCCAAAATGATAATACTCAATCTGGATCTTCATCCACCCGACTTAAAGGCAATTATTACTTTAAATTACCACCATTCAAATTACACGTGGACGACCTTTCATCGTGGCTGGCGCGCTTTGAGGATATATGTAAGGTCAATAACCTTGACAAAACTGCATGGGCACTTAAACTTAAGGAATTTCTGGATGGCGAACCTGCAAGTGCAGCACAAAACATTGATCCTACATTAGCCACAGATTATGAGGCCATTAAGACGTTGTTATTACGTCGTTTCCACTTGAACGAAGAGGCATGTAGATTACGTTTTAAAAGTTTGTTGCCAGATAACAATAAAGATTTCACAGGTTTTATTGCTAACATACGCAATACTTTTAACAGATGGGTTGAACTGGCAGGTGTCAACAAATCTTACGACAAATTAGTCGATTTATTATTGAGGGATAAAGTATTATCTTCTGTCAGCCCACCATTCTTTGCTTATCTGCAAGAAAGAAAACCAGAAACTATTGATGATTTAGAAAAAATTTCTTTAAATTATTGCACAGCACATCCGAATGCTAATATTTCTGGCTCGTTGATAAGAGAACCACTTCCTGTAGCCTCCAATATGGCATATCATAATCATAACAAACCTAGAACACACAGTGTGGACAGAGGTAGGTTCAAAGGAAACTATGACATTAATTTTCATAAGGGACAGAATAACTTTAACAATAACTTTAATAGAGGAAGACAACAAACCAGAAATTATTCACCTAAGTCAAGACACAACAGTAATCCTCGTAACTCAAGTTATAATCGGTCTTATCAATATAATAATGGTAACAATTGGAAGAATAGCGATAATTATAACTCGAGACATCGAGATAACAATTATAATAGACGTCAACGAGATAATTCAAATAATTATTCTCGTAATCGTTCTCATTCTCGTGGATCTTCACATTATAACCATAATACCGGGGCAGCAGTTACAAATGATATCACCCCTAAGGTTCAGGTTCCACCTAACGATAATACAATGAATTCTTCTGCTGCATGCTTTGCTATAAATTATAACGTGGCAAATAGTTGCCCACAATGCAATCTTATTTTTCAGAAGGCAAAGGAGACAGTGCTAAACTGCGGACACATTACACCAGAAGTAGGTCTTGCAGCCAATGATGGAACAGGCTCTCTGATTTTTAACAGAGGGATAGTAAACGGTTCTGTAGTTTCTGTATTGAGAGACTCGGGGTCCACAACCATTGGAGTGCGACAGTCGCTAGTACATCCTAGCTGTGCAACGGGGGAATATGTCCGTTGCATGACTTTTGGGGGAACTATTGAGTTTTACCCCACAGCTATTATCCATGTTAATACACCTTTCTTTTCAGGACAAGTTAAGGTATGCATGCTTCAGAATCCAATTGCAGATCTGATGTTGGGACGCATCCATGGTAGTAAGGATTGTTCCCCACATGAAATTGAGGAATGGGAATTAAAGAATGTGCAATCTTATTGCAATGCTAACGCTGTCATTGCAACAGCTACATTACGGGCCAACAAAATAAATACATGTGGCACAGTTTTCTCCAATTTCAGTCTCAGTACCATTCTGGAAATCTATAAGGAGAAGGATAAGACTCTCCTACATGATAAAAAGTATACTAAACTACCATCCCATCCTAGGAAGATTAGAAAATCATTTCGAGGCAGATATACCTTTTCTCAAGAGAATGCCGCCAAGTCGGAAGATAGATGTTGGCGACAGGATCATATTAAAAGTGATCTTAATAAAATTGTTGAAAATGGGAAAAGAAGGGATGTCCCGAACAAGGGTAATGATGGTGAAGTTCTTATGAACTTAACTAATAAAATTAGGACAAATAAATATGTCAATCATTATGAGACATCATCTCATAAGACTACCATATCCAAAAGATTAAATAGAAGAACTGTTTATCACGTTAATGACACTGATCCCACTTACATTGGGAAGGGTGCATATTCTCGCACCGTGTTAGTGCGCAATCTGCCACAAGGTACCAGATGGCAAGCACTTAGCAATTTCTTTAATGACACGGCAGACGTTATGTTTGTACGGTTGTTGTCACCTACCAATGACAGGTATGGTGAAGCTATAGTTACATTTCGTAACAATAGAGATGCTCGAATGGTCATCGAGCATGATAATGGTGCTTACTTTAACCATCATTGTCTACGGTTACAATTAGTACCTAATGCTGCGTCACGCAGATAACATTCTATGGTAATACAATTGTCTCATATCATTGATGACTCATCATAGTCATTCATCATTTCTTTTCTTTACTGGTCCTTATAAGGTTACTGATAAAATTTCAGACGTTGATTACGTCTTAGATATCAAGGGACACAGAAAGAAATTCTATATTAATATGCTCAATCAATTTCATACACGTCCTATACACTTACAGTCAATTTTTCATGAATTAGATGACAATACTGTATCTACTTGTCATTATTCTAATCTATCTGTTATACAGGAGGAAGAATCTTCTTTTCCTGAAGTGCAGATGCCTTTACCTGTACTTACTGTCCAATCTACTGAATCTTGGCGTGATGTGACCATTTCTTCTACGGTTACACCGCAACAGCATCAACGCGTTGCTGATCTTCTACAATCTTTCCCAGATGTGTTAACTGATGTACCGGGTTGCACATCTGTAATTAGTCGCGATATTATTCTTAACGATGATACACCAATTCGTGTTCATCCTTATTCTGTACCTCTACATTTTCTGAGTAAGACATCTCAGGAACTCGAACAGATGATATCATTAGGTATTATTGAGACTAGTACATCTCCATTTTCTTCTCCTTTAGTCATTGTCCGGAAAAAGGACAACAACATACGTTTATGTGTTGACTATAGGAAACTTAATGCGCAGACAGTACCAGATAGCGAACCACATCCTATCCTTGACGATTTACTTCCTCGTCTATCCAATGCTACACTTTTCACTAAAATTGACTTAACTAAAGGTTATTGGCAGATTCCACTAACCGAAAGAGCCAAATACTACACAGCATTCTCAACTCCACAAGGTCTTTACCAGTGGAACGTGATGCCTTTTGGGCTAATGAATGCTCCAGCTACCTTTATTCGCATGATGCGAAAAATTTTAGCAGGTAGATCAGATATAATTACCTATATTGACAACATATGTTTGTTTAGTTCATCATTTGAGGAACATTTTTTGGGTCTTGAATCAGTTTTGGAAATATTGCGGGATAACAATTTAACCGCTAAACCAACTAAAATTCAAATAGCATGTAATGAAATAACATTCCTGGGGCACATTATTGGATCGGGACGTATCCAAACAATTCCCAGTACAGTTTCTAAAATATTAAATTTATCTGTTCCTCAAACGAAGAAACAGGTTAGGAGTCTGTTAGGTTTAATCCAATACTATAGCAGATTTGTACCTCACCTATCATCCATCACGGCTGTCCTGTCTTCGTTACTAAAGAAGAACATGCCTTTAAGGATAAATTGGACCGACGAATGTGACAAAACTTTTCGCACTATCTTAAAAATATTTTCATGCCCACCTGTTTTAAGATTACCAGATGCTTCTAAAAAGTTTGTTCTACGTACAGATGCGAGTAATTACGGACTCGGGGCATGTCTACTGCAATATCATGATGATGTCCTTCACCCCGTAATGTATATCTCACGCAAACTGAAACCTCCGGAGACGAAATATTCCACTGTGGACCGAGAATTGCTCTCCGTAATCTGGGCAATTACCAAGTTGGAAAAGTTTTTGCTGGGATCTCCATTCCTGATCCAGACTGACTGATCAGAAATCAGTGGCAGCATTACGTCGCTCAAACCATAAAAGTGCTAAACTTGCACGATTTGCTATTACGTTGCAACCCTACGAGTTCGAGATACAGTCGATACCTGGAACTGAAAACGTCATAGCCGACACGTTGTCCAGACATCCTACGGATTCTGAATGAATATTACAATTTCAAGAAAATTTTCTGACTAGTCAAGCATTACATTTGCAATGAACGGTATTGATATCAAGTCAGAATATACAACAATTCAGTTGGACTTCCTACCTAAATAAGGACATTTCGAAATAAACTATTGTGATCAAAATATCAAGTTTTACGGATCGTTTGAAAATTTGAACTTCAATTCCACTTTGAGTATCACTCATTTCGATTGAAAACTGTTAAAAAGGAACAATCTCTAATGTAGAAAGGACAGATACGCTGATGACTTAGTCAATTTACTTGCAAAGTTTAATAAAGGAACTAACGATGAATGGATAATCAAATCATAATTTGATAATATGAACCTTGTGTCTTAATGAACTTTCATACAATTCAACAGGAGGTAACAACGATTGGATCTTCATGTCCAATATTATTAAATTTTCTAGTTATTAAATTAGTATATAATAGATAATAAAGTCAAAGTGTGATGAAATAAAAAAAGAAAATATACTAAGAAAAGATGAAACAAAAGAATATCACACCAATTAAACCTTTTAATTAGTGTAATTATTAAGGTAATAGATATTACATTATGACATTTCATATATATAGTTAAAATGTATGAATTTTTTCTGTTCTTTTCTTCTGATTGCGTTAAATTAATTAAGTATCTATCCTTACACTTCATTTTCACACGCATGCTAATTTAATGTATACTTTAATATTTGGTTTCAATTGTCCGTACTTCTCAATTTTTATTTCTTTTACTCTCTTATTCTATTTCTCATTTTCTTCAATTAGATATTAATTAGTTAGTACCATACGTACATACTATAATTAATTATTTTAATTTTAGTTAGTTAGAATAATTTTAATAACACCTCACATTATTAGTTAGTCTATACATACAACAAATTAATTAGTTAATTAGTTAGTGACAGTGACATTTCCTTGTTTAATATAAGGTATATGTATGATATGACGTTGATTTTATTATAATATATTACTGACATGACCGCGACACTGTTCTAGATAGAACATCGTAGGTCATACGTCGGGTTTTGTTAAATTTTTGATAATTTGATTAATATTGTTCAAAAAAAATCTATTTAATAGATTTTTTTTGCCCCCGTCTGACAGGAAATCTGTTACGGTGTTATTTTAAATGACGGCGTCTGCTGGGGTTTACCCATGCGCAACGTTTAGGGGTCATTAATATTTATAGAATATGTCGATATTTTACGGTATAGTGAACGCGAAATATTTGCGGAGATTATGACGCATTCGCGTTGGGAAGGTCACACCGGGTGACTTGGTTACAGGGCCTTTGTTACGCTATCCGTCAAGCAAGAAGGTCGTGTCTTGTATTTCTTCCAAGGAAATAAGGCTGAGTATATAGCCTATATTATATAGATGAATCGATGTAGACTTCAGGGTCAGTTCGGAAATTAATCTAAGCATGAGATTAATTAAATTAAACTAATAATGGAAGGAGAATCGTATTATGATTCAAATTGTAGATGTCAAGAACTCATGTGCTCATTTCTGGCTGTTAACTACAACAGCGCACGTATATAGCCACGATGTTCATCTGACATATTGTTTTGACACGGACGGATACTTACTGATATTATTTGGAATTCAATTGTTACGCTGAATTGTACATGAAACCTTTGTGAATGTCGATTATCGTTTTTGTATGAATCTCAATACATGTGGACTCAAAGCAGAAGGCTTGATCCTTTATTTACGTTTCGGGTTCGGTTCTACAGCTGTTGGTGTTTACCTTTGTCAGCACGATAACTCTCCCACAAGGGAAATCAAATACTATATACTATGCAAATCAGAACGTCGAAGGGATGTTCTGATGCCCAGAGCTAACCATTTATAACCAACATTGATACGTCTAAAGAGTGACTTTACTATTCAATAAATAATACCATAACCAAGGAACCGCAACACCAACCACACCACCACCACCGACCCGTCACACCGATGTTTACATGACATTACCATGTATATTGTGTATAAATTTCATGCTTTTTGAATAAACAGCTCCTGAGAAAAACGATGTGGTGCATTACTTTCTGAACGCCCCTCGTATGTCTTCCTCATTGTTTTCATTTCCTTCTTTTCCTTATGTCTTCTTCAATCAACCTCTAATTCACTTACCTTGGGGATTCCAGAATAAGAACTAGCTTGTAATGGTATCAACAGATTTCCTCAAAATGTGTCCAATCCATCACTAGTGTTTTTTCTCATTTCTTTTTCGACTGGCCCTTGTCTGGTTCCTATCAGTGCCACAATGGTGACTTTATCGTACGACTGAACTTAATGATTCAGTGCAGTCAAACATTTGAATTGCTCTGCTCAGGCACTAATAGTGACTAATCTGAGCTCCAACTCAACAAAACCTTTTTATTTTGTTTATTTTAAGTTACAATAATGCACACTGTAACTTTGAAAAAGAAACTTTAGTTATTCAAGATTTTATTAAACAATTTAAATGTCACTTAAACAAGAATAATTCATTCATTCTTAATTCATTCTATTAACAAATTTATAAGGAGTAATATGGAAAATGATGAAAATTATTTGTGACGTTTAACATCAACAGTATGACAGCAGAGAATCTGAATTTGTGTCAAATATAAACATCTTAATCTCTCAAACTTTTGAACTAACACTAACTTACCTCTGCTTCATTCTTCATTCTCGTCTCCTCTTGCTTCACTCCCTCTGCATAAAGCCTGTTCTCTTCCTCCAACATCTCATCTGTGATAATGTTAGTTCCTGATTTCTGTCAATAAGTTTGGTTGTACGTTATTGAAAATTGAAGTTTGTTAATGCAGTTAACCTTTGACAGTTTCCACCTTTTCCTGTACTTGAAGGGGAAACTACTACTACACTTTAGACATTCATTTATTCATTACCCTTCAGCTCCCAAAGGAGCAATGCCTTCATTAAATTCTTGCCAGTTTTTCTGCCCTGTGCCATCCATTCTAGGTTTTTCCATGTTTTCTTTCTTCTTTGGTCCTTGGCCTCTGACTGAAAAAGCAATCAGTCACATCATGCCTGGTAGCGTCTTGTAAGGCAGCAACAAACTGTCTCCACTTTGCTCGGTCGACAGCCATCCTTCGTGTGGTGCCCCAGCTCTGGTTCATGCTAAGCATCTCTGTCTCCACAGCTCTCCGCCAGGTGACTTTTGGCCGTCCTTGCTTTCGCTTTCCTTCTGGAGTCCATAGCATAGCAGGTCTGGTGATAGTGTCAGGGTCTCTTCTGAGGATGTGACCAACCCAATACTGAATACTGAATACTTGCTATGATGGTGCGTATGTCTTAGCAGTACTTGGTTGGTGGTGGTGTTTGGCCAGAAAATTCGAAGAACATATCGCCTTTATTCCTTTCATTTCTGTCTTCAGTTCTCTTCTCCATGTGTGTTTTGGTCTCCCTCTACCTCTTGTCCTGTGGATTCCAGAACAAGGACTGCCTTGTAATGCTTATAATTGTTGGTTTCCTCAGTGTGTGTCCTATCCATCACCAGCATCTTCTCATCTCTTGTTTCACTGGCACCTATCCAGTTCTTGTCATCAATCTGACATTGGTGAAATTGTCATACCATTTCAATTCTTCTATTCTACACAAGTACCAATTTATGAAAGTCTGTAACACCTTGGTTGTTGTTGTTGTTGTTGTTGTTTTTACAACATTAATCTCCTGTAAATTGTTAGTGTTGCCACAGCTGGGTATTTTTTACTAGATCTGAGTTTTTTGGTTCCCGTCTGGGTATCTGGGTTATTTTTTTCCAAATCTGCATTAATCTGGGTAAATTTGACAATTGGCATTTACAATGTATGTATATTCTGTGCACTGAGAATTATACATTATATTTATATTATAATAAAATGTAAAAAATTATGTGCTATATATTTTTTATTCCACTTAAATTTAATTCTTGTTTTTAACCACATGACGTTGTTTTTTTGACTCGTTACATCAACTATCTATTTCTTGTTATTCTGTCATCTACAATACTCAGTCATTTTTGTGATGTGTTTTAAAGTATTCTTTTTAAATTTTAGACTTAACTCTCTTCAGACCTATTTTGTATCATTTTCTCATACTTTGACAAATCTCACTTCTAATGTTCCTTGATAGATTTTAATTTGAAGTCTACGCAAGAGTGTTATACATCAAAATGTTTGTAATTGAACAGACTACCATATTTAGATGTAAAATTAATATTTTAAAAATTTATACTGATATGAGTTTTAAAAAATTGAAGGAAAATCAACAGGAAAAATACACAAAAATTATAAACATGATATTTCACAAAGACAAAAAAAATGTATTATCAGAACAATTAACAACAGTCATATTTTATTGTAGTCTGACCATTTCTGCATTATATGTTACATTTCCAACACAATTCAACATTAAATAATAAAATTATGCAAATTTTTGAAATGTTACATAACTAGGATTTTTAAAAACAAATATTCCCCAAAAAAATCTTCCACTGAATACATTACAGCTGCAACATCTTAGCTAAAATAATTGTTGCGTGATAAATTCTCGCAACATCGTTTTATTTCAATATCTGTTTTATAACGCAAGGGCAACAACTGCTTGAAATCTATAGTCACTTTTCTCGGTAAGCATTTGTCTTCTCGCGTTAGTATCGAATGCAGTTAACTTTTGAGCTGTGGTCATTTTTGCGCTGGACTGCGCATGACTTGTCTTGTTGTTTGGTCGATCGGTTTCCGCCCACCACTAGTGGGAGTGAGCGATTTGGAATGGCGAAAGAGATGCCTCGTTGAAGAGGGGATCTCCGTTTTTTTTGTTCTGTCAGGGATGTGTAGTCCTCTTATGGATATTTCGTTTAGTCGAGATAATACCTCTAGTGTTTTCCCACATGTCGGGAGGCGTGATATTTCTGTGTATTTCATGAAAGCAAGGTAAATTGACTTTTTCATTAACTCTATCGATTTTGGGTCGTGAGCGATTTCGATTCATAGCCTGTCTCCGAAAGTCGTCGTCACGAGATGTTCTTTCCCAGCTCACATGTCGCTGCATTGTACTGCATCGGTTGATGCAGGTTCCAAGGACCATTACTTGCTACTTTGTTAAATGAACTAGGTTTAGAAAACCTTTATTATCTAGAGGATATTCTTGAGGACATTATTTATACTTCGGCAGACGTGTCTGTCTTGCTGAAGTCAAACTAAGGAGAGTGAACTGATCTCATACATCTGGTTATCTCCTGGCTGTTATAGAAAGGATGGAGTTGTTCATCTGACTACATTTACAGCACTTTGAAATATAACATGCATCTGACTCATCATTGTAATGCTGTCTACCGTTTATTGCTGTATTGAATGTTGCTGTGATAATGACTGTTTGATGTGCCTACACATTTGCGTAACCATTTTGTCACTGTGGCGTCCACAATAAATAATGAAGAAAAACGTCAACGGCTGTTTCAAGACTCATTGACTTTATACGTCTTGAGTTTACTGACGTCCTATGTGGATTGCCCTGTTATTGTTGCATGAACATTGTTTTGACTGAACACATCTACACACTACACAAAACCAGACATGCGGATGCCATCCATCATCATATGGCATCACGCATCATTTGGTGGCCATAAGCTGGTTTGATTCTGGTACTAGCAAACACGGGGTCCCTTACCCACTTCATTTTCAACAAGAATTCATCAGCATCCTTCAAGAAATTAACATTCTTCAATACAGTCAACATCTTCAAAATTTTCAAAGTACTCGGCGTTGCCCGGTAAAAGTCAAAATTTCAACTTTTTGACGGAAACAAGAATTTGACAGTACCCGGCGTTGTTACATGTTGCCGGATAACTCGGACTGCTGTTATCTTTTACGCAAGTCAAGCAAGTTGCTGCTGTCAAGGTTCCAGTGCTGTCGTTTTTTGAGAAGGTCAAGTGCCGGTTGAAACGGGTTGTTTTCTGAAGAAGGCCAAGTACCGATTTCCATCAACTTACTTTTGGATTAGAAGGTCAAGTGCCGAAACAACTCAACACACAGTATTTCAGAAGCTCTTGTACCATCGTGTTAGCAGTGGAAGCAGTTCAGATGTGCCATCATCGTTGGAGCTTCGCTCTTTAGGACGTTGATTGACATCCGTTTTTCTGCTGTTCTACGATTGGAAGCCTTTAAGTTAAGTGGCCTGTTTGTATGTAAACTGTGCCCTTATACTTCTGCTGAGTCTTCTGTGTATCATCTCATTCTATATATTATATGTCTATATGTTATTTGTATATTTATATGTTTATATTTCAGCGGGTTCTCGGTTGGGTGGTGTCTCCGTTAGATTATGCCACGTCATAGAGGTCGTCTATTGTGAGCGTTTTCTGTAGGGTTTGCAAATTTCCGATACTGGAATTTGCTAAGCGACTTCTGTTGCTATTTATGTTAGCTGTGATGACATGTTTTAATATTGTTTTCGTTATTATTTCACATTCTTTAGTTTTGTTGTGATTTGTTTGTATTTGTTAGCCTACTCTTGTCTATAATTTAGTTTCATACAACATTTTTGTTTATACACTGTGGTGTCATGTATTTTGTTTAATTCTATCGCAGATATCGTCACATTTTTTGTGATATTTCATTAATTTCTGCTTTATTTTTAGTTGATTTCTGCGAAAGTTTTTGTATTGTTGCTGATCTTTGTTATTGTTTACATTGTTATTGTTTACATTGTTTGTATTGTTTACATTTTCAATGTTTACATTCTGCATGTGTTTACATAGTCATTGTTTACAGTTATAGTAATTAGTTAATGGGCTATGCTAATGCACTGTTACTACTATACTGATGATAAATGAATGATGAATAGTGTCGTGCACTATTGAATGAGAAGTGCACTTATGATCAAGATTTGAGTGCTGATATTTCATATACAAGTTCTTTGATTGGAGACTTGTTTCCCACAGAGACTGGGATAATATAATGTGATGTGAATATACAAGTGCTTAATTAAGACTTGTTACACTTAGGTTTGAAATAAATTAGTTAATTATTTCAGGTTTTGGACTCATATGTTAGACAACATGTCTACATTTGAGCACTTTATTGAGCAGGGTAAATTGCTTGGGAAGACTGGTGATAAGTTAGAAGAATTTGCAACTGCTCGATATGATAAAGCAATGGAAGCTGAACAAAAGAAACTGCATATGGAAGCTGAACAAAAGAAACTGCAGATGCAGGTGGATGAAAAGAGATTCCAAATGGAAATGGAAAAACAAAAAAGGGAATCAGAAGCTGAGGAAAGAAAGCTACAGCTAGAGGCTGAGAATAAAAGACTTGAAAAAGAAGCTGAAAATAAAAGACTTGAAAAAGAAGCTGAAAATAAAAGACTTGAAAAAGAAGCTGAAAATAAAAGACTTGAAAAAGAAGCTGAAAATGAAAGACTTCAAATGCAGGCTCAAGCTGAAGAAAGGAAGTTACAAAGAGAGTCTGATGAGAGGAAAGCAAAAATGGAACATGAAGAAAAACTCTTAGCTTTAGAGTTGGAGAAATTGAAATTGACGAGCATGAGTAATGGTAATGATTCAAACAAGGGTTCATCTTCTGGGAAGGCTAATAATGATACTTTTAAGATTAAGTTACCAACATTTAGTCCTTCCAGTGATGACATAATGTTCTATCTGGACAGATTTGAACAAGCATGTACAGCTCATAACATAGACAAAGCAAAATATGTTTATCAGTTATCAGGGATACTGACAGGTAAAGCTCTAAGTATATTAAATATGGTGGATGAACCTGACAAGAGCAATTATGAGGTTGTCAGGGCCGCTTTGTTAAAGAAATATCAGCTTAACGAAGACGGCTATCGTCTACAATTTAAAAACATGTTACCTGAAAATGGAGTTGAATTCTCCGAGTTTATTGCAAGAATACGCATTACTTTCTCACGATGGGTTGAACTATCTAAGACGGAAAAAACTTATGAAGGACTTATGGACTTAATACTTAGAGACAAAGTCATGTCGTCTGTCAATGAGTCTTTCCTTGCTTTCCTTCATGAACGTAAACCTAAAACAATAAAAGAAATGGAAGATTTCTGTTGCCAATACGTAACTGCGCACCCACACATAACCATGGGTAACTCTAAGGTGAAAGAAGGTTTACCAGTTGCTTCGGCAGCTCCGTATGGTCAAAACTTTGCTCGTAGATCCCAACAAAATTTTGATAGAAAGGGCAGCGGTAATTTCTGTCAAAATCATGGAAATCAATTTCATGGTGATTCTTCTTCGAAGAATTGGAGACAACCTGATAGTCGTTACTATCACCCTAATAATTATAAGCATTTCAAAAGAGGATATGGTAATAGAGGTTATTCCTGCCGAAGACCTCAGAACCAAACAAATAGATGTTCGCATCAATGTGAACATGATAGTAATCGTGGAAACTGGAATTCGAACCAGTATAACAATTACAATAGAGACAATAATAACTGCAGAGATAATAATAACTCTGATAACTTCAGAGGTAATAATAGTCGGGGTAGATCTCAACACAAAAAAAAGAGATATCAGCAGGCTAATGCTGTACAACAGGAAACTGAGGGAGCCTGTAATCATGTTGTTGATAGTAAAAACTTTGACGCTGTCACTAGTTCTGCTTTTGACTTTGAAAGAGCAAACAAATGCCCCCAATGCAGTACTTTATTCGAACCGGGTACCATAACTACTTTGAGTTGTGGTCACCCACTTCCCGCTCTTCCTGCTGCTGTTGCGCATGACGGGAGGGGTTCTTTAATTCTACATAAGGGTCTTGTTAATGATACTCCGGTCTCACTACTTTTCGATTCCGGATGCACCACTATTGGTGTTAGACAATCGCTTGTAGATCCATCTTGTGCTACAGGAAGGGTTATTAAATGTGTCACATTTGGCGGCACTCTAGAAAAATATCCTACTGCTGTAATTCGCATTGCCACTCCTTTCTTTACTGGAGATGTGCATGCTTGTCTCTTACCTAATCCTATTGCGGACCTTATTATTGGTCGTATTCACGGAGTTAGGGAGTGTACCCCACAGCAGATTGCTGCTTGGGAAGATAATAACATGCAAGCTACAAATGCAGTAGTTACAAGAGCACAAGCTCTACAAACACCCGAAACTTCACTGAATAGTGATAATGAAGTTGATAGCCAAGATAGTCACTTGGTAATTACTCGTGACTCTTTCATAAAATTGCAAGAAGAAGATCCTTCTTTAAAAAAATTCTTCGTTCTTGCGAAGAAAGGTGATCCGAATCAGGATACAAATAGAAAATCTTGGATTGCAATGAGAAACGGCGTACTTGTACGTATGGTACAAGATTCGACTACGTCGGCACATTCGCAAATTCTTGTTCCCAAGAGCATGAGAGTCCAAATATTACAACATGCTCATGACTCGCAATGTGCTGGACATATGGGTTTTGCCCGTACGAAGTCGAGAGTCCTTGCGGCTTTCTTTTGGCCTTTTGTCAATAAGGACATTCGTATTTACTGCCGATCATGCAAGGTATGTCAGGAGGTCAAATCTAGAGGACCACGACATGCTGCGCCTATCCAGGCTGCTGACATTCCTATTCGGCCGTTTCAGAAAATGGCCATAGATATTATTGGCCCTTTTAAGGTCAAGTCGGCCAGAGGACATCAGTTTATCCTTACATGTGTCGATATGTGCACACGTTGGCCAGAGGCTATTCCTCTTAAGAGCATATCTACTACAGATATCGCAGATGCTCTTTGGTTGATATTTTCTCGCTTGGGGTTCCCCAGAGAAATATTGTCAGACCATGGCACTCAACTCATATCTGACACTATGTCACAGGTAATGTCTACCTTACATATTGAACGATCTCTCAGTAGTATCTACCATCCTATGTCTAATGGGTTAGTTGAGCGTCTGAATAGAACGCTCAAGACTTTGCTTGGTAAGATAACTGAAGATCATCCTCAAGATTGGGACAGGGTTTTACCCGCGGCTCTCTTTGCCTATAGAGAAGTCCCTAATGAACACACAGGATTTTCTCCCTTCGAACTTGTCTTTGGCGCGCGTCCACGCGGCCCTATGTCTTTATTACACGATCTCATCACTGCCGATGATATTAGCGATGAAACTCAATCCTCATATGAGTATGTCATTGCTCTTAGACAAAAGATCAGTGAGGCATGTAAGCTAGCAACTGCTTCATCAGAAATTGCTAAAGAGAAGGCAAGGCAGTTTGCTAACAAGAATAGATGTCTACGACAACTTTGTCCAGGTGACAAAGCATTCGTCCTACTCCCCAGTAGGGAAAATAGACTTCTTATTGCATGGAAAGGTCCGTATGCAATAGTCTCTCGGATTTCCGATGTTGACTATGTGGTCGATATTGATGGAAAGCATAAAACTTTCCACATAAACATGCTTTCGGAATTTCACGAACGTCCGGACTATTTGCTGCCTATTTTCCAGGCAACGGATGATGCTCCTGCACCTCACGGTCATTATTCATCCCTGTCTGTCATTCAGGATGAGGAAGCTACCTTCTCTGATGTCAACCTTCCCCTTCCAGTGGTTCCATTACATTCTACGGAATCTTGGAAAAACGTTTCTGTTTCTCCTAATCTTTCTGGTGACGAACATCGACAAGTCTCGTCGATGTTACAAACATTTCAGGATGTTCTCACTGACATTCCTGGACACACAGATGTCATAGAACATGACATAATTCTTACCGACAATAATCCAATTAGGGTTAGGCCGTATCCTATTCCTATACACTTTCAGTCGCAAGTGGAAAAGGAATTGGATGAAATGATTCAATTAAATATAATTGAACCATCGACTTCACCATATTCTTCTTCCATGGTTATTGTCCGGAAGAAGGATAAGAACATACGAATTTGCGTTGATTATCGCAAATTGAATCAGGTCACAAAGTTCGACGCTGAACCGATGCCTTTGTTAGAAGATCTACTGATTAGACTTTCTAATTCTAGATTCTTCACTAAACTTGACTTGTCTAAAGGTTATTGGCAAGTGCCTTTAGCAGAGCATGCCAAACCTCTTACTGCTTTTTCTACACCTAGGGGTCTATTTCAATGGAATGTTATGCCTTTTGGTCTCATGAACGCCCCTGCCACTTTCGTTCGCATGATGCGTCGAATTCTGTCACATCGTTCGGATGTCATCGCATACTTAGATGACATCTGTCTCTTCAGTGATACCTGGGAAGATCACTATTTAGGGTTATATGACTTACTGTCCACTCTACGTGAGAATAATTTGACAGCAAAACCTTCTAAAGCTTTTGTTGGTTTTGGTGAAATCTCTTTCCTGGGTCATCGTGTTGGTCATGGTCTCTTGAAGACAGAAGACCACAATACTTCCAAAATACTGAACATCTCTGTTCCTAAAACGAAGAAACAAGTTAGGAGTCTCTTAGGTTTAATTCAATTTTATGGGAGATTTATTCCAAATTTATCTTCGATCATGGCACCTCTCTCAACATTGTTGAAGAAAGGTTCGCCTAATCTGGTCCGTTGGTCTGGAGAATGCCAATCTTCATTAGACCAAATCAAGAATATATTTTCTTCTCCTCCCATCTTAAGATTACCTACTCTTGATAGGACTTTTGTTCTTCGGAGTGATGCTTCATCCACTGGGATTGGAGCAGCACTGATGCAAGAATATGCAAATACTCTGCATCCTGTTATGTACATTTCTAGAAAACTAAATGCGGCAGAGAGGAACTACTCGGTTTTAGACCGTGAGTTGTTAGCGATGGTTTGGTCAATTCTAAAGCTACAAAGATTCCTCCTGGGCGCACATTTCATTCTAGAGACTGATCAGAAAGCTCTTACAGCTATTCAGACTAAGAATTTGAAGAGTTCGAGATCCACTCGATATGCTATAGCTCTTCAACCTTTTCACTTCACGGTACGAGCTATCCGTGGTGCGGATAATGTGATGGCTGACATTTTGTCTAGATGCCCACATGACTCCAACTAATACTTCTGTCCTATATTTCTATATATTACAGAGTCATAACACACCTATATTTCTACAATAGATTAGCACATCTGTACTTACTTTATATGTACACACTATCGTGCTTTGTTGTCATCTTCTTCTGTTCGTTTTTTAAAATGATAGAGGAGGACTGAGTAGTTAATATAAGGGCCGTTAGTTTACTAAACAGCCACAATTATTAATAATGTATTGTACCTTATGAAGCATATTAGTTATTAATTAGCATTATATTGCTTGTACTTTCTCAGAATGTCATTGTTGAGCTGAGGACTTACCTTACGAGTTCTAGATTGTGTACTTACCCTCGGAATACCAGAGCATATGTCCTGGATCGTCATGTAGTTTAACTTTGCTATGTACTTATGTCATTACATGTCAAAGAATGTACTATTTAAATTTTCCTATCAGATTTGTACATCCATTTTTAAAGACAATATTAGAGTATGCTGTTTAATGATGATTATAGTAACTTGCATACGTATATTGTGTTTACATGCTAACGTGATGTGTGTTGGTGACACCTCCCCGATGTGAATATTTTTTGAGACATATTTATTTTTCTGTTGAGGTATATCCTCACCAGACACTCTATAATTAGCCTATTGTTTGGCAATTTAATTAATTATCAGCGCATAATTCGTGCGTTTTGAGCCGCTTATCGCTTGCTCTTTGATATTGAAAAAAAAATATGTTCCACATTTTTTTTTTTATCGGGAGGAGGTGGTGATATGTTGCGTGATAAATTCTCGCAACATCGTTTTATTTCAATATCTGTTTTATAACGCAAGGGCAACAACTGCTTGAAATCTATAGTCACTTTTCTCGGTAAGCATTTGTCTTCTCGCGTTAGTATCGAATGCAGTTAACTTTTGAGCTGTGGTCATTTTTGCGCTGGACTGCGCATGACTTGTCTTGTTGTTTGGTCGATCGGTTTCCGCCCACCACTAGTGGGAGTGAGCGATTTGGAATGGCGAAAGAGATGCCTCGTTGAAGAGGGGATCTCCGTTTTTTTTTGTTCTGTCAGGGATGTGTAGTCCTCTTATGGATATTTCGTTTAGTCGAGATAATACCTCTAGTGTTTTCCCACATGTCGGGAGGCGTGATATTTCTGTGTATTTCATGAAAGCAAGGTAAATTGACTTTTTCATTAACTCTATCGATTTTGGGTCGTGAGCGATTTCGATTCATAGCCTGTCTCCGAAAGTCGTCGTCACGAGATGTTCTTTCCCAGCTCACATGTCGCTGCATTGTACTGCATCGGTTGATGCAGGTTCCAAGGACCATTACTTGCTACTTTGTTAAATGAACTAGGTTTAGAAAACCTTTATTATCTAGAGGATATTCTTGAGGACATTATTTATACTTCGGCAGACGTGTCTGTCTTGCTGAAGTCAAACTAAGGAGAGTGAACTGATCTCATACATCTGGTTATCTCCTGGCTGTTATAGAAAGGATGGAGTTGTTCATCTGACTACATTTACAGCACTTTGAAATATAACATGCATCTGACTCATCATTGTAATGCTGTCTACCGTTTATTGCTGTATTGAATGTTGCTGTGATAATGACTGTTTGATGTGCCTACACATTTGCGTAACCATTTTGTCACTGTGGCGTCCACAATAAATAATGAAGAAAAACGTCAACGGCTGTTTCAAGACTCATTGACTTTATACGTCGTGAGTTTACTGACGTCCTATGTGGATTGCCCTGTTATTGTTGCATGAACATTGTTTTGACTGAACACATCTACACACTACACAAAACCAGACATGCGGATGCCATCCATCATCATATGGCATCACGCATCAATAATGAAATATGACTTCAGTAGACATATTTCTAGTGTAACACTGTATGATCACTAACACATAAGTAAAATCAGTTATGACGGTGACATAATAAAGACTCAACACATCTTTATATATTTCCTACTGCTTGTGGTATTCTGACAGACAATTCCTACCTGCATGAAAACATAAAAAAATTTCACAAACTTTACATTTAACTTGTGTTTTTCTTTCAATCTTTACAGTCTGATAGCAAAGCTTACAATTTCTTTTTGTCTTTGTAAACTCGAGGTCCATGGTGTGCAGAGAAAAAACTGGTGGCTTTGAAGCGAGTAGTGCATCATCATACAAACTCATGTTCCTCAATTCCTGGATTAGTTCTTCTGTAAAATCTAGCTGACCATATCTAGCTGGTCTTCGACATCTGGGTGTTTTTTCTGCTAGTCTTGAAATAAAATGTAAGCATTTAATAGCAATATCCAGAAAGTGAAAAAAAGAGTTTTCCAATATTTATTGGTCTTTCTCAAAACATTGTACTTGTTAATCAGCTGGTCACTCTTGTCCACTCCTTTCATGTATATATTGTAATCCCTTACAAGATTTGGCTAACATTAAGTTCTTGAAAATTCCAATTATCCTTAGTTCTATGCTTAGCGAACCTATGGCCATTTGCATTGTGAATGCTTGAAACCAGTGTTATAGTTTTGTTACCTCTCCACTGCAGTGCTAGCAATTCTTTATCTCTAACCCACCTTATTGCACCTTTGATACTATTTTTTTCAACTTCCTTTATATTTGAAAGTGCAGCTGGATATCTCTTTCTGTTTCTAAGAAATGTGCCACAAACTCCAATCCCCTAACTTCCACAAGTCCTTCAGTAACTTATTGGATGTATAAAAATTATCAAAATAAACCCTATATCCTTGACTCACCAAAGGTTTCATAAGATTCATAACTAACTACAGTATAAGCTAAACCAAATGGTCCATTTGCAGTGTTCCTACCTAAATAAACATCAAAGTATATCCACTAACAGCATCAGCAAGAACCCATAACTTCATCCCCCATTTTGTTGGCTTGTCTCTACTTTACTGTCAAAAAGAAAACACCCTTTTCTTATAACCATTCTTTCATAAAATTACAGTTTGAAGAAGTCAATGGGTCTCAAAAACTGCTTTGTATTTTCTCTGGTCCTTACCTCTGAAAGTTGCAGACCTGGAACACTCTCAGGCAAGAAGGGTGGAGGGTTGGAAGGTGGGCCTTCATCAAGTCCATCATAACCAAAACATCTGCAAGAAAAACAATTTAAAATTAATTTTTACAGATCAACAATGGAATTCAAAGTTATAGTTTAGTGTACACAGGAAAATTGACACACATTACATTTTCCGTACAAAGCAATACTGTCAATCATAAAGTCATACGTGTGATAGAGTTACTGTGATTTATTTTTCAACAGTCCCCATTTCATTCTTCTATTTCAGTTTGCCCCAGTCTTCTTCTCTTTGTAACTATATGAGTTGCACAAAGTTCTTCTCTCTGTAAATATATCGAGTTTAGTCTTTTTCTGTAGGTAAATAATTGCATTTATAATAGGGATTACTGGGGAGGTTATATTAGATTCGCACCAGTTCTTTTCGCTAGATTAATCGCGATCACGGAATCTCATTTTCTATGTTAAAATAATCGCGGTCATTTATTTGTATAGGCATGTAAGGAGAGAACAAGAAAGTATTCAGTGGGGTACTGGAAGATGAGACAGGTCTATATTTCGGAGCTGGCATTTGCTGATGATGTTGCCCTGATTGCTAAATCAGAGACACATCTCCAATCCAACCTGCAAGTCTGGAAGGAAGAGCTGGAGAAGAGAGGGATGGTCATAAGCAGCTCTAAAACAAAATCCATGGTGATATCACGAGAAGAAAGAAAACATCAGATTAAGCTGGGAGAACAGGTCCTGGAGCAGGTCGACCACTTTAAATACCTCGGAGCTATTATTGACCGAAAGGGAGGCATCAAAGAAGAGTTGGCCACTCGAAAAGCAGCAGCTTGGAGACTTTTTCAGGCCATAAATCGAGCATTCCTCAGCAAGAGAGAGGTTGGTAAGAAAACGAAGATGGCTGTATACCGCTCCACCTATGTCCCAGTCTTGACATACGGATGCGAGTCATGGGCAATGACTACAACCCATAAAAGCCAGATCCAAACCTCAGAAATGAGGTATCTGAGGAAGGTGGTTGAAGTAACAAGAAGAGACATGGTACGCAACCAGACGATACGTCAAGGCCTTAAATCCTACACCCTGCAGACCCAAGTAGAACAGTCCCAATTAAGATGGTTTGGCCATGTCTGCAGAATGGGAGAAGATCGGATACCACGACAAGCATGGGAAACAAAGAGCCAAGGATCCAGACCCCGAGGACGACCCAGAGTCCGCTGGGAGGACAACATTAGACAATCTTTGAAGGATCGAGGACTAGAATGGAACCAGGCCAGGAGGAAGACAGCCGATAGGATAATCTGGCGCTCTCTCTTCCAAACCTCTACACCTCACGGTAGAAGGGGAACGACTAAGTAAGTAAGTTAAGTTATTTGTATATCAGAGCGTGAGTATTAATTGGGGGTGGGAACTGAACCACTACCCAGACAACGTCGAACTTACGTTAGAGCGATTTAAAGTTAAATTTGCTCACGCGGTCGGTATAACAATATTTAACTTTGACGTAATATGGATGCGCGGGATGTAACATATATGACTCACGCGTTGCTTTCAAATCTACTGGCAGAGGTCACGGTTGTTAGATTTTGTAGTGATTTCATTGGTCTTAAAGGACGCTAAGCGATGACGTAGGGGCATAGGTCAGCGTGGGGTTTTTGATGATATATACTCGCGCATATTCATAGCGGGTCTCTCTATGATGAAGAAATTGCCTGCCGTGAATCTAGCCTTTATCGTCTGCATCCAAGCGGAAGAAATGCGGTAACTGGTATGTTCATAATTTATTAGCGTCATAATTTTAGTTCGTTTTAACATAGGATCTTAGATGATACGTACAGTTTTCTTCAGGAAGGTTAAAGTTATTTTATATAAATGAAAGGGCCATCAATTACTATCATTGAGAAAGTATTTAATGTAAGAGTTGCACATAATTTTTCTGGGATAAGTAGTTCGATTTTTTGTTGGTATAGCGGGTTGAGATATTAACTGTGTGAGGGTTTAGCTCTTAGATACACGGGCGTGATTTGTGTAATTTATTTAACTGGGTAATTCTTTGGTATGTTGGCAGACGATTAAGGGTGTAATTAATATTACCGTCATGGGGACGAATAATTCCTCATAATTGATGATAATAGCAGCAGTGTATAGACGCTAGAGTAATTGTGTACGTTAAGTGATTGTGGGATTAAATTTTACGAAGATGGGAATTAATATGTCCCCATCTTGGGTTTATGATACCCGGCAGCGTATAGACACGAACGTATTGGTGTGTAATTAATTTAGTGGGCATAAATTAAGTGTGCTACTTTTGTAATGTAGTGGGAGTTGCTTGTCCTAGAGATATATATATATTTAAATCATAATAATGGTAGTATGAGTAAGCTTTTAGGAGCCGTGGTAGCGTAGTGGTTAGTGCACTGGCTTCCTAGCGCAGTGGTCTATGGTTCGATCCCCAGATGAGGTGGGAATTTTTTAGGCCACAAACGGCTCCTGGGTCGACCCAGCCCCAAATGGGTACCAGAGCAACTCTGGGAAGGTTAAGGTGGCCGGCATGATGCCGACCACATCACCCCTAGTGTGCCGAAGGTCAAAATAATATGGGCCTAACACCATATTCCCAATATGCCTCAATGGGCGTGTAATGGGTTCCTTTACCTTCTTTTTTTATGAGTAAGCTTGGTAGTTTTGTAAGGTATTATCTATTGTGAATTTTATTGCCGTGTAATCAGAAGAGAGGTAATTTATATTTCTGATATGGGAATGTCATTTTATTACACAGAGATGTAATCTATATTTCTGATATGGGAATTTCTTTTATTACAAAGAGATGTAATCTATATTTCTGATATGGGAATTTCTTTTTATTACAAAGAGATGTAGAATATTTCTGATAAGGGAATTGTTTTTCTGACGGGAGTTCGGCCTTCCTAGATTTAATTTTGTATTGATCAATGAACACCAAGGGTCAGTGATAAAGTAGCCCTAAGTATTATAGACAGGAGGGGTTCCTCAAAGTTGAATGTTGTGACACATGGCTAGTCATGCAGAACAAAAGATTAGGTCAGCGGCGTCTGGGAGTATCTCCAGATCGTTGTTTACTTTGAAAACGGGGTAGAGAGAAGAGAAGGGCATTGTATGGGAGGCTGACCTTTCGGGCATAAATAATCGTTTGTCGCTTAGTGCGAAAATAGAGCAGAGAATAGACAGGGGAGTTTAGGAAGTAAGGGATATATGTTAGAGAGGAGTATATTATTGATGTGTTGTACAGCTGTTGCATTTCTTTGTTTACAGCAGGTCACGGCACAGTGGGAGAGCATAATTTGTCCCTACAAATTACCCATGGCAAAAGTGGCATCTCAGAAGCTGAGAGCTTGAGATATCGCCAGAGGCAAAATAAAATAAAATATGTGTTTCCAGGCATCAAAGACATTCTTCAGCTGGAACGGGATTTTGTCTACAAAAAATCCAGAGCTCTGAGCTCTTTATTGTTACACACGCAAATTGGCGCGTTGCCAGTGTTGTTGTAATTTCGTTTCTTCACGACCATAATAAAGTCGTTGCTCTAAACCCGAAGAGGGGTAACGGGGCCAATTTAAGAAGTTGGCCAGCATCTGTGAAGCTTCTACAGTTTGATTCAAGTACCTTGTGCTTGATACCCAAGTCATCTATGCAGTAGTCAGAACCAGAAAACAGGGTCATCATTCCCGGTTCTGATAGTTAAAGAGAGAAGGAGCAAACGGAGACGCCACATCAGCAGAGAAGAGTGTCAGAGAGACACCGAGGCCAGGCGGAGAGAAGAGAGAGATAGAGAGAAATAGCTGGGACCAATAGGGTCTTATATTAACCTTAGAGGATAGCCTCTGAGCCATAAGTGTAATAAAAATCTACTAGCGTAGCAGTAAAAGTGGTGTTAGTTAGTGGTGTGTATATCACCTAAAGAGCTTGGGAGCCATGCAGGTAGTTGTTTAGGCAGTGTCAGCAGGACAGCGACAGTAGAAATATTAATAACTAGTTGGAGGGGTGGCTCAAAATCCAAGGCCCCACCAAGTTCAGTGTGGTTTTTGTTTAATCTCAAATTCTTTTCCCCATACAGGTTGCAATTGTGGGTGAAGGGTTGGGGTTGATGATAAATCATTTTATTGTGCTTTGTTTGTTTTCAGGTGTGCGAACACGCACTTTATTTCTTTGGTATGTACTTGATTTTCTTGGTGTAAATAAACTTTAAATTGTAGCTTGGATCAGTCACTTTATTTACATACAGTAGCTATATGTTGTCTGTATAGTGGTGTCTGTGGTCTTTAATTAAACCTTATCTCTTTTCGTTTAAGGTAGTCAGAGGGGGGTGAGGTTATAGCATTGTTGAAGTCACGAGTGGCAAGGGAGAGTCAATCTCGGTTCTCGCCCTTGAGCCAATAGTCTCATCTGTCCACATTCACTATCATTTCTCATCTAACATCTATCTTCTCAGCCTTTCTCTAAATAGGGTCTTGTCCACACACTCAAACAACACTCTATACTTAAATCCACTTCGTGACAATATGATGTAAATAATAATTTTTTAAAGCAGAGACACAGGGCAAATGAGGTCAGAAAAATCAGCTGATTCAAAAGTTATGTCCGATCCACTTTATATTTATTTCCTGGTGCCATGAGTTCTTTGTTAACTGTTTGAAAGGTGAAATATTTGTTTCTTTTTTTCAAAAACAAACAGAAAGCAGCTATACTGACTACAATAGCCCACTAAAATGACTGTTTTACTGCTTTTCAAAATCAGCTGTTATCATTTCGTTAACGAAGTAACATTACCTTTGCATGTACGGCTGGTGATTTGAGTTGTTCTGAGCTGTATTTTCACCATCCAACTCATCAGATGTTTCCAAGTCCTCTGAATAATCATCAGAACAGGAATCTACATCACTAGATGCATTGTAGTCATTACCAGACTGCATTTTGTTTAAGATCTGTTAAGTCGAGTTTTTCAGAAAATATCCAAAATGACGGATGGACAAATGCGGTGTTTACGTTTTTCAGCGTGTAATTTCAAAGTCAAAATAAGTGAAAGCTGTATATTTTTTAGTACAGATATAATTGTTAACATGTATTCTTAATATAAAACATTGATTTGAAGTCAAAATTAAAAAATAAATGTGCTTTTTTTACTTCAAAAGTCATTGTTCCATTCGGAACGATGTTTTGTAGTTCCGGTCCGAAGAGTGTTAAGCAGATAAACAGCATATTGCTTTTTTTGTTATTATAAGATTATAAAATGAGCGATGATGAAGGTACATTAGGTAGTTGTAGCAGCATGACGACACACACGCCACCTCACTCCTCAGCATGCGTCAAAAGAGTGTTTTCGAAGGTTAACTTAGTTAAAACTAAACAAACCAACAAGCTTTTGTGTGAAACAGTTTCCAATCGAATACTAACCAAGCAAGCAGTTGCCAAAGATGGAGTTTGTCATAAGTTTAATCCTAGTAAAAGCGTGGTTGAAGATGTGCGTGAAGGACGTTGTCGGCAGAGATATGCAAAGATTTTGGAACTCTACAATCAAGATTTCGTGTTGTCAATTCATGCATATGATCTTGATGAAGGAGAAGTTGTCGACATGGATGTCGAGTCGCTGGCAAGTGACAATTTTCAACAGTAACAAGTTACAACTAACATTTTATATTTGATTTGAGGAACATTTTGTTAATGTAACTACTGTAAGTATGTTACTGTTAAAATATCTCATTTTCAAGAGTTCATATACTGGGGTGTTAATAAAACCATTTTTATATAATTGTGAATTTTTGGTAATAAAAAATAAAATAAAAATGAATAAATAAATAGAAATTGGTAGCACACAGCTTATTTGTGCTAAAGTTGCACTAAAAGATAGTGTAAGCACCGTCTATCCTGTGTTTTTGAGGCATAAAATAATATGGGTATTTGTGGGTTTTTTTTTTTAGAAGAAAATCTGGGTTTATCTCTAGAACTTGAGTGGCAACCTTTGTTACAGTAATAACCTACTGAATGTACTGTAAGGCACATCACTAGAAATTAAAATAATATAACACACACTTCAGTAGCATTAAGTACTGTAAAAATTAAATACAGCAAAGTAAAATTTATTAACGTAAAATGAGACAACATAATGCAAAGTAACTGTAAGCTGTTTAGATGTGGTAACAGGTAAAGTTAATCAAAATTACGGAGTTATAAAACTGATGCTTTATCAAGATGAATTACTTTCTGGTATAAAACCCAAAAAATTCCAAAAGCAATATATTTTGCTGCTCCAGGACAGTATTCTTATGGCAAAATTTTAATCTTTTTTATTACTGCAAAAAACAATAACGTTTACCAATTCAGAAAATCTTCCATCATTACAAATATACAATCAAGGTTTTTAAAAAATATCTAGTACAGATGGAATAATTTTTAAAAAAAAATTAAACCAGATAAAATGACAGAAAAAATGATCTTGGCCAAAAAAAAAATTAAAAGCAGCACAATACGACTGACCTTTTTTGATGAGCTACCTGCACACAGGAAGTCACTCTCACCTTCATCTGTGAAAATGTAGTAAATTTTTTTTCATTTTTCACTATCATCATTTTCCAATTAGCTCCTTATGGAGCTACAAATTGCTACATAAACCACTACTGTAAGTGCCCACGAATGCTTTGGTGCAAGCTTCCTTGCAAGAGGACCAGATGTAATGGTGGTTCATTACTCCACAGGGAGATAAAAGGGAAACGATTATGACAATTGTCATCATCTTCCTATTTGCTCCTTACACAGCATGGAGCCACCATTGTAGCTTGTACTCGTAGCTTTAACATGCTCTTGCAGCGGGGGGGTTGTATGACATCATTAGGAACCACTGGTTCTGAACAAAAAATTTCCATCACTTATATTCCCTTTGCAGGGAGCAAACCTTGGTACCTCTAGAATTAGAGGCGAACGCCATACCTCTGAGCCACTCTGACCCCCAAGGAGAGCTGAAGGAAAATGAATTTTCATTTGCTCTATGTACAATAATTGAACCAGAGTAGGGATAATGCCAAAAGCAAATATTAGCAAATAAAAATATTAATTGAAATTACAGACACTAAGTATCTTTATTATAACCCATCGGAGGTTGAACAGGATGCTTTTCTTCAAAAATTAAAAAAATAATCAGAAGAATAATTTAAAAAAAGAAAGAAAAAAAAGCCAAACAAGATGTGTAAGGAAAGCTGCCACCATCAACAAAAAGGGTGAAGAGAATACTTTTTTGTTTGTTTTGTTTTTGGCTGAGAGGGAGGTTCATTTTTAATTTTTAAAATGTGCAGTGTAAATGAAAAAAAAATGTTTAAAAAAGATATGCACTAAGGATGACCTGCTCTACTCAAACCTTAAATAATAAGCTCACCATCAGATGTATCTCCATCTGTGTAACTGGAACTTGTATCTTCTTCCTCTGGTGTGTCTGAGGCAAAAGAACACACTTCTGGCTTCAATGGTGGAACTACAGATGGCACAGACGCATGGTTGGGCAATGCACTCATTCTGGGAAAAATTATTGTAAGATTTATAGTAAAATTAGCAAACTGTGCAGTGATAAATTAAAGGTTCAAGTATTTGTTAATACATTCACTACAGCATGTCCCATTACACCAGATTCCAGACAATGGCTCACGTAACCTGCTAAATTGCACTCACAACTGGTCAGAGAATAACAGCTTGATCCTATTAACACACTAGACAGAGCAGTTTCAAATGTAGTCCACAGACACTGGGCCCAGCCAGAGAAAAGCTTTCAGTACATAATTTACACAATACACAGTGGGAAAAGAGCTTGTTACAATATACTCACTAGATAGTAGTCAAACAGCAGGTTGAAATACTCACAAGATAAGTGTCAAAGAATATGTCCAAATAAGCTCACTAGATAAGTGTCAAAGAGTATGTCCAAATAAGCTCACTAGATAAGTGTCAAAGAGTATGTCCAAAAAAGCTCACTAGATAAGGATCAAAGAGTATGTCCAAATAAGCTCACTAGATAAGTGTCAAAGAGTATGTCCAAATAAGCTCACTAGATAAGTGTCAAAGAGTATGTCCAAATAAGCTCACTAGATAAGGGTCAAAGAGTATGTCCAATTACGCTCACTAAATAGTAGTCAAACAGCAGGTTGAAATACTCACTAGATAAGTGTCAAAGAGTATGTCCAAATAAGCTCACTATATATACTCAGAGAGCACTGTGCCAATGCGCTCACTAGCCAGGAGTCAGTGCGTATCCCAACAACAGACAGTGGTCAAAGGTATGTTCATATCAGATTTGATTCTTTTATCATTATTAATATTTGATTATTTTTCTGGATGGAATCTAAAATTCAAATTATATCTGCATTTAAAAGTTGAAAGTCTTCAGACTGTTAATACTGTTTAGCTTGCTGTTCTTGCCCCTGTTATGAATATTCCTTCACCGTGATGAACATCAATCTATTTCCTTCAGAGTAAAGGGAATATTTCAAAAAAAAGGAGGAAAAGGTATACAGAGAGAAGTTTAGATTTTTTCTGAAAAATAAAACAAGTTTTATGCATCATGATACGAACATCTGAATATGGGAATGAAACCACTGGGAGAACATGCTTTCATTCATGATAATGCATTAGAGAGGCTGACCCATGTATTAACAGGGGTCTCTGAAGAGACAGAGAAAGAATACGTCTACTTCACCCGTAGGCATCACCCGTGTGTTACCGGGGCCCGAAAGGGGAGCAAAGAATAGTAACACTGTCCCCTGCCAAGCATGTCGTAGAAAGCGACTAAGGAGGGTTGGGCATGGGGCCGGTTACCCCATCCTGTAAAAAATTTAAACCACAAAAAACTTCAACAAATATGAACAAGTCAAATAAAGAAAATAAAACACAGCCATCCAAGACAGGTGTCACGTAGCGTTTAAAGGATAAGAGAATTATTTAGAGGAAATAATAGATCTGATGTGGAAGATTTGGCTCAAGGAATCCCTGCTGGGTTTTCCCACTTCCGAAGGGTGACGAAGAGGGTAAATTCTCCTAACTCGACAGGTCTGGAAAAGATTGTAAAGAGATATTTGGTCTCTCGCTACCGTCGTCCCCTTCTCAGTTATCTATTATTATTATTCTTTAATTTATATTATATTTTACGAGCCCCCCCTCCCTTATAAAGGAAGATAAACATAGACAATATTCAACATCTAATGGAAGGAACAAAGCATGGGGTACAGTATATACACCCAATTGGTTTATTGCAATAAAATGAATAGATGGTGAATGATAGTATTGTCGATGGAATTAGTGTCTGCTGTATGTATTATGTGTCTCACAATTCAAGTGTTTTTCATCATGGATGACTAAACTAGGCATTGATGTAGTGAGTTCCCTTTTCCGTGGACTTAGCTTTTCAGCCCCCGGCTGATAGTGAAGTGTGGTTAGTTCTCCGGTCTCCTGACGTTGCCCCCGGTAGGTCTTGAATGGTTCGGATTTGCCTTCTCTGTGCTCGACTCCGTATTCTGCGCTGAGATTGGACTGTCGTGCAAGGCTCCACCATAGACTACTCAAAGATGGACGCTAACCCGCAATTAGACACGTGGCTTCAGTGCTTTTAATGCGAGAATTCGCCGATATCTGGGTTAGACCTAGCTGTCTCAAGATTTCCTGGGCAAGTGAAGAATGCTCGTGTTGGCGCACTTTTAGCGGGACATTTCCGCTTGGACACGTGATCCATAGCGGGCATCATGTGACATTAGCCTCGTTTTAGACGCTCCAATCAATAATGTTAAAAGTCACGTGATGTCTTCCTAAATGGCCTAAACTGGTTCTCCCAAGTTCAAGCAGTTCTAAATTAAAACGGATTTCTCGCTACCGAGGTCATTGGTCAACAATGACGTCGTATCTAAAAATAGCGAGGAGAAAATACCGAACGCTAGGAGATTTTCCGCAAGTGACAATTCCCGGGACTTTGTGATCATGCATTGAGGATGAGAAAAAATGATGTCACGTAAATAATAAAAAAAATGAAGAGAAGATTGGCCAAGTCGTCACAACAGGGGAAGGTCCTCTCGTGGGGAGGCGTATGATGCAACACAGAGAAAGCCGAAAGGAGTCTGTGTTGCTGACTAACCTTCTTTCTTCTAGGAGAACTTCCAGATTTGGCACCTGGAATGTTCGGACATTAAACGAACAAGGGAAAGTGGCGCAAGTGGCAGCAGAAATGAGGGAATACAAAATCGAGGTTTTGGGAATGTGTGAAACAAAGTGGAAGGGGGTAGACAGGAAGAAACTCATCACAGGTGAATTAGTGCTGTCCTCAGGACATGAAGACGAAAGTTCACACCACAGTGAAGGGGTAGCTCTTATGTTATCTAAAGAAGCACAGAAAGCACTCATTGAATGGGAAGCTGTTGGACCCAGAATAATAACAGCTACTTTCAAAACAGCTAAAAAGAAAATTCATGTAAATGTCATCCAATGTTATGCACCTGTCGTGGTTGAGTAAAGTGTAGAGTATTTGTCGAGTTGGACAACAGTAGTGAAATCGACAAGGGATAGTGGACTGACAGAGTTATAGATTACACACACAGAAAGGTGTAAATAGGAGATGGACTTGAGACAACCTGGAAGAAGATTTACCAAAATGATCTCTCTCTCCAAGCCTCAACTCACTTATGTCTGTCTAAGCACCTTCTGCTCTCTCTCTTTTCTCTTATCATACATAGAGATTATAGTAAAGAGCTAAAAATACAAATATGGATGGAAAGGTCGTGAACAGCGCCTTAATAAATTTGTAAAATTTATTAAAGAAGAAAAGCATGCAAATAATGCATATCATCACAACAACATAAAATTACATCAATAATCAATCAAATATGCAAATGCTCCAACAACCACACACACACAGATCACCGACATGAACCTGTAGAACACAAAGAGATAAATAATCGAGTGACAGTCCTTCGGTTTTCGGGGACCAGCTGAAGTAACTCCAGTAAGTGGTGTTTTCGTATATATCCTCCATCGGTGATGGAATTAACCTGAATAACATCACTGTATAGGCGCTATCGTTGGTGACCCCCCCTACTGGCGCGAGTTGGGCAGGGGGGACGCTGTTTATCTCCTGCTGACCAACTGATTGAACTGGGCGACAGCCTGTCCGCTTTTCGGGGACCAAATGTACTAGCTCCAGGAAGTGAATTACTTGTAGATCCTTCGTGAGGGACTAGCCTACAAAACTTTCTTTGTTGGTGCTAAACGTTGGTGACTCCCCTTATAGCGTGAGTGGGGCTGGAACTCTGTCCATAGATGGCTGCTCATACGTGCGAGGTTTTAAGTATCCAGGAAATACACCAGAAGAAGTCACTTGAGGACAAAGAGTCCCAGGCGCGCTTATCCGGCGCAAGGCTCCGCTTGGCTGTAAATCCTGTTTAAACTGGTTTGGCTGTGGTTTGCTGAGTGCCCCGTTTAGGCACAAAAAAGGCGGGTGATATGGAATTCTGCTATAGGCATGCTGAGCGGGTTTGATATTCTGGAAGCCGCAATGCTCTGGCTGGTAATCCAATAGGCGAGTAGAGAACTACTACTGCGTTTGGCGATTCCAGATTTAGCGTTGGCTCCGTTGCACTGCGTGAGCTTAACTTGGCGTTGACAAAAAGGGGTTTTGATTCAGGAACGGGGTTGACGATTCGTTGCTAGATGTATACAGAAACCCTCTAGATCGAAGAGTATATGACTTTCTTCGCCTGACTGAAGTCTGCTCTAGCGATTCGGTCTTCCTGAAACTGAGACCCAAAAAGAGACACCCTTTTACTTCAAGCAAATAATAAATCACACTAACTTTATACAGAAAGTTTCGCTCCACTATGGGATTAAATTTATTGTAGTTATTGCTATGATAGTTTAGGGCTGTCTTTAACCATGTCTCCTGTTCCTTAAAAATATCAATTATCAACACGCGCCCGCATAGGCTTAATATCTTTTGCACACCCAGGTACCTGTCAGTAAATTTTCTGACATCAAAAATCTACTCCTCTTCTCCCAATCTCAACATACAGGAAACCTAACATGTAGTTACAGTTAAATGAATATGCTTATTCATCTTACAACATTAAATGAATTTACATAAACAGATTACAGCATTTGACATTACACAAATAAATCGTATGTCCCCTTTGGGAAATATATTAGCAATCCCACAAAATGAGTACAAAGAAAATGCAATGTTCTTGCTATAATAATACAGTTGTGGCTAGATCATAAGATATAATTATATCTATGCCTGGTGGCTGCTTTCAGTGAAAGTTATAGACTAGTGCCTAGCCACACAAGTAAGCATAAAATGATCCTCCCTTGCCACTAGAAATATCTATCAAAAAGGAATAAGTGACTATCTCCTATAATCCAGAGTTATTACCTGCATCTCACTATTCAGTTTTAAAGTGAACAATCCACACCTGACATTATCTTACAGAAATGACAGTTAATTTTTGCTGACTCTTAACCCAATGGTAAGCATTCGTGGACTGATTCTACGCCTAATATCTGTTATTGTAAGTTTAACATTTAACCCATGATAAACCGTAACAGTTTAAGCACCACTTAATAGGCCGTAGACAGCGCTACCTTATCACTGAATAAATTACTAGGAGAAGTCCTCAGAAATAAATTCACTTTCCTAACAGATATATATATATAAAACTAACCTGAATCTAATATTATAATTATAAGATATGTCAACTCACCCCGAAAATGACTAGAACATAGGCAAACACATTCTAGTACTGTGTTAAAGTTTGCCTTATCTCATGATGGTCATCTACGGGCCAGGAAAATTTACGAATGTCTTGGTCTATTAAAACCAGTCTACTCTTATAGATCACAAGGGACGCTCCCCCCCGAACACCTGGCCTGCGTATTTTTTCTACAGAAGTTCGGCGAAAGACGTAATCTAGAGTAAGACAAAAGAAATCGTGCGAAAGTTCCCCAGGTAGAGAAATGCATAACATTATGCTCTATCTTGTCTAAGGGCGAAAACCCAAAGACTGACCGCGATTGTTATCTTCCCCTGAAACAGATCACACTCGTTACCCAGGCCTCAAAGGGTACCAGCCGCTCGTCATCAAACGTTTTAAAGCGACCAGAGAAATTCCCCTGTTGGGACCACAGAGGGTACCCGCCGCTAACGAACCGTTTCTTTCACAGAAACCGTCTTTGGCTCGTTCTAACACTTAAAGCGGACCCGAGAAATGTTTCTCTGGTCGAACAGGTGCGTTTAGATAACATTACGTCTAGCGTTAGCTGACCGCAGCTGGCCAGCGTAAACAACCTCGGGTGGGGTTTGAGAGGGTGAGAAAGTTTGGCCACAAAGGTAGAAAAGGAAAGAAACGAAAATACAAAATGTCTCGGAAAACAGAACATTTAAAGGAGTAATCAAATTATGGACAAGATGGTAAAATAAATTATCTTTCACGTGACAAGTGCCCCCCCTTTTAAAGTTCGAGGAATACGGACAAAAATGACAGTAATTTATCTTTTCCATCGTCTTTAGTTACCTGTCATTGGAACATCCTATACTCATAAAACCAAATACGTTTCCAATTTCTGTCTGTCTGTATGACTAGCTCCGAGTTCATTTCTTTTCTTCCCTCTGTCTAATAGACGTTCAGCAAATGGGATTTTGCGAGGCCACTGTTTCAACAAGAGAATCCAACTTAGAACACTGACATAATCTGTTTCCGTGTGAACATGACCTTCCTTCCCCAATTTGCTTTGTCTGTCCATGGTCCGGAAAATTATCCGCACCTGTTGTGAGTTTCGGCCCCGCCTGAACTCACTGGCCACTGCATAGGTAATCCGCCTGTTATGTGCAGTGAAATCGTTGCTGGACTCGGGCTGTTTTTTTTTTTTGCGTACGCCCGCCAATACTCGAGGCGAAATCTCAGGTTATTACTAATGTCTAACCTGACATTGATTTTACGTGAGTATCCCTTTTTTCTTGTACAGAGACAGGTGTCCCTCGCCATTCAGGCAAATACTCTCCGATTTCGGAGGTACCCATTGCAGCTGGGTCGGCTCAGGAGCCGCCAATCCCTGGTCGACGACACTCCTTCAAATGTCCTCGCCAGGTCTCGAGTTAATCCAGTCCAATTCCCCTTGTCCGAATTGCCTGTGTTGGAAAAATCCTCCAAAATGCCGTCGCCCGGGTTTTTTCGGCCCCCGCCTGAACTCACTGGCCACTGCTCGGTAGATAATCCGTGTTATGTAACCACTGTAATCGCTAGCGCGGCTCCTCGGGCTGTTTAATTTCCGTTATGGGTTTACCTGTCGCGGACTTGAATAACCCTCGATAGCTGCAGTCTGTCGGGGTTTTCCGCGCGCGTGTAACCCTAGTTGGCAAATAAAGCCGTTCGTTGGCCGAAGAAATGCTAGCATTTTTCTTCTGCCTCTCCACACCTACTCCCCTGTTTCGGTGGGAGCATTGATCAATCTTCAGACCTGTGCCGTCTAAAGGTGGGTCTGGAGCTTTCCTTGCCTTGCCAGTCACAACTCTGGCTTGGTCAACGGAAATGATCAAGTTGTTCTGTAATGGCCTGGCGGAGGCGACTACTTTGCTGTCCATCAGTGGGGTTGAGACCACTGGAATAATGCAATTTGAATGAGAAAAACTCTGCTGCCTGAAGCAAAGAGTAATCGATCGCATTCTGGGGTTCTACTAAATCATAACAGATCTCCGTAGCTTCTATCCGTGAAGACAGATAGGTAATATATCTGCGAGTTGCAGAGTTTGTTGAGTCGCTTTCCCATTACTAGCATGACGTGAGCCAAGGCTCTCAACAATGGCTCCTTGTACAGTAGTAAGGCAGCTTTTCTCACTGTCTTCTGCCCTGAGAAGTGTGAGAGACTCAAATGGAATACCAGGGATCCCTTCGCCTGGAACCCTGTGTCCACCATAAACGTCAACTTTGCCCTCCCCTGAGGAAGTTACTGGCGTCAGTTGAACTTTGTCCTGCAATGCGAGATCCACTTCCTGGTTGACAGGCTCCGCAGTCTGCATGCAAAGGACTGGACGGTTTGAGATCCCGTTAGATCGCGAAGTGCCCGAGAAAAAAAACTCTCGGTGTGTTTTTCCAAAGTTCCTTGGAACGGTTTGGAAAGTTTAACCCTTTTAGCAGGCGACTTATTCTTGCACCTTTTAAGCTCAGGGTGATAAGAGGAGCGGCGCCTCCTTTCTACGATCGTTGAGTTGGAGGGATGCGCCTCTGCATATGTTTTTTTCGCTGTCCGGCCGGGAATCTTGCGAAATATAACGTGATAGGGTGTGGCTCCCTTTTCTCGACGTCACGTGTCGGTTAGGTGCTGCTCGGTCTGGAGCGTGAGAGGCTCGGGGTTCGCCGCTTGCCAGACGGGAACAATCCGTATTACAATGCTTGTTAGCACCTGTCTCACCTTTGTGCAGTTTCCATGCCTGGGAACGTTGCGTAATTTTTCCCGTGGCTTTAGGTCTGCTGTCCCGACGTAAATTCTTTCCTTGTTTGGGCTTCGGATCCAAGTCCAAAGGAAAGTCAATTTTCTGGAGTTGGGGTTCGGTTTTAGCAGGCAAGTTTTCTTTCATGGGCGCAAGGTTTGCAGGGGCGTTGACCGTTAAGGGCACAGTAGAAGGGGAATTAGAGTGACTACATTTAGTATCTGTTTTCATCCTCCGAATTTGGCTATCCAGTTCATTCATTCTGATTTGGTGTAGCCTGCTCCTTTCTTGGCTTTCTCTGTCCCTTTCTTGGCGCTCTATTTCCCATTGCTTGTCCCGTTCTTGTTGCTCCATTTCCAATTTCTTGTCCCGTTCTTGTCTTTGCTTTTCCCTTTGCTTCTCATCTTCTATCACTTCTTCTACATACTGTCGGGTGAATGCTTCACTCTCCCCAGTTTGTTTACAGGACCATGCCAAGATTAAACGGCTGTCAAACCAATTGTCTACCTCGTATTGATCCTGCAGGCTTACTGCAAATTCTAGAAAGGGCTGGATTTCGCTATCCTTGTACTCCATGTACTTAGCTACCTCGAGGGCAATCCTATGCACTTTATCTAGATCGGCCATTATATCAGGGTGAGCAAACACTATAGAAGGATAGAACCTAGAGATCTTAGTTACCTAGTCCACTACGTGCTGATTAACTTAATAATCAATAAAATCTAGTGTAAAGTTTCTTTCCTTCTTTCCACTCTGTAAAGTGTCAGTCTGTATGCTCTGTAAGGAAGAGTGGTGTGTTGTTGAGATCAGGCATGCTCCAGTCTACCCAGCTGTAAATGGGTAACTCACCCTAGTCCTGAGTTAGGGAAGGCAAAGGCTCCAGGGGAAGCAGGCCCTAAACTTGGTCACTCCAACCGACGCAGGATGGTGTATGTATGAAGTAGAAGTGTAGAGTGTGATTACCGCGAATGGTGTACTGTTCGTGTGCTGACCAATATAACCACTCATACACTTGTGTCTACAAGGCACCAATGCAGACTGCTGGAATCTTTGTTTACTCAATTTATTCAGACGTACACACTGGGACATACGAGTACATCATGGTATGTTGACATACCAATTTGTAGGTATACATAGCAGATCTGAAGTCATGACACATTCAGAAATAATGGGCAGTACATCAAAAGTTCAATGTCATGATATATTATGGCCGCATCCCCCTATCTGACTAAACGCGTCAGTGAAGGCAGATCGATAAATAACTAAAGTTACTTGACGTCCATAGTTTGTAGCATATATTATGAAACCACGAAAGAGGGGGTTTCTAGCAAGATTGAGATCTCCCTGTCACTGTCCGATAATAGGATAAATAATCTGTTCTCTTGGCAGTGATCAAAACATATGATGACTGAAATCTAACATGGCCGCCTCCCTGAGTTGTCGTTCACTCATTCATAGGAAGGTGAATATAAGCCAGAGTTAATTTATAATGGGTATATCGTCGATTTTCAAAAAGCCTTTGATAGTCTACACCGCCCATCATTGTGGAAGATACTTACAATCTATGGTTTTCCAACAAAATATGTGAATATAATCAAAGCGCTATATGACAATGCAAGATGTTGTGTTAGAACAAATAAAGGGAATACAGAATGGTTTACAGTAGAAACAGGGGTGAAACAAGGCTGTATTATGTCACCACTACTTTTTGGAATAGCTATTGATTGGGTTATGAGAAACTATACCCACAATGAACAATTGGGTATAAAATGGACAAATGGAAAAATTCCTGGGGGACCTGGATTTCGCAGATGATGTAGCATTCTTAAGTTCAAAACCAAGACAATCCCAAGACGCAATAAATAATTTGTGTCATCTCTCGGTTAAAATTGGTCTCCAAATAAATGCCTCTAAAACTAAAGCTATGAACTTTTCTAACGAGACCTTTGATATCATCTTGAACGGGGAAAAAAAAAAAATACAGAAAGTTGAAAGTTTCAATTATTTAGGCAGTAAAATGACTCAGGATGGTGACACAACAAGAGAAATCCATACTAGAATTGCTTTGGCAGCTAGCGCCTTCAATAGATTATCTAACATTTGGAAATTACGATCATTGAATATACATACCAAGCTTCGTCTGTTTAATTCAAATGTTATCTCAGTGTTAACATACGGCTGTGAGAGTTGGAAAATAACAAAATCATTGGAGAACAAGCTGAATACATTCGAGAACAAATGTCTTAGAAAACTCATGAACATCAGTTGGAAAGAATTCAAGACTAATCGACAAATAAGAGAAGACTCTAGGCAGAAATATGTCTCCGACTATATAAGGAAAAGACGATGGTCATATATCGGTCATGTCCTACGAATGCAAAACAACAGAATACCACTACAGGCGCTCACTTGGGTTTCCTGAGGGTAAGCGGAAAAAAGGAAGACCAAAAGAAACACTCAGAAGAACAATAATAAGAGAAGGAAGAACGTTGGGCCTAAATAATGTGCAAGAGCTAAGAGGAGTGGCGTCACAACGAACAACCTGGAGAGCACTGGTTTCTGCCTTATGCGCCGTGTTTGGCGCTTAAAGAATTTATTATTATTATTATTATTATATAAATGATTTCATAAATGTTTCCATACAGCTCTACGGTGATCAGGTTAATTCACGTAGCCATAACCGCTGTAGGAAAGTCTGTCATCTTTGTCGATACAAAACACGACCCTAGCGATACGAAGCACAATGTTCCATCTAGGTCGAATCGACATGAGATCATCAAAATAGGGTCTGGCAATACATGGAGTCCGAATTATACATTGTACCGTACCTTAGGAGAGTCTCTAACATAAACTATAGTAGAGATACCATCTCCTTTAGAAGAAAACCACTTCATGAATTATATTTCCTTAAGAATCTACCAGCCCTTTGAAAAGTGCGTACCCGCCATTATCACGGTACATCGGAACTCATCACGACTTGTCAAGACAACTCATACTTCCGCTAGACCGGAATAACAAGAATCTAGTCCCTCCTACCCATCCAAAATATACCATATAGGACTGATTCTACTTGTACTAATAATATGTAATACATATGAATTCAGGCCATAAACACAATAAGCAAATTAATATATTTTCTGGCCCTAAAAAATAAGTACAAACGTAAGCGCAATATCCTTGCGCCGGATCAATATCCAGAACGATTACTCCTATAATCAAAAGTGTGAATCAAACATGGATTCTCTCGCTTTTACCATAGACAGCATTTTCATACACAAATGAATGAATGTCTATATTTTTCCCATATTAAATAGCCATATCGATTTTTGTAATATGTGCGTCAAAATATGCACGCAACATCTAGGCTAGCCTGGGAACTTAAAAAAACAAGAAAGCTTGTAGCTACTCTGATTGCGACTAGCAAAAACCCAAAAAACTCCAAAAAATGTAAGTGATGTAAAACTTACTATCACTTCACCCCAGTTCTGTCAGTACTAAGCTATTGAGAGGATTGGTTACTATCGTCCGAATGAACACCCTCCCTTGGTACAAATGCAAGCTAGTAACTGACTATCTGTAGCTTCTTATCTCGGATTAAAGAGCTACTCCTGAAAAAAATATTAACCCTTAAAAAAATCAAAAAATTCTGACTTTTACAACAATAGTCGTCAGATTTGTCAACCATAAACTCAGCAGTGATACCATCAACCTTTACCAGCTGTCTCATGTGTAGCATGAACAATAAATGTAACTTAATATTTATGATTGCTGTGGAGAAAAAACGCTGTTCCGACTTCCACCCAAAAGAAATAGTTCGATATGTCTAGGGGAAAGAAATTCCTATAATCTGCCGAACACTAAACTCTAAGAATCAGAATAGAATCTTGTGAGAGATTCCTACCAGACTGCAACCTCATCTGTTGCGATTGCTGCAGATGTAGTTCAAATTCCGCGGCGAGACCCCATTTGTCGTGGTTGAGTAAAGTGTAGAGTATTTGTCGAGTTGGACAACAGTAGTGAAATCGACAAGGGATAGTGGACTGACAGAGTTATAGATTACACACACAGAAAGGTGTAAATAGGAGATGGACTTGAGACAACCTGGAAGAAGATTTACCAAAATGATCTCTCTCTCCAAGCCTCAACTCACTTATGTCTGTCTAAGCACCTCCTGCTCTCTCTCTTTTCTCTTATCATACATAGAGATTATAGTAAAGAGCTAAAAATACAAATATGGATGGAAAGGTCGTGAACAGCGCCTTAATAAATGTGTAAAATTTATTAAAGAAGAAAAGCATGAAAATAATGCATATCATCACAACAACATAAAATTACATCAATAATCAATCAAATATGCAAATGCTCCAACAACCACACACACAGATCACCGACATGAACCTGTAGAACACAAAGAGATAAATAATCGAGTGACAGTCCTTCGGTTTTCGGGGACCAGCTGAAGTAACTCCAGTAAGTGGTGTTTTCGTATATATCCTCCATCGGTGATGGAATTAACCTGAATAACATCACTGTATAGGCGCTATCGTTGGTGACTCCCCCTACTGGCGCGAGTTGGGCTGGGGGACGCTGTTTATCTCCTGCTGACCAACTGATTGAACTGGGCGACAGCCTGTCCGCTTTTCGGGGACCAAATGTACTAGCTCCAGGAAGTGAATTACTTGTAGATCCTTCGTGAGGGACTAGCCTACAAAACTTTCTTTGTTGGTGCTAAACGTTGGTGACTCCCCTTATAGCGTGAGTGGGGCTGGAACTCTGTCCATAGATGGCTGCTCATACGTGCGAGGTTTTAAGTATCCAGGAAATACACCAGAAGAAGTCACTTGAGGACAAAGAGACCCAGGCGCGCTTATCCGGCGCAAGGCTCCGCTTGGCTGTAAATCCTGTTTAAACTGGTTTGGCTGTGGTTTGCTGAGTGCCCCGTTTAGGCACAAAAAAGGCGGGTGATATGGAATTCTGCTATAGGCATGCTGAGCAGGTTTGATATTCTGGAAGCCGCAATGCTCTGGCTGGTAATCCAATAGGCGAGTAGAGAACTACTACTGCGTTTGGCGATTCCAGATTTAGCGTTGGCACCGTTGCACTGCGTGAGCTTAACTTGGCGTTGACAAAAAGGGGTTTTGATTCAGGAACGGGGTTGACGATTTGTTGCTAGATGTATACAGAAACCCTCTAGATCGAAGAGTATATGACTTTCTTCGCCTGACTGAAGTCTGCTCTAGCGATTCGGTCTTCCTGAAACTGAGACCCAAAAAGAGACACCCTTTTACTTCAAGCAAATAATAAATCACACTAACTTTATACAGAAAGTTTCGCTCCACTATGGGATTAAATTTATTGTAGTTATTGCTATGATAGTTTAGGGCTGTCTTTAACCATGTCTCCTGTTCCTTAAAAATATCAATTATCAGCACGCGCTCGCATAGGCTTAATATCTTTTGCACACCCAGGTACCTGTCAGTAACTGTTCTGACAGCAACAATCTACTCCTCTTCTCCCAATCTCAACATACAGGAAACCTAACCTGTAGCTACAGTTAAATGAATATGCTTATTCATCTTACAACATTAAATGAATTTACATAAACAGATTACAGCATTTGACATTACACAAATAAATCGTATGTCCCCTTTGGGAAATATATTAGCATTTCCACAAAATGAGTACAAAGAAAATGCAATGTTCTTGCTATAATAATACAGTTGTGGCTAGATCATAAGATATAATTATATCTATGGCTGGTGGCTGCTTTCAGTGAAAGTTATAGACTAGTGCCTAGCCACACAAGTAAGCATAAAATGATCCTCCCTTGCCACTAGAAATATCTATCAAAAGGAATAAGTGACTATCTCCTATAATCCAGAGTTATTACCTGCATCTCATTATTCAGTTTTAAAGTGAACAATCCACACCTGACATTATCTTACAGAAATGACAGTTAATTTTTGCTGACTCTTAACCCAATGGTAAGCATTCGTGGACTGATTCTACGCCTAATATCTGTTATTGTAAGTTTAACATTTAACCCATGATAAACCGTAACAGTTTAAGCACCACTTAATAGGCCGTAGACAGCGCAACCTTATCACTGAATAAATTACTAGGAGAAGTCCTACGAAATAAATTCACTTTCCTAACAGATATATAAAGCTAACATGAATCTAATATAATAATTATAAGATATGTCAACTCACCCCGAAAAATGACTAGAACATAGGCAAACACATTCTAGTACTGTGTTAAAGTTTGCCTTATCTCATGATGGTCATCTACGGGCCAGGAAAATTTACGAATGTCTTGGTCTATTAAAACCAGTCTACTCTTATAGATCACAAGGGACGCTCCCCCCGAACACCTGGCCTGCGTATCCCTACAGAAGTTCGGCGAAAGACGTAATCTAGAGTAAGACAAAAGAAATCGTGCGAAAGTTCCCCAGGTAGAGAAATGCATAACATTATGCTCTATCTTGTCTAAGGGCGAAAACCCAAAGACTGACCGCGATTGTTATCTTCCCCTGAAACAGATCACACTCGTTACCCAGGCCTCAAAGGGTACCAGCCGCTCGTCATCAAACGTTTTAAAGCGACCAGAGAAATTCCCCTGTTGGGACCACAGAGGGTACCCGCCGCTAACGAACCGTTTCTTTCACAGAAACCGTCTTTGGCTCGTTCTAACACTTAAAGCGGACCCGAGAAATGTTTCTCTGGTCGAACAGGTGCATTTAGATAACATTACGTCTAGCGTTAGCTGACCGCAGCTGGCCAGCGTAAACAACCTCGGGTGGGGTTTGAGAGGGTGAGAAAGTTTGGCCACAAAGGTAGAAAAGGAAAGAAACGAAAATACAAAATGTCTCAGAAAACAGAACATTTAAAGGAGTAATCAAATTATGGACAAGATGGTAAAATAAATTATCTTTCACGTGACAGCACCAACTAATGACAAAGAAGAGTCTGTGAAAGAAGCATTTTATACTAAACTACAGGAAATTATGGATAAAGTAAAAAGAAGAGACATCACAATTTTGATGGGTGACATGAATGCAAAGATAGGTACAGTCAACACCGGATTTGAAGAAGTCATGGGAAAACATGGGCTAGGAGTAATGAATGAAAATGGAGAACTATTCGCAAACTTCTGTGCTTCAAATCAACTGGCTATAGGAGGAAGCATGTTTCCACATAAGAGAATACACAAGGCAACATGGATATCACCAGACCATAGAACAGAAAATCAGATTGATCATATATGCATAAACAAGAAGTTTAGATCATCATTGCAGGATGTAAAGGTATATAGAGGAGCAGATGTGGCATCAGATCACCATCTACTGATAGCCAAAGTAAAAATGAAACTCAAGAGATATGCAACAATGCAAAATTATAGACAACAGTATAATGTAGGACAGCTAAGAAATCAAGAAACAAGAGACAAATTTGCGGTCACAGTATCCAACAAATTCCAAGTGCTCCAACAGCTAGAAGATGTAGAGAATACAGAAGACTATTGGCAGCAGGTCAAAACTGTATGGAAGGAGACATGTGAAGAAATATTGGGGAAAAGGGAAAGACAACAAAAAGCATGGATAACAACAGAAACCATCAATAAGATAAAAGACAGAAAAAACAAGAAAGCAGAGTTAAACACAAGCAAAACCAGAAGTTCCAAAGCCAAGGCTCAAGAAGTGTACACAGAAGCAAACAAAGAAGTAAAAAAAGTATCAAAAGAGACAAGAGGAAGTATATTGAGGAGTTGGCAAGAGAGGCAGAAGATGCTGCAGCCAAAGGAAATATGAGAGAACTGTATAGCAGCACAAAGAAGCTAACAGGGAAATACAAGCAAACAAGTTGCCTCATAAAAGACAAGAATGGGAAACTGCTCAGCAATATACAAGAGCAAATGAAGAGGTGGACAGAATATTTTGGGGACCTTCTCAATAGACCAGCTCCACAAAACCCGCCGGACATCCAGCCAGCAGAAGAAGAGCTACAAATTAACGGTGAAAGACCAACGAAGGAAGAAATAAAGAAAGCCATAAAGCTTCTAAGAGATGGAAAAGCGTCTGGACCTGATGGCATTCCAGCAGAGGCCATCAAAGCAGATATCGACACGGCTACAGAGATGTTATATAAATTACTTGGTAAAGTCTGGGAAAAGGAAGAGATACCAGCAGAATGGAAGGAAAGATATCTGGTTAAGTTGCCTAAGAAGGGAAATTTACAAGAGTGCACAAATTATAGAGGAATAATGTTACTATCAGTGCCAGGAAAAGTATTAAACAGGATTATCCTTGAGAGATTAAAAGAGTCCATAGACAAGAAACTGAGAGATGAACAAGCAGGTTTTCGACAAAACAGATCATGTACAGACCAGATAGCCACTTTGAGAATAATAGTTGAACAAAGTCTGGAATGGAATTCACCACTATACATCGGATTTGTGGACTACGAAAAGGCATTTGACAGTGTAGACAGAGAATCACTTTGGAAATTGTTGAGGCATTATGGAGTTCCCCTGAAGATCAGTAATTTAATAAAGAAAACATATGAAGACATGACATGCAGAGTTCTTCACGAAGGACAGCTTACAGAACCGTTTGGGATAAGAACAGGAGTGCGACAGGGATGCCTCTTGTCTCCATTTCTTTTCTTGCTGGCAATAGATTGGGTTATGAGATCATCGGCAACACACAACAGAAATGGAATCCAGTGGACTCTGACTAAGCAGTTGGATGATCTGGATTTTGCTGATGACTTGGCTCTTCTGTCCCATAGCCGTAATCAGATGCAGAACAAATTGAAAACACTCAATGAGAGGTCACAGCAATTGGGTCTGAAAATACACAGGGAAAAGACAAAAATAATGCGAATAAATGCAGGTAATGATAACAGGGTTGAACTTGAAGATACACCAATACAAGATGTAGAATCATACACATATCTTGGCAGTAATATAGACAAAGTTGGAGGGACAGACAGCGATATCAAAATAAGAATACAAAAGGCAAGAGGAGCTTTCATTGCATTGGGAAATATATGGAGATCAAGAGAAATAGGATCCAACACGAAAATAAGAATCTTCAACTCAAATGTGAAGTCAGTCCTATTGTATGGCTCAGAGACATGGAGAACAACAAAGACAACAACCAAAAAGCTACAGACTTTCATAAATGGGTGCTTGCGTAGAATAGAGGGATTAAAATGGTATGACAAGGTTACCAACGTGGAACTGATGACAAGAACTAGACAAGTGCCAGTGGAACAAGAAATGAGAAGAAGACGATGGCGATGGATAGGACACACACTGAGGAAACCTGTTGATAGCATTACAAGGCAGTCCTTGTTCTGGAACCCCCAGGGCAAGAGAGGCAGAGGAAGACCAAGAAGTACATGGAGAAGAGAGTTGGAAACAGAGGTGAAAATGATGAGGAGAACATGGAAAGAACTTGAGATGATGGCACGTGACAGGAGGACTTGGCATGTGTTTGTTGAAGGCCTATGCTCCTTTGGGAGTGGAGGGTTATGAATGAATGACCCGTAGGCATCTCATACAAGGTAACTTATAAGGTTATGCATGGGGATGGCAACCTCATCATGTTAAACCAATTGCCACAGAAAGCACTGCTGCAAGAGCATGTGAATGCTTGGTGCAGGCTTACTGCAAGGGGACTAGCTGCAGTGGTGGCTCCATCAGGAATGCAAAGGAAAATGATGATGGTGATGATTATAGAGGTCACATCACTGGGATAGTGTGTTGTCAGTAACTATCAGGTGCCTTCACAGACAGGCATCAGTGGGACAGAAGATGAAAAAACACTGGCAGTGAATGAGACACACACTCAGGAAATCTGTTGACAGCACTGCAGGCCAGTATTTATTCTGGAATCACTGGGGTGAGAGATGTAGAGGGAGCCCGAGGACATACGGAAAAGGGAACTGGAGACAAAAATGAAAGGAATAAAGAAGATTTTGTAAGACCTTGAGCAGACAGCACAGGATGGTAGAACTTGACTTTGAAGGCCTGTGCTCCTTGGGGAGATGAAAGGCAATGAATGAAAGACACTCACAGACAGGGGCACACTTACAGTATTTGGCACCCCCCTCCGGTAAAGAAACACACTTGCAAGTATATTTTTAACAGTAAGTACTATCATAATAGCATCCTATGACACCCCACTCCCGGCTGCCACCCAGGCAGACTGACCCCCCTCACATCCCACTTGGTACGCCACTGCACAGAGAGCAAGTGTTAATGATGCTAAATGTTTTGATATTCTGTAATGTGAAGGGGAAAAAATTTTTATGAAGAAACACAGGTGCTGATCTCAAACCTGGAGACTTCTTCTTCTGTTCGTCGACTATATTGCTGTTATACCCTGTTCAACCTGAAAATTGGTTATAATTGGGGTATATTGTCCATTAGGTTCTTCTATGCTAGTCGATTGTTAGTCCTGAAAAGGACTGGTCCTAAAAAGGACCACTAGCTGGCTGTCTGGAAGACTTGGTGTAAATTTGTTGAAGGCCTAGGCTCCTTGGTGAGTTGAGAGGTGAACAGAAGCTGACAATACTACTACTCTGAATGTTGGATGAGCTACCTATTTTAACCATGTAAAAGTCAGATATTCTGACAGCATTTTTATCATCACTCAAATTTTCTTGTTCGTCTTATTACAAGATGTGGTTGCTGAAATTAGTGCCCGAGGGGTTAGGTGCATGATTCTCAAGACAAAGAGCCTTGGCTAAAAACCAAGTACCGTCACACACAGTCGACCCAGATATAAAAATGGCTACCTGACTAAGCTCATGGGTTAAGGAAGGCAAAGGTAGTAAGGAAGCATAAAGCTCAGACCTAGTATAGACGAATCAGTTTACATGAAGAACCGAGTAAGTTGTCAATGTCGTTATGGTTAGGACTAATGTTAGGGTTAGCTTTAGGATATCTAAATCGGAAGTTCTAAACTGGAAATCACCCCTGAGGCAGTTGCTGCTATGGGAAAACTTTCTTTTTTAACATAACCAACTGCGCTGAACATAAAATGCTTCATTTATAAAAATATGCTGCATGTATGTTTACAGGCATATTGGAACTGTGCAGATTATGTTCCACGTTTCTAAGAGTAGTTATATTGAGATGAAGTCAGTAAAATAAATTACTATTATTGCTGGCACAGTTTACTATGCATACGCCATCTGTCGATAATAGGGTCAGGTTTTGGTAGGCCTAAACATTATCTGTTTATGCTTGTTTAATTTCATCTGCAATTTGTGGCGGTGTAGTAAATTAAGAGTTGTGTTTATTTAAAAACAGAATAAGGTGTGGGGTTAAGCATTCTTCTTCAAGTATCATGTCTTGTGGCATAGGAGATCATGTCTCTCCACAACTTCCTGTTTCCAGTACTATTTATCTGTTGTCGACTTCTTTCCCTGCTATATCAAACTGTCCAGTATTTGCTCTCTTTGTCTTCCTCTATCTCTTTTTCCTTCAATCTTACCTGTTGTTACGATATTTTCCAGCTGTCTTCTTTTCATAACATGCCAAACGAAAATGGATTGCTACTTTCTAACATGTGAAGTAAGTTTCCTTTGCGCACTGGCCTCCTTCAAGACATCTTCATTACGCCTAGGGCCTACTCTTTTTGGCTGTCCATGGTATTTTTAACATCAAGCGTTAAGGTGTTTAAGAAATAGGTACTGACATTAACCCTATATCGAAATGTTTGCAAAAGTGATGACGTAATCACATTGGTCTATGATTCAAACATTTTAACTTTATGCAATTTGTGTAGCATTAGCAGACGAATCTTCAGGAAGCAACTATTTTTGTCTTCCGATTTAGGACTCCTTCCGGAATTCAGTTCTCATTGTTAAAGACAACGGCACTGTAAATAAATTAAATATGATATATTAAAGAACCAACTTGCACACTAGATTTAATTTATACTTTGATCACTTGTGGCGCTTTTCTTGCAAACACCGACACCTTCAGCAGGTTGAAGTTTTAATGATTTCACGAGCCAAATTGTACATAGCAGCCGCGAACTTTTACTAAGTTGCCAGATTTTACCGAATTCAAAGGTCAATCAGTCTCTTTGTCTGGAGATTCAGTTTTTGTTAATTTATTGAGAGAAAAAACCGCCAAAATGAAACAGAATGAAGACCTTAACAAAATACATAGAGAAACATTACCCGGTACCCAAGAAACACCTAGATCATGCATACACAGATGAATCAGCAATAAATGCAACCGAAGATGGGGGTGGAGCTGGGCCGGATTAAGAACTCCGGAGGCCCTATTCTATTAAAATATTTTGGGGCCCCTCTCCAATCTTCTAAAAGGTAAAAATAGAAAAAAAAACTAATGGATTTCAGATAAATGTTTTTATTAATATCTAATAATTAAAAAAATTAAAAGTGTTCTTTACAGCCCCTATTTTTTATTAAAGGTAGTGGGGCCTCTGCAAAGAAAATATAATTTTTTTTTTAAAAAGGAAAAAAAGCAGGGGTGGAAGTAACTAATAAACTAGTGCCCCTAGATCCATAGAGAGTTACGCCAACTATGTCAGAATCGAAAACGAGGCTGAACGACGTAGACGCCATTTTCGGCTGGACAATACCAGGGCTAGATGCGAGAATAAGCATCGAGTAAGATTTTTTTTTAAATTAATGAAAATAAATATCCCGTTCAACCACTGATGGGTTATAATTAGGATATATATTGTTTTCAATTCATAATAATATGAACAACTGCCAATAAGAGAAAGTGGCATCACATTTGTCAAATCATTGTAAATAGGGACAATCACAATTATGCTTTTACTTTAAATAAATAAACAAACAAACAAAAAATTTTGTATTTGAAGCTATCCTTGAGGACATTTCACTTTACTGGCCTCCAGAATAGACATTGCATTTTTATGCCAGCTACGGCTGCCAGCTACGGTCCTTTTCAGGGCCTGAATATCTATCAAAGTTAACAATCAACAATCACTGAGTATCACTAAGTATGCACAGTTATCTCCCCCTTTGCAAAACAACGGCAAGACGGTTGGGTTATCTCCCCCTCATACGATACATATTTCGTTTACCATTTCGTAAATTGTGTTTCGTTTCTCGGAAAAAGTCTGGGGCCCGCTTTCTAGACCAGTACCCTGACGGTAACAGATATTTAATTGACTTTCGCCTATTAAAAGTCATATGTATTGTAAGAACAGCATCAGACCTTCACATTGCCAGCCAATATATATTAACATTTGTTCGTATTAAATATTGTTTGACTATATTATGCAGTTCCCTAGGACTGTCTATTCTTAACACCTCTTCTATATATTTAAGATTATATTTATATATATTTATACGTACGTATGTACGTACCTACCTACCTACCTACTTACTCACCTACACACACACACACACACCCACCCATATATATGTATATATGTATATGTGAGTGTATATATATATATATATATATATATATATATATATATATATATATATATATATATATATATAGATATATATATATATATATATATATATATATAATAAAAATGTAATTATTTTTTATTACTTAAGGTAGTTGCTAAGTGTTGCAATTCGTACGGAATATTTGTTGCTAAATAGTGAAATTCTAACGGAATTTAAAATTCAACGGAGTATGTGTTAAAAATTCACGCTACTGATTCTATTCAATAAAACGGTAAGTAAACTAGTTTTCTTCTTTTTGTTTTGTTAGTTGAAATACAAAGAATAGTACAAATATGTGCTACTGTATTTGCATCTAATTTTATTTCAAATTATTAGTTAACCTAAACGAAAATGCAAATTAGGTCTGAAACTCGCGATTGGGTCCATTTTCTTGCTATTCGGGTACAGCCGAAAATGGCGGCCAAATTTTAGTTGGCGTAACTCATATGATAAAGGTGCACTATAATAAACTAACTGCTGTACAGATACCGTACTAGGACTCTGCACGCACGAGCGTACTATCGTGCACGTGCCGTTGCTGTAGAGCTCTGTGCATTATGACTAACATTCCTTTTTTCGCCGGGGGCCCCTGTAAGCCTAGGCCCGTGTCTAGTGGGCCTAATGAATATTCGGCGCTGGAGTGGAGGAGTCTTTTTGAGCTTAAGCAATGGCACACGAAAAAAGCATGTCAGTCGCAACAGGAAAATTCTCGAGTAACTTCAGAGCGGAGGCGGAGGCTATAACAACTGCAGCAGATGTCCTAATGACAATAGAAATTAAGCAACAAGAACTATTTAAACAACAACAAGTTAAGGACACACATTTGACAAATGTGATGCCACTTTCTCATGTCGGCAGTTGCTCATATTATTTGGAATTGAAAACAATATATATCCTAATTATAACCCATCAGAGGTTGAACGGGATATTTTTTTTTTCCTTAAATAAAAAAAAACAAAAAAAAAGCAACAAGAACTAACAAATCATTAAAAAAGAACACACAAAATTAAAAAATTTAAAAAAACTTACTAACTACTCATAGGACAAGGAAAGACAACGAGGTATTAAAAAAAAAACAACTCAAAAAGAACAAATACTAATACAAATTAAAACCAAGTGTAAAGGACAATAGTTATCAATAAACAATACAAAAGAGAAAATAAAATGGACAAATACTAATATAAATTTAAATCAGCAACTTCTACAGACAATAGTTATTTAAATTGAATACAAAATTAGAAAATATAATGACACTAAATATCTCAATTATAACCAATTTTCAGGTTGAACAGGGTAGACCAAGATGGAACGAGAAGAGGCAATAACGGTCAGCTGTTAAGTGCCCGCTCTCCACCCATCACCTCTTCAAAACAACAACAACAACCAATGACATCTTTCTGAGAAGAAAGCTCAGAGAGTTAAGTGGCTATCTTCTCAGATGTGCTGTCAGTAATTGCAACGCTGAAGAATTAAAATAATGCCGACCTGGATGACCTAATAGTAACACTACTGTGTCAGCAATTCAAAAGAGTTATGATACAGTGAATCCCTTTCTCACTGCAACATCCCCGGAAATGAAGAGGCTGACAGATTGGCAAAGGAAGGGAGAAAGTTACCTCAACTTGACAAAAGTACTGTATAACCTATGAAGATGCAAAGAGTTTTATCAAGCGCAGATACAGGAGCAAGCGGGAAACAGAACATCCAGGTCATAATAAAAATAATGCATATTACCAGCTCAGCAGAAGTGAACAAGCGGTAATCTTCAGACTTCGCATAGGCCACAACAAGTTAAGGATAAGATAGGGTTCCCATTCGTCCCGTTTTTCCCGGGACAGTCCCTTTTTTTTTTTTTGGATAAAATGTCCCGGTGTCCCGAATTTATTCCAAATGTCCCGCTTTTTAAGGGTCCTTCCTGAAAAAAAAAATCTGTGGGTAACGGATTTTATTCCGTGTTTTAGTAGTGTTATTGGGAGCCGCGCTAGCGTAGTGGTTACAACACCGCTCTGGCGACCGGGTGATACAGGATCAAACCCGGGCGACGGCATTTGAGGATTTTTCGTCGACCGGGATTTGGACTGGATTAACTCGAGACCTGGCGAGGACATTTGAAGGAGTGTCGTCGACCAGGGACTGGCGGCTCCTGAGCCGACCCAGCTGCAATGGGTACCTCCGAAATCGGCGAGTATTTGCCTGAATGGCGAGGGACACCTGTCTCTGTACAAGAAATAAAGGGCGAAATAAGTCCATTAAAATAAGGGTTTCAAGGGAAGGTAAATATGAACTATGACTACAGATTGTATTTTGTATTTGAAGGGTTTGGCGCCGGATTGTGAATGGTGGTGTGCCATTAAAGCAATGCGCTTATTTAAACAACTACGTCAGTGAGTCTTTTGTTGTAAACACAGATCTAGAAATGACCAACTTTATTGCGGGTTTTACATTAGGTGTTTAAAATTGTCAAAGTATATAGACAGTGTCACCAAATTTTACTGTGAATGAAGAGGAGTTATTTGATGAGTTTGCATGTGTGAAAAAATATTGTGAAAGCACATTTGATGTGTGGAGTGAACTGAAGGATCAAAGTGTCAGTGAAAAATGGTGTGAGATGTTGGCTCATTTTACAAAGCAGGATATAAATGCTGAGAACCTGAAATGCCTAGTTAGTTTTTTTGGCACTGCCTGGGTCCAATGCAGCTGTTGAACGTGTTTTTTCATTAATAAATGCGCTTTGGACAGACGAAAAAAAACAGACTTAAAATTGAGACAGTGAAAGCTGTAACCATTATAAAGACCCATTTTAAGGATTTCTCTTGTGCTGAGTTCTATGTCCAAATATCAGAAGAAAAAAAACTTCTTGAACAGGGCCATAAATCTGATAAATATTCTGATGAATCTGAAATATAAACTTGACTATTGTGTATTTTTTAAAGGTGCGATTTTTCTAATTAAGTATGTTTGTAATTTAGAATTCTTTTTTAAAGTGGAAGTTGTGTTAATGTGTGTATTTTTATACCAGTATCTTATTTTAAGTGCAACATATAATATATAATAGATTTATTTGTGCTTTGCCTTAATTTTTAACATGTCCCGTTTTTTTACAAAATGTCCCGGGTTTTTAAGGTAAAAATTTGGAAATGTCCCGGTTTTTAAACAAAACATTATGGGAACCCTAGGATAAGACCTACTGATGCGTGCAACTGTGGCACTGATATAATGACCGCTGAGTATCTACTTCAAAGGTGCCCAATATATCAGGAACAGAGAAAGCGCAAATGGTCATCACCAGTACCATTCCAAGAAAAACTCTACGGAGATGTCAACAGCTTCAAACTGACCACTGCTTTCTTTGAACATATTCAAGTTGACATTTGAGGGTGAAAGAAGAAGAATGTTAACCATAATCGGCCAACGTTGTCGACTCCAGTCAATCGACTCGGAGTCGCGTCGGACTTAAGTCACCACAGCGACTTGACTCGAGGCATTAGCTACTCGACTTGAGACTTTCTAATTTTGGTAAAACGACTCGCCGTCCTCATTCAAAATGCACTCTTTATTAATTAGGGGGAAAAAATGCTCTTGTGTTAAGCGATATCACCCAAACATTACAAGAATTCCATTGTACAAACACATTTTACTCCGTATTATTAGACATAATTTGACACTGTTGCTAGACAAACATTTCGAGACACATCGATCGTCAGAACAGTAACATACTTTGGCCATGTAAACATTACCATCCCGCCTTAAGGGTAAAATATACTGCACACATTTATTGGCGGCGGAAAAACAAGAGCGTGTGTCCTTAACTTGTTGTTGTTTAGCTAGGGCTGCTGAGCTTCTCACTCTTTTGCAGCCGATACCAAGTTGAAGACTCCTTGGTATTATCGACACTGTAGATCTAGGCTTTTCCAGTGGTTTTTCTGCCATTCCGAAACGTGTTGAGTTGAAGTCATGAGCTCCAGTTTCTCCAGCTTGGCTTGCATTTAAAGGATCATCACATCTGGTTGCAAGCTGGGAGGAAGAAGCACATAACATACTGTGCATTCCCCGCCAGGTATTGATAATAGACAGACCTAGAGAATTGCACAATATAGTAAAACAGTATATAACAAAAACTAATATTAATGTATAAGAATCAATGATGGTGTGAGGAAAAGGGATAGTCTGATGGGGTGCTTGTTTGGCTGATGACAGATAATTATAATTGGTGGATTTGATGTAATCTCGGACACCCTCGGGCTTTCTCACCCCTTTTCACCTTGTTAATAACAGGGCAGCTACGAGAAACTTGTTCAGTTTTTTTTTTTTTTTTTTAATTTTTATTGTTTGTTTGTTTCTTGGAAAGGGAAGGTCACACAGAAAAACATCCACAGTAAATTTAGTTTTGATTTATCTATTTGGAATGAGTAGAGGGGGGAAGAAGGTACTGTATTTGGGTATTGGAACTCTGACTTTTTTTTAATTAGTACACCATTTTTCCTAATTATAACCCATCAAGGGTTGAACGGGATATATTTCATTTTTTTAAATTGTTCAAAAACTTATTATTCAAAGAAATTACATAATTTGTTTACATTTTATTTACACTGTTGTATAGCTCAGCTTTCGCTGCTTTAGATGTTAGATTGATTTGCTTGCCCTGCATGACGCGATCTTTACGTGATAGAATAGGACACAGGTCATCTGCAAAATCAAGATCTTCCAGCTGTCCATTGCGTTCCTGTTTTCCTTCCTTCTGTCTCATCACCCGGTTTATGACCATGAGAAAGATCCCTAGTGACAGCAACAATTGTTTTCTGATCCTAATGTCAATTCGTCTGAGAGTTTGCCTTTGCGGACGGTTAAGCGAGTGGCCTCTTGATAAATATCTTGAATGATTTTAATGAATTTATCAGGGATTCCTTGGTGTTTCCATGTGGTATTTACTATAACCATTTTTTCTTAATGTTTACAATGTTAATGCACGTAGATGAAGAGAATCAGCTAACCAAGCCTTTCTCAACCTATTATCCTGGAGGAACACCTGAAATAATTGTCAGGTCTCAGGGAACCCTTGCATAATAATTATTGTATCTACAGCTCGAGGTACCTTAGCGTGATCAGTAAGTTGTAAATAGTATAATAATAGCCCCTTCAGTCATAACTGACTATGGAAATGCGCCCCTGAGGTGAAGCCCTCAGCTGCTTTTTTTCCTCGTGTTTCTTTCAACGTTTTCTCCTCTCTTCTGCTTGCCTTGAGAGCTTCTTTTCACCCAATCTGAGGTGGCGCCGTAGAAAGCAACGCCACTTGGTACGATCGGCAGCTTCATCCTCCGAGGTTGCTGGATTTATGTTCAGTGCCCTCGTATCTCTCTTGCACACATCTTTGAACCTCAGCTGCGTTCGCCCAACTATTCTCATATATAGGCCTAGCAGTTACAATTATTATACCAATGGTTTGGTTTCTTTATCTACTTTATAGGCCTATATATTCTTAATATTTGTTGTGTTGCGCGCGCACTACCAAACTGAGCTGCTCGGTCACTGCCTACCATTTCGAGTCCTAACATCGCCCAGCGCGCAAAGTTAAAAAAAAAAGACATTAACTTATTTATTTTCAACCACGATCATTCGCGGAACCCCTCGCGGATCCGTAGGGTTCCGTGGAACCCCGGTTGAGAAACCCTAATCTAATCCATTCAAATGGAGAAGACTCTATACTAAGTGCAGAATGGTTGCACTTTTCTATTTCTGATCCATATTGTTTGAAAAAAGAATTTTTTTTTACAGAAAAAGAATATAGTAGTCCCATTGTAGATACTGCCGTAGGGGAATGAAGTGTTAGTGACTTCATCATACGTGGTCTCAGCTTTATGGGGTTGGGGGATGATCTGTTCCCTTCCTCGCTGCAGTTACCTTCCTTAACTCAAGAGCAGAGTCAAGCACCAATTGTCACAGTTGCATAGACTGGAGCGTGAAGTGACCTACTGACCTATAACCTTTTATCCGAACACCCAAAAACCAAAATATGAAAATCAAAAGTTTCTTTGTGCTACTTTTCTATCACAATTTCGGCGTTTTCTGACTATTTGGGGCGACATATGAACACACTTTGGACGACTTTGTGCTAATTTCGAACACACTTTGGACGACTTCGTGCTAATTTCGAACACACTTTGGGCGACTTTATTTTATAACGCGATGTGGGCGACATCTGAAAAACAAGAACAACCCGGTTTCCGAAACAAAGCTGTCCCCGATGATTTCAGATAAAAGGATACAGACGTTTAGTTTCAAACCTCGTCCCTTTGCCTCTATAAACAAGCACTCTAGCCATTTTACTGAGTCATCCCTCTTCTACTGTGAGGTGTAGAGGTTTGGAAGAGGGAGCGCCTTACAATCCTATCGGCTGTCTTCCTTCTGGCCTGGTTCCAGTCTAGCCCTTGATCCTTCAGAGATTACCTAATGTCCTCCTAGCGGACTCTGGGTCGTCCTGGAGGTCTGGGTCCACGGCTCTTAGTTTCCCGTACTTGTCGTGGTAGCCGATCTTCTTCCATTCTGCAGACATGCAGTCTGCAGTGGCTGGGTTTTGAGGCCTTGCCTTATCGTCTGGTTACGGACCATATCTCCTCTTGTTACTTCATCCACCTTCCTCAGATACCTCATTTCTGAGGTTTGGAGCTGGCTTTTGTGGGTTGTAATCATTGTCCATGACTCGCACCCATATGTCAAGAGGAAGCAAGCACTCTACCAACTCTAATAACTTATCATCATCTCAACCCGTAACCCGTCATGGGTCGTAGGGGTGCCATGGTGGAAGCATCAGCAGACAGGGTCCTCCACTGCTCTCTATCCTCAGCAATGCGTACAAGTGTGGAAAAATTGGGCCCTGCCCATTCTTTGATGTTATCAGCCCAGGATTTTCTTTGCCTTCCTATTCTCCGTTTACCTTCGACTGTTCCCTGGAGGTTCGTTTTCGAAAGGGAGTCATGACGAGTTACATGCCCAAACCAGGCAAGCTTTCGACGTTTCACTATTGACAAAAGTGGTTCTTGGTGGCCTGCATAGGTGTTTATTTTCTCTCTAACATAGACATTTGTTTTGTGCTCTTTATAGCACATGCGCAAAATTCTTCTATAACATTTATACTCGAAAGCCTGAATCCTTCGCTCCGTATCTGCAGTGAGTGTCCAGCCCTCACACCCATACAAGAGAATAGATAGGCTAATACGATTTGTATAATTTGATCTTAACAGGAAAACTGATGTTACTTTTCCAGATCACACTCAGCCTTGTCATGGCAGCTGAGGCCATCTCAAGTCTTGTCTTGATTTCTTTACTTGATCTTCCATCACTACATATAGTGGACCCCAGATATTTAAGGTGTTAACTTCTTCTAACGTTTGCCCATTTAACGTAATGTTGGTCGGAACATGTTTCTAATGGCTATTCACCAATATCTTGCTTTTTTCTATATTAATTTCCATCCCATACATTCTTGTTACTTTCTCCAGTCTAGAGGTAAGGTCTTGCAGTTCTGATTCTGTTCCAGCTATAAGATCAATATCATCAGCAAAATGTAGATTGCAAAGAGATCGGCCTCCAATCGATATGGTTGTTTTATAATCGTAGAGAGCCTCCTGCATAATATGTTCTAGATATATATTAAAGAGCACTGGGGACAGGATACATCCCTGACGAACTCCTACAGTTGTTTTGAAACATTTTCCAATGTCATTGCTTGCAAAAACAGCACTGCTTGCGTCCTTGTATAGTGCTTCAATGATATCTATGATGTTGGTATCAAAATTGAATTTTCTCATTATTTGCCATAAGCCTTCATGCCAGACTCGATCGAAGGCTTTTGTGAAATCGATGAAGTTATGGTATAAATCGCGTTGATGCAGGAGATGTTTTTCGATCAGTAATCTATTATTAAAGATTTGTTCTGAGGTACTTCTTTTTGGTCTAAAGCCAGCCTGTTCCTCGGACAAGATTTCTTCTGATTTCTGTTTTATTCTGTTCAAAAGTATCCTTAACATCACTTTACTTGGATGACTAATAAGGCTAATGGTTCTGTAATTCTTGCACATTATTAGATGTCCTTTCTTTGGAAGCGGTATTACTAATGACTGCGTCCACTCTTTTGGCCATTTTTTAGTACTCCATATCTTATATAATAACTTATATGATTCAGTTAATGCTGTTTTTTGCTCTGCGGTTCCACTAGCACAGACTACTACACTTTATTTAGGTTCTCTCCTGCACTTAAGGCTGTCGAAACCAAGGGTTCTCAACATTGTTGGGCTCATGGCCCCATTCTGAGCCTCATTTACCTCTGTGGCATCCCTCAAAGTCGCTGTTAGCTGAAAAAAGGTACTGTAGCCACCCAGATTGTAGCAGTCGGTTTGGTAGCTTGGTCACGCGAATGTTAGTTAGTGAGGTGGCGATTTGACAATAGGAATCTCAACAGGGCACGTTAACTAATATCAGTCCTCACATTTGAGATTTTGGCATCTGGGCGCTACATGAATGAGCCATGGTACACAGGATAACGTGAGATGGTAACTGTGTCCGACGTTGATGGAGGTAGTTGAGGTGCACTTGACCTTGAACAACCGTTAGATTTCGTTCCAAGTCCACGATGCTGTCGCCTTGAAAGTACCCGCAGTTTCAAACAATTATTTACTGAAAATTCGGTTCGTTCACCTTGAAACTTGCTACCATTGTAGTAGATCTTTTCATAACACACTGGCCACCAATTTGTAGCCACCCAGATTGTAGCAGTCGGTTTGGTAGCTTGGTCACGCGAATGTTAGTTAGTGAGGTGGCGATTTGACAATAGGAATCTCAACAGGGCACGTTAACTAATATCAGTGCCAACTGAGGCATACTGAACTCTTTAGTAAAGTTGAACACAGTTTATTACAACAATCACGTTGGAGGTACGTTGACAGGCAGAGAACATAACCTCTGTCATTGACGATTTGTGTATTACAAGACACTTGAAGTAAATGTGAACATATTGACGATGTTCACATCATACAGTCTCATGCTATTCAGATTAACGAAGACACAATAGTACATCTTAATTACACATTATCAAAGTTCATGTAGATTATAACGGTCGACCTCTCAAGGACAGACAAAACCCGTTTTGATCAAGGGTATATGATAGGTCAAAATGTCCCATCTTTACATAGCCTTTGTGAAATAATATATATATGTTTGGCTCATCAGAATATTCTAGTTGAGGCATAAAAGTAAACAATGCATGGCAAATCCTAAGTCCAATAATTTGAATGACCTCTCGTCATCCACCGTAATCCATAGGACGGTCAGAATATTCTTTATAATTGAATTCACGTATGTGACTTACTTCTCTCAAGTGGCACGTACTTGAAGAATAATCGGCTGGTTTCCTAATGTTACTTTATTCAAAGATCCATTTCAGGACACCCGAATGGAGGGTGCTGACTAGATTCAACATCACGATAATTATATAAATTTTCATAAGCTTCAATTAAACAAACTTACTGCGTAAGCCTTACGGCGATGGCTTCCTCCTGGAAGGCCGTATGACAAGGCATTACCATAAGTATACCCGCAACATGGGGTTCAAATCAACAGACTAACGTCTGACTTTCAATCCAGCCATGACTTCTTTCTCTTGAAGTCACTACGTCATCTCATCCTTTAGCAACAAAACGCGAAAAATACTAGCGCAAAAATATGTGCGTTTCCGTGCGCGATTAATTTAAAATACAAATATATTTTTACCACATTTGTTGATGCGTACCCTCTGTTACGGTATATGATATTAACGCCGTCTGCTAAAGGTTATCAGACGTGCAATTGTAAAAGGTTAAGGCATTTAATATATTGCGATAGATGTTTCAATAATTGAACCTTGGGATACGATTGATTTGATAAGTCATTTCATTGAGTCCGTACATTTAATCCACAGTTGTACACATAGAATGATCATTTCAAATAGGAACAGAACATAAGTCCTTATAAGTCATGCATAAATTAATCAATAACGTAGACTGCTGGTTTACGTGTCAATGTCCGTTATGAGGATACAATGCAGTATTGTCGTCAGAACATCACAGCTATATGCACGCGCAGCTAGACATGGCTACCTGCCGACCAAAAATATATTCATACGAATGACTTCTCCTTCTGAGAATTCTAGTTAAATACTAACCTCCATAAATTTCCCTCTCATATAGAGTTCTAGGACTGACCCTGGTCCATAAAAATGCACATAAAATGGCTATATCATGCCATTGAATTGGAAGGTTAGAAAAACGCAGCTATTCAGCTTGGCGGTCAAGTAACAAAGGGTAGCGTTTCTTAGTTACCGACTGTGTCCTAAACAACGCTATACACGTCATGATCGATCGTGTATGGAGCGTTCAAAAATTGAAACATCTATCGCAATATATTAAATGCCTTAACCTTTTACAATTGCACGTCTGATAACCTTTAGCAGACGGCGTTAATATCATATACCGTAACACCCTCTTAACATAAGTAGGACCTATGACTACTTCAATACTGTTAAGGAACCCAAAAAGGACGCAACATGTATTTTACCATCTTATTGTGGCCCCCTAGAAATTAGGACACTAGTCTAAATTATGAACTTTTACTCACCCTAAAATCGTTGTCGTTATTGTTGATCAGAATCAATCTCATTGCACTATGGGCAAACCCATAGGTGCTCAGTCTCCCTCAGCAAATGTCAAAGGGTATGAATGCTAACTGTTCCTGTAGTGCACTGGTTGTATACACGACGGATGCATCCTCTCATATGCTCATCCATGCTAGTCTTACCTTTTATTGCAAAAATTCCAGCAATCTTAGCCTTGTTGATTCATCGATTGCAGTGTCTATCTCTAGCAGGCGATCAGTAATTGTTTTAGTATTTCTCCCTTATACATATGTGACCTGCGCCAGCTGAGTTGGGGAAGTTCTCTGGGGTTGCAAGAAAGCCCAAAACGACAACCCCAAACTGCCGCAAGGGCAAAAGAGTGAATAACTCAAATCTCTGGGGATCTTAACAACAACAACAACAACCTTATACATATCTAATGTCCTCAATATGGGTGCCCTCGAAGCTATTTTGTCAGCTCTCTCATTGCCGCGTAGACAGTAGATCCACACCAGTTCCTGAAGATTCGAGGCTTCTATAAATATTTTCCATTCATGCCGGAGCTATCCACTTTGCACCTTCTGAATCATGGACACAATAACTGCCCTGGTTGATGGAGTATACCCTAAAATAGAACCTTGTTGTTCCCGGTAGTCTCTGAGGAGACAAAGAAAGATCAAGGTTACTGTCCATCAGGTATGTCATAAGACACGAGTAATATTAAGTTGCGCATGAGGCTGACAACCTCATCAAGTAAACAAACTGCTACAAGAAACCATCACTGCAAGAGAACATGAATGCTTTGATGCAGGTTTCCTGCAAGGATACAAGATGCACTGGTGGCTTCATGATCCATGTAGATCAAACAGGGGAATTAATGAATGAATGACCAAGGGCAGCTAATAAGAAAATAAAGAGAACCGCAGTAAGACTTTGTTAGATGACAATGAGAATGAAAATCATGGGACAGAGGACAAAGAAACGGCCTATGTTACGACAACAAGGTCTTCGCCAGGGACGCATATACAAAAACAGTAACGAAAAAAGAGCGAGAACTAATACGAATGCATTAAAATAAAACCATGAAGAGAAACAAATGAAAATAACACTCTGACGCCACAATAAGTAAACAGATTTAAGAAGTAAGAAACAAACAGAGACGATGTAGTCATAAATATACAAATGATCTCATCTTGGAGATGAGAAGAAGACGCTGGAGATGTATAGGACACACAACGAGAATAACTGTTGATAGCATTACAAGGCAGTGCTTTTTCTGGAATCCCCAGGGAAAGAGAGGCATAGGTAGACCAAGAAGCACATGGAGAAGAGAACTGGAACAGAAGTGAAAATGATGAGGAAAACGTGGAAAGACCTTGACCTGATGGAACATGACAGGAGGACTTGGCAGGTATTTGTTGAATGCCTATGCTCCTTGGGAGCTAAAGGTATTGACTGAATGAATGTATATACAATCAAGAAATATTTCTCACTATTTAAAAAAATAGCTAAGTGAAACAAGAGATGAAAAGAAGATGCTGACATTGGATAAGACACTGTTGATTACATTACAAGGCAGTCCTTGTTCTTACCTCCCCAGCATAAGAGAGGTAGAGGAAGACCAAAAAGCACATGGAGAAGAGGACAGGAAACAAGATATAAAATGGAAAAGGAAGACATGGAAAGATCTGGAACTGATGGCACAGGACACGAGGACTTGGCATGACTTTGCTGAAGGCCTATGTTCCTTAGGGTGCTGAAGGGCAAAGATAATTATCTTTTTTTAAATGTCTTGATATAACCAAAGATCTGTGCAAATAGTTCTCGGTTAAAAGAGATGCGCTATGCCCAAACACTGAGAACACCAAACCATGTCACCTTAAGGCAAAAGTTAAGCCATGAGATTTCAATAAACCTCATCCTTATCTTCAAGTTCCATGCCTCCTGGTGCAGGGGATCATGTCTCTCCACAACTTCTTGTCACCACTACTGTTTATCAATTCTGTTGTTGACTTCTTTCCACGTCATGTGATCAAAATGTCCAGCACCTTCTCTCTTTGTTATCCTTGATCTCTTTTTCCTTCAATCTGTCCTGTTTGTCACAGCTTCCAACTTCTCATAACATGGCCAAAAAAAGTGCACTGCTGCCTTCTGCTGTTGAGTAATAAGCTTTTTTGCACTGGCTTCATTCAGGACATCCTCATTACTCTGTTTAGCTGTCTATGTTATTCATTACATTCTTATTCAATAAACATTATACACAGAAACACTTAATTACTTAGTCGTTCCTCTTCTACCTTGGGGTGTATAGTTTCGTAAGAGACAGCGCCATACTATCGGATGTCTTCCTCTCGGCCTGTTGCCAGTCCAGTCTTCGGTCCAGGGACTGTCTGATGTTGTCCTCCCAGCGAACTCTGGGTCATCCTGGGTGTTTGGATCCCTGGCTCTTTGTTTCTCATAATTGTCGTGGTAGTCAGTCTTCTCCCATTCTACAGACAAAGCATCGTAACTGGGACTGTTCCACTTGGGTCTGCAGGGGTTGGGTTTTGAGGCCATGACATATTGTCTGGCTGTGAACCATGTTACACAGAAACACAAGGAACAAAATTCAAAATTTTCATTTTATAAAAAAACCACAGATCTCTTGTATTCTTTCACTGCTACAACTGGAACATGATATTATCAAAGAATTATTTACTCATGATAAAATCGTGAAAATCAGAATTAAAAATGTACAATAATTCACGGAAATTCTCAATGCATTAATACAAAACTGTCCATAAAATATTATCCAAGTGTACAAGCCATGATTGACAAAACAAAACTAAAGAAATACCACTAAGTGTGTCTTATTAATGTGCCCAAGCTGGCAAGGTGCAAAATATAAATTACAACCAGGTTTTACATTCAGGTTGCAGTTCAGACATTACAAAAATGGAATTGGAGAAGATCAGCTGCCACAGCAGGTATGGGAGGCTAAGAGCCAGGGATCCAGACCTCCAGGACGACCCAAAGTCCGCTGGGAGGACAACATTAGACAATCTCTGAAGGACGGAGGACTAGAATGGAACCAGGCCAGGAGAAAAACAGCCGATAGGATAATATGGCGCTCTCTCTTCCAAACCTCTACACCTCACGGTAGAAAAGGAACAACTAAGTAAGTTCTGACATTATAAAGACAGTAAGATTTAATATTCTGTTTCCTACATTTAGCCAATGGTTTTTTGCAAATGTAATAATCTTATTTACCCGACTCCTTTGGTATGGAGTTGGTCAGCGGTGTCCCTCCATTTATACATGATACATCATAATTCTCCTTTGCCCTCTTATGAAGCATAGAACCACCATTGTAGCTGGTCCCCTTCTAGGTTGCCTGCACCAAACATTCACATGCACTTGCAATGGTGGTGTCTGCAGCAATTAGTTTGACTTGATGAAGTTGCCAGCCGCACGCACGACGTCACATTAGTCACCTAATGCCTCAGGGTGATGTAGTCTTATTCTTAATTTGTCTCTTAAAAGCCCCCCCCCCCCCCCCGGAACTACACTGGCATATATAATATATACTGATGTAATAACAGTGTAAACTAGACTACATTACAATTTAGACTGCAACTTGATTTGACCTCATTCTCCTCAGGGCAAGTAAACATCAAGTTTTAAAATAAAAATTAACTTGTATTGTCTATGTAACACTACAGCAGTGTTGCCATGCCTTCCAAAATATGATATGACTATAAAAATACAATTGGCTGGCAACCTCATCACGTAAAACACTGCTACAGAAATGAACACTGTAAAAGTATGGCAATGCTTCTTACAAGGCCAGCAGCAGTGGTGTCTCCATGCTTCGTAGGGAGCAAGACAATAGAAATGATGATAAAAATACATCTAAGGAAACTCAGAATCTCCATCTCTGTCTGTGGGATACACAATTTCCATTATTTTATCAACAATTACTAATAAAGATATGTAGAGTCAGATGACCCAGGAAGTAATGGAGAATGAAATAATAATAGGAATAATGCAAGGAAGAACCAGCCATAGTGGTGAATGAAATACTTAGGAATAATGAAAGGAAGAATCAACCATAGTGGTGAATGAAATACTAGGAATAATGAAAGGAAGAACCAGCCATAATGGTGAATGAAATACTAGGAATAATTAAAGGAAGAATCAGCCATAGTGGTGAATGACATGCTAGGAATAATGACAGGAAGAATCAGCCATGAAATACTAGGAATAATTAAATGAAGAAGCAGCCATAGTGGTGAATGAAATACTAGGAATAATTAAAGGAAGAATCAGCCATAGTGGTGAATGAAATACTAGGAATAATGACAGGAAGAATCAGCCATGAAATACTAGGAATAATGAAACAAAGAAGCAGCCGTAGTGGTGAATGAAATACTAGGAATAATGAAAGGAAGAATCAGCCATAATGGTGAATGAAATACTAGGAACAATGACAGGAAGAACAAGCCATGAAATACTAGGAAAAATTAAAAGAAGAACCAGCCATAGTGGTGAATGAAATACTAGGCATAATGACAGGAAGAATCAGCCATGAAATACTAGAAATAATAAAAGGAAGAACCAGCCATAGTGGTGAATGAAATACTAGGAATAATGAAAGGAAGAATCAGCCAGAATGGTGAATGAAACATCAGGAATAATGAAAGGAAGAATCCACCATATCAGGAATCATTTGACACTGTTGGCAAACATCACCTGGGAGTCAAAGACCTGGAACCTTTAGCAATACAAGAAGGAGGAAACCTGGAAAAAAGATGGTGAAGATAATCTCAAGGCTGACATAACATCAATGAATGAACCTGGAAAAGGATTTACAGGGGATAGAATAGCTCAGGGCAAGCGCATGAGACTTGTTGCTACTAGTCCATGTGGCAGTGATTGACAAGCTTACAGACAATGTAATGCCATAGCGTGTTAAGAAAGCTACAGCAAAGACAAAAATTAATGCTGAAGATGACATGTGACATAAGTTTCTGACTTTCAAATGGAATGTTGATTGTTCTTTGATTTATGAATACTAACAAAAATGATGCAGATCATGTGACCTCATATTAGGGGCAAAGAAGAGGACCATTGTGCCCTACCACGAATATAATTGAAAATAAGGATGTTTGCTGTGTATAGGGTTAGCAACCTCACCATATCCTAAGTGTAATATTGTGTCAATGTTTGAAAAGAGTTAGGTACAGTGGATCCCATCTCATTGCAACATTGTTGGCAATGAAGAGGCTGACAGATTGGCAAAGGAAGGTGTAAAGTTACCTCTGACTGATTCAAGTATAAACTTTCGAAGAGGCAAACAGTTTTATCAGAAGCAGATACAGGAACTTCTTCTTCGTTCACCCTCAAACTTCTACATTAATGACTAATAAAGGCAGTAGTCAGCTCAAGGTTCCTGACATCTCCAAATGGTTTTTCGTTGAGAGAAATGGGTTGTTGCCATATGCCTCTCCGTTCACTTCTGTAAAGGAACAAATGTGAAGCAGAGCATTCCAGGCCACACACAAAAAATGATGCATATTACCAGCTCAGCAGAAGAGCACAAGTGGTAATCTTCAGACTCTGCATGGGCCACAACAGACTGAGATACCATCTATTTAACAAGTTAAAGATACAAATTAATGATGAGTGTAACTATGGCACCGATAAAATGACTACTGAACATCTGCTATAAGATGCCCAATATATGTGGAAAAGAGAAAGCGTTCCAACGGGCTGATCACCCGTTTGCCAGAAACTTCGATTACGGAAACAACGACAAATGGGTTGATTTGCCATTGCCCTAAAGACGCCACTAGGCGTGATGGGAAACAATGGCAAAGAAAACCTATCTGCTGTTGCCCTAAGACGCCACTAGGCGTAATGGCCACTGACTGCTTTGACGGTCGGTGGCTAAGGACAGAAGAAGAAGAAGAAGAAGAGAAAGCGCATATGGCCGACACCAGTACCATTCGTGGAAAAGCTCTATGGAGATAGAAATAGCCTCAAGCTGACAATTGCTTTCTTTGAACATATTCACGCTGATGTCTGAGAGTGTACGAAGAAGATATAAAACATACTACTACAAAAACCACTAATGCTAGATCCCATGAAGTGCTTTGATGCAGGCTCCTTGTCATGGTGTTCCTATGTCTCTTACAGGATGAATGGCAAAAAAGTAATGCATACGACAGACATATATCCTGGTGTGCGTAAAAAGAAAAAAAAACAGGCGTAAATGATTACTGCTCCTAAGAGCTACCCTGTGGACCTTTTTTGATTTAACAAGTGTTTTTGGAACAAAAATACACACACTAAGACAGTTCCAGAAATAGTTCTTGCTGCAAACAAAACAGATGTACCAGCAAGTAACACACTACATTAGGACTGGTGTATCTTATCAACTGGGAAAAAAAATTAAAATCTTATCTCAACACGATAATATTTCTAACACCTTCAGAGCTCTGTATTTACCAAGGTCAATAAAGCTCTACATGTATCACCAAGTACCGTTTTGCTCCACATTTACCACCAAGTTCAATCATGTTTTATATTTAGCATCAAATTTATTCATACTTCACATTATCAACCATGTTTAATCATTTACTATCACTTAATCATACTTCACATTTACAAAATTTCATTCATGCATTAAATTTACCATCAAGTTCAACAAGGCTTCACATCTACCACCCTCTCCACATGTAAGCCTACCTTGCCGTGGTTGGAGAGCTTGAGCGCCCCAATGATCCCGGGAGCTATGCCGGCGGGAGTTTTACTCCTGGCAGGGTCACCCAAGCCGGACAGGTCCTGGGTGAGGGGCCAGACTAAATGGGCTGAGGAGTGGGTGGAACCCTATAGGTGTAGATGCAGAACCCACCGGCGAGTGGTACATGCTCTGGTCTGCACCAATCCACCCCCACTTCATGGGTTAAATGCTTTCTTGCCTCATTCTTCACTGTTTGTCGTCTATCACGCCCACGGCGACCGTTGCCTCAATTGGCTGTGTGTGGTGTACCCGGAAACGGGGCCTCCCAGCACTGAGGCACAGTTAAGTCCCCGATGTCACTTATCGGTGCAGAATTGAGAGAGATGGCTGAGCATCACAATCCCCCCTGTGTTGCAGCATGATGAGAACCCAGCATTGCACACTGAGCTTGGGGGGATCACTTGGGCACCAGACTTAATACTGGCTCTTGACTGGATGGCCGCATGCAGGAGATTTCTACAATGGAGGGTTGGCAGGTGGTGGGTATCTGGAAGTGGCTCTGTGCAGGACGTGAGGATTCCTTGGGAGAGCCCAAAACCAGAGCACAGCATTGTGCAAGCTCTGCATAGTTGGAGAGCCCCCTGGATGACGGGGAATGCACAGTGTGCTACCCCACCTATCCCCAACTGCTAACTTAGAACCAGAAGTGGGGTCCTCTGTATGCGTGCCAGGCCAGGATAAAACGCCTGGGAAAGAGACTGGAGCTCAGAACTCCCTAACTCAAAGTTGCAGGATGGCAGAAAAGCCACGGGAAAGACAGGGCTATTTTGAAGATAACGCAACCATATTTTCACCATACGAGCTCGGACGCCGCCTCGGTAAACAAGGTCCGCGCAGAGCAGTGACACCCCCAGGCTGCTTGCGAATAGTCTACTACTGGGAACATAAACAGATTAGGGATGAGCCCACTCTCCCGTTGAGCAGGTGCTAAAGTCGTAGATACTGGGCCAGAAGGCGCACCGGAAACCACAGTATCATGCAACTCGCTTTTTTTTTTTCTATGGAGAGTACACCGTCAAATAAATCTCGTTCTGGTGCTCGCCCTGTGGAGCTCCACCAGGCAGGTGCAGTGCCGGGCTCTGAGCCTCGACAGAGCCCACCCTCAGCTACTGGAGGACCCTCTAGACCGTCTTGTGGAGTCAGCAGACGGCGGAGGAGAACTACTGACCAAAACAAAACAGAAAAAGAGAAACCCAGAGTGCCACTTGTCATAATGCACTGGAATGCAGAGGGAGTGAACAGCAAGCAGGCTGGATACAGCAAAAAGACAGAGCTGGAAAACATCTTGTATGAGAAGCAAGTCAGTGTTTGCTGTATCCAAGAGACTCACTTGAAAGCAGATCAAACCTTTAAAATAAGGGGATATCAATGCTTCAGATCCGACAGAAAAGATAGACGAAAAGGAGGAGTACTTACTCTTGTAAGGAATAACATTCCTGCACACGAAAGGAAAACCTTCATGGATGGAGCAGAATATCAGCTGCTGCAGATAAAGGTAGACAAGATGGAAATAGAACTCCTGAACTATTACTGTCCGAACAACAAACCTCTGAGTCTCAGCTCTATACAGGTACCAGCCACCAACTTTATAGCAGTTGGAGACTTTAATAGCCACTCCCAGAGCTGGGGCTATAACCATCTGGATCACAGAGGTGAAGAGGTTGAAACTTGGCAAGATGATCACTCCCTAATCCTAGTCAATAATGCCACAGATACTCCTACCTTCTACTCCAGAGGATGGCACACAACTTCAACACCAGATCTTGCCTTCTCCACACCAGATATAGCTGGATCTATTAGTAGAGAAGTAGGAGATCAACTAGGGGGAAGCGACCATCGCCCAATCTTTCTTACTGTCCAGAGTGCAACTCTCAGTACAGGCCCAGCCATTACAAGATGGAACTACAAAAAAGCCAACTGGGGTTTATTCAGGCATCAGGTGAACACGCTGCTGTCTACCCTCAAGGTACAGAACCGAGATATTAATGAAGTGGTAAAAGACTTCAACAGATGCATACTACAAGCTGCAAAAGAAACCATTCCCAAAGGATGCCGGCGTAACTACATACCATACTGGTCCAGCACACTCCAAGAACGTCAGGAAGCTATGGACAAGGCTAGAAAGAACGCAGAGTCTCAGCCTTCACTTGAAACTCACAACAAATGGAAAAAGGCTGTAGCAGAGTTTCAGAGAACAAAGCTAGAAGAAAAACGGAAAAGCTGGAGAACTAAAACGGCATCGCTGAACCTTGAGAAAGACGGCAGGAAACTTTGGAGATTAGTCAAGTCTCTAAATGAAGAGCGTTCCTCACCAAGGCAGACTATCACATTGGATGAAGGTGGCAAACTTTTCAGAGGAAAACAAGCTGCAGACTTGTTTGCTAGAAGATACAGTTCAGAAAGCAACTTACCCATTAACATAGACCATCAGAGAGAGATAAGAAAAGAAATACTGGCAACCATGGGACAGACAGATACTCCTGCCCCAATGAGGGAACCCATCACACTAGGAGAACTACAGAAGGCTATTTCCAAGCTTAAGTTTCAAAAGTCACCCGGCCCAGACAAAATCAGCAACGAAATGCTAGTAAATCTGAGCTCAGCAGCAAAGACAAAACTGCTTGAGATATTCAACCACAGCTGGTTGAAAGGAACGGTACCCCAAGTATGGAGAGAAGCCATCACAATACCCATACTAAAGAAAGGGAAATGTAAGACCGAGGCTGCAAGTTACCGGCCAATCAGTCTCACAAGCTGTGTTGGGAAGACTATGGAGCGAATAATCAACCACAGATTGAAATGGTATTTAGAGTCTGAGCAGATCCTGGTGCCGGAACAAGCTGGATTTAGAGAATGCTACAGTATAGAAGACCAAGTTACTTACTTGTCTCAAGCAATAGAAGATGCCTTTCAGGAGAAGAAAAAGGTCCTAACGATCTGGGTCGACTTCAAGCAGGCCTTTGACAGGGTGTGGAAAGATGGCCTCATTGCAAAACTTGGGAGAGGTGGAATCCAAGGCAACATGATGAAATGGATCCAGTCATACTTGCATAACAGGAGAACTAGAGTCACTCTTGACGGTCTGCAGAGCAGAAAAGTGTTGCTCCATCAGGGGGTACCTCAAGGAGGAGTAATTTCCCCTACACTCTTCCTTGTTTACATCAATGACCTGGTGAAAGATCTCCCTGCAGGAGTGAAAGCTGCCTTATATGCAGATGACCTAGTACTCTGGTGCGCTGATGAAAATGTCACCACAGCAAATTATAGAATGCAGCGGGCAGCAGACATGCTAGTGTCATGGGCAGAGAAATGGCTTATCACAATAAACACAGACAAAACCTCCACAACACTGTTCTCCCTCGCCCCCAAAGGACAAATCAGCTAACATACACCTAGGGACAACCGTTATCAAGGAAGAAAGCTACCCCACCTATCTTGGGGTGACATTTGACCAAAGGCTTACATGGAATAAGCATATTGAAAATGCAGAAGGAAAGGCCCGAAGACGACTAGGCATACTCAGAAAATTGGCAGGTACCAACTGGGGAGCAAATGAACGAAATCTAAAGAAGATTTATAGTGGAGTAATAAGACCACACTTAGAGTTTAGCTCAGCAGCATGGTCATCAGCTGCTAACTCACATCTGCAGTCCTTGGACAAGGTGCAAAATCAAGCTCTCAGGCTCATTACAGGAGCCATGAAAACTACACCAATAACAGAGATGCAGAAGGTTGCTGGATTACAGACATTGTCCCATAGAAGAGACACAAAGACCATGATCCAGATGGAAAAGTACAACAGTATGCCAACGCACCCAATGAAGGCAAGACTAGATGATCTGGCATTGGGACGTCTAAAGCGTAGCAGCTTTGTGCATCGGGGAAAAAGACTTATAAGACAGCATCAAGAAGACCTATCTATGAAGACAACACCACTGAAGCCCACCCTATACCCTGTACCATGGGAGCAGGCCAGCAGTGCCCTCCAAATTAATACGTCGGTCAGTGGTCTCACAAGTGGATGTGAGTATAATGATCTGCAAAAACGAACTGCTACATTGAGTATGATCCAAGAAAGCTATCCCGATCAATCATGGATACATGCCTATACAGATGGATCAGCAACTAATGCTGTTAGGAATGGAGGTGCCGGTATCTTTATCTCATATCCTGACAACCACTATGAGACTAGGCACATTCCCACTGGTAAATTCTGTTCCAACTATACAGCTGAGGTTCAAGCTCTAGAGCAAGCTGCAAATATGATTTATAACACCAACTCTGACTGCCACCAGGTAGTCATCCTCACAGATGCACTGTCTGTCCTGCAAGCTCTCAAGGGTGGTAAACTCCCGCATCTGAGAAATGAACTAAACAAGGTAGCTGCCAAAAAGAGAACCATACTTCAGTGGGTACCATCTCATTGTGGTGTACCCGGAAATGAAAAGGCAGATAAACTTGCAAAAAAGGGAGGAGAATGTGAACAAGAAGATAATGAAGTCACATACTTTGAGAAAAAGAGAGCTATCCAGACTATAAGAAGAGAACAGAACCAACCCAAAGACGACTATCAGTTTCAACAGACTTCAAATTTCACATTCGCCACCAATTTCAATCATATCTCAAGTTCAAGCAAACTCCTATTTAACTTCCCATTTCAAACGTGTTAAATTAATTCAGTAAAACTTTACATTCCTAAATCTGCTAATTGTTAAAACATATGAACATTAAAGAAGCGTCACGTCTGCCACTGTCTAATTTTAGCTCTTAAAGCATGACAGGCTGGTATTCAGGGCTAATTTTCTCATGACGGGAAGTCAGTCAATGGGGTCATAATCACAGGATAAATGGAAATGAAATGGAGAACTAAAAACACACGGGGAAGGGAACTGCATGACAGACATGATAGGGGCATAGAAAAATCTTGAATGGATGGCACAGGACAAAACATGTTTAGCACATACTTGCCGAAGGCCTATTCTCCACAGGGAACTGAATGGTATTGATGAATGGAGATGTGATCTTTACAAGTTATTTTTAACTTGAGATATATACAATCCTTATCTTATATGGTACATGAAGTGTATGGGTAATTAAAAACAGTCTATGGTAATCTACCTTCAATAATTATAATATAAATAATAGCCCCTTCAGTCATAACTGACTATGGAATGTGCCCCTCAGGTGACAGCCCTCAGCTGCTTATTTTCCTGGTGTTCCTTTCGACGTTTTCTCCTCTCGTCTGCTTGCCGTGAGAGCTTCATTTCGCCCAATCAGATATGGTGCCGTAGAGAGCATCGTCACTTGGTACAATCGGCAGCTTCATCCTCCCAGGTTGCTGGATTTATGTCCAGTGCCCTCATGTCACTCTTGCACACATCTTTGAACCTCAGCAGTGGTCGCCCAACTGTTCTTTTCCCATCTGCCTTTTGCCCGTAGAAGATATCTTTCTGCATGCGACCATCTTCCATGCAGCAGACATGGCCAAGCCAGCATAGTCTGCACTGTCTAAGCAGTGCATACATGCTTTGAAAGCCAGCATTTGTCAACACCTCAACATTTGTCACTTTGTCCTTCCATCATAAAATACCGACGATGTGGCATAGACACCGTAGATGGACGGTATTGAGCCTTCTTTCTTGTTTAGCATAGGCTGTCCATGTCTCGCTGCCTATAGAAGTATGTTGGTGATGCAGGCGTTATATACCACAGCTTTGGTCTTGTCTTCGTTGTGAGTTTGGAGTTTCCCCAAAGTACTAATAGTAGTAGGAGGGCAAAGATGGCTCCAGCTTTGAAAATGTGGATGTCAATTTCTGTGTCCAGAGAGAGTTTGTCGTTGATGGTAGATGCCTTGAACCTTCAATAATTAATGTACAAATTATAGGGTAATTGAAAAGTCACTCCCTATTGTTAACTTTTTATATCCTGACTTGTATCTATTGGATACACATGAAACAAACGACACAACAAAGAGCAATAACTGCCATTTGATTAAAAAATTTACCAAAACATTTAAAAGTCTAAATGTCCAAACTGGCTAACCTTAAACCCTATTGTCAGAGTGTAATACAGTCACTAGAAAATCTGCAAACACAATCTATATTTCTTGTCCTTGTTGCCTGTTTGTAACTGTGGCTGATGAAGGGTGAATCCTGAAACATCCTGTGTTTCCCATGTACTATTTATTTGTAAAACTGATTCAATACTGTTTTAGTTGTTAATATATATATATTTGCAATCACAAGAGATTCTATACATTCAGTTCAACTATAAAATGACTCTTAAAGAAAAAAGTGAAGAATTCTTACTTCAGGACTCTACTAGACTTGAGCACTCGGCTGCATGTTCCAGCTTCATGCTTAGTATGCTCTCTGAGCGGTTGCTACTCAGCCTTTATACCAGGGTGAGAACTATTGTAGTGCAGATAAGCCACTAGTAAGAGTTAGATGCCCATGATCCAGAGGCTTTCCACAGTTCCTCTGACCCGAACCACGCATATTGATATCACTGTATGCTTTCATCTCACTAATTCTCTGTTCTCTGCATATGGCCGGCTTATCTTTGTACACACCCATCTGAAGACCATTAGCACTGAAGTTTTCCACCTGGTCCTTGAGGGATTATTAGCATTTTATCACCTTGTACCCAAAAAAAATATGTGAGTAGGCCCAATTAATGTAACTTGGCTTCCCTAGGTGTGACAGACAGAACTTCCATGTGAGTACAAATCTGAGTTGAGACAGAACTTCCACTTAAGTGAATACAAATCTGAGTTGAGACAGAACAATTAGCTCAATTTATTCAAAAATTCTAGTTAACAGGAATGACTTCCCTAGAATTTTTAAACAAAGGCAAAGAAAACAGATTGGCTGGGACCACAAGAGTTGCTTCGACATAAGCGAACAGCAATGTGAGTTTGAGTTAAGGGGACAATATTGGATATTAAAAATCAAGTGCAGATAACTTATTTTAAATGTCAAACTTTGGTCAAGCCTCTTTCAAGCGTTTAAACTAGGAAGTCAGAGTTTATAATCATTATCTCAAGTGGCTTTTATTTTAAATGTCAAATCATGGTCAAGCTTCGTCCACATGTTTAAACTTGCAAGTCAGAGTTTATAATTATTATCTCAAGTCTTTCTTATTTTAAATGAAAGACACAGTACATGTTTAATGAGGGAAAGAACACTAAAGAAACAAATAATAATAATAATGTGTAAGAATATGGAATGTGCAGCTACCAGTAATATAGGTCAGTTAATTCTTCTTCTTAACAGTTAAATGCATAAAAGAATATTCAAGTAAGTACTTCATCACAGCAATGAAACAAATCAATCCAGTCATTTTTTTATACTTCAGCTAGATGTACAAACAAATCAATCCAGGCAATTTTTAAACCTCAGCTAGATGTACAAACAAATCAATCCAGGCAATTTTTAAACTTCAACTAGATGTACAAACAAATCAATCCAGGCAATTTCTAAACCTCAGCTACGAGGGTGAGTCAAGTGAAAACCGGAAATATGTTATAACAATAAGAATAATCATGCCATTATATTGTAACTTGCCAATATTGTTTTCCTGGATGTCTCGAGTGTCATGCACGTGCCATCGCGGTGATGACGCATAAGGTGACGTCATAATGACGTTTCAAAGATGGCCGCCCCGCTAGTGGAATGCACCAAACAGCAGCAGCATTCTGTTATTCAATTTTTGATCAGCGAAGGTGTGAAACGAATAGAAATTCATCGGCGAATGAAGCTCAAGTACGGTGATGCATGCATGTAAAAAATCCATCCAGGCAATTTTTAAACCTCAGCTAGATGTACAAACAAATCCATCCAGGCAATTTTTAAACCTCAGCTAGATGTACAAACAAATCAATCCAGGCAATTTTTAAACATCAGCTAGATGTACAAACAAATCCATCCAGGCAATTTTTAAACCTCAGCTAGATGTACAAACAAATCCATCCAGTCAATTTTAAACCTCAGCTAGATGTACAAACAAATCCATCCAGTCAATTTTAAACCTCAGTAAACAAATCAATATAGGCAATATTTAAACCTCAGCTAGATGTACAAACACCCGTGTGTTACCGGGGCCCGAAAGGGGAGCAAAGAATAGTAACACTGTCCCCTGCCAAGCATGTCGTAGAAGGCGACTAAGGAGGGTTGGGCATGGGTCCGGTTACCCCATCCTGTAAAAAAAATTTAAACCACAAAAAACTTCAACAAATATGGACAAGTCAAATAAAGAAAATAAAACACAGCCATCCAAGACAGGGGAAGGTCCTCTCGCGGGGAGGCGTATGATGCAACACAGAGAAAGCCGAAAGGAGTCTGTGTTGCTGACTAACCTTCTTTCTTCTAGGAGAACTTCCAGATTTGGCACCTGGAATGTTCGGACATTGAACGAACAAGGGAAAGTGGCACAAGTAGCAGCAGAAATGAGGGAATACAAAATCGAGGTTCTGGGAATGTGTGAAACAAAGTGGAAGGGGGTAGACAGGAAGAAACTCATCACAGGTGAATTGGTGCTGTCCTCAGGACACGAAGACGAAAGTTCACACCACAGTGAAGGGGTAGCTCTTATGTTATCTAAAGAAGCACAGAAAGCACTCATTGAATGGGAAGCTGTGGGACCCAGAATAATAACAGCTATTTTCAAAACAGCTAAAAAGAAAATTCATGTCAATGTCATCCAATGTTATGCACCAACTAATGACAAAGAAGAGTCTGTGAAAGAAGCATTTTATACTAAACTACAGGAAATTATGGATAAAGTAAAAAGAAGAGACATCACAATTTTGATGGGTGACATGAATGCAAAGATAGGTACAGTCAATACTGGATTTGAAGAAGTCATGGGAAAACATGGGCTAGGAGTAATGAATGAAAATGGAGAACTATTCGCAAACTTCTGTGCTTCAAATCAACTGGCTATAGGAGGAAGCATGTTTCCACATAAGAGAATACACAAGGCAACATGGATATCACCAGACCATAGAACAGAAAATCAGATCGATCATATATGCATAAAGAAGAAGTTTAGATCATCATTGCAGGATGTAAAGGTATATAGAGGAGCAGATGTGGCATCAGATCACCATCTTCTGATAGCCAAAGTAAAAATGAAACTCAAGAGATATGCAACAATGCAAAATTATAGACAACAGTTTAATGTAGGACAGCTAAGAAATCAAGAAACAAGAGACAAATTTGCGGTCACAGTATCCAACAAATTCCAAGTGCTCCAACAGTTGGAAGATGTAGAGAATACAGAAGACTATTGGCAGCAGGTCAAAACGGTATGGAAGGAGACATGTGAAGAAATACTGGGGAAAAGGGAAAGACAACAAAAAGCATGGATAACAACAGAAACCATCAATAAGATAAAAGATAGAAAAAACAAGAAAGCAGAGTTAAACACAAGCAAAACCAGAAGTTCCAAAGCCAAGGCTCAAGAAGTGTACACAGAAGCAAACAAAGAAGTAAAAAGAAGTATCAAAAGAGACAAGAGGAAGTATATTGAGGAGTTGGCAAGAGAGGCAGAAGATGCTGCAGCCAAAGGAAATATGAGAGAACTGTATAGCAGCACAAAGAAGCTAACAGGGAAATACAAGCAAACAAGTTGCCTCATAAAAGATAAGAATGGGAAACTGCTCAGCAATATACAAGAGCAAATGAAGAGGTGGACAGAATATTTTGGGGACCTTCTCAATAGACCAGCTCCACAAAACCCGCCGGACATCCAGCCAGCAGAAGAAGAGCTACAAATTAACGGTGAAAGACCAACGAAGGAAGAAATAAAGAAAGCCATAAAGCTTCTAAGAGATGGAAAAGCGTCTGGACCTGATAGCATTCCAGCAGAGGCCATCAAAGCAGATATCGACACGGCTACAGAGATGTTATATAAATTACTTGGTAAAGTCTGGGAAAAAGAAGAGATACCAGCAGAATGGAAGGAAGGATATCTGGTTAAGTTGCCTAAGAAGGGAAATCTACAAGAGTGCACAAATTATAGAGGAATAATGTTACTATCAGTGCCAGGAAAGGTATTGAACAGGATTATCCTTGAGAGATTAAAGGAGTCCATAGACAAGAAATTGAGAGATGAACAAGCAGGTTTTCGACAAAACAGATCATGTACAGACCAGATAGCCACTTTGAGAATAATAGTTGAACAAAGTCTGGAATGGAATTCACCACTATACATCGGATTTGTGGACTACGAAAAAAGCATTTGACAGTGTGGACAGAGAATCACTTTGGAAATTGATGAGGCATTATGGAGTTCCCCTGAAAATCATTAATTTAATAAAGAAAACCTATGAAGACATGACGTGCAGAGTTCTTCATGAAGGACAGCTTACAGAACCATTTGGGATAAGAACAGGAGTGCGACAGGGATGCCTCTTGTCTCCATTTCTTTTCTTGCTGGCAATAGATTGGGTTATGAGATCATCGACAACACACAACAGAAATGGAATCCAGTGGACTCTGACTAAGCAGTTGGATGATCTGGATTTTGCTGATGATTTGGCTCTCCTGTCCCATAACCGTAATCAGATGCAGGACAAATTGAAAACACTCGATGAGAGGTCACAGCAATTGGGTCTGAAAATACACAGGGAAAAGACAAAAATAATGAGAATAAATGCAGGTAATGAACAGGGTTGACTTGAAGAAACGCCAATACAAGATG